>JAPMOR010014872.1:0-68921 GCA_026543865.1 Argiope aurantia | reverse complement strand
ATATATATATATATATATATATATATATATATATATATATATATTGTAACTGTAATTTTATGTATTTCGTATATTATTGCATCTATTTACATCAATTTCTATTTACCATTTGAAACCATTATCCTATATTATACTTATTGTATTATGTGATGTTTTATTTTTATGCGCGTATATTATCTTGTATTATCACATTATCGTCCTCCTTGTTCACTAGGGGGATACTCATGTAGTGATCTTTGCGTCATCTTTCATTCATGTCATTCTAAAGCGCTACCTATCTACTTTCCCTAATACAATCTATGTTAATACTTCGCCCGGGGAATCCCCGTTCTATGTATACGTGCGCTAATCAGTGATGTTCCGATAGTTCTTAATAAAATAAAGAGTTTATTTTTCTAATAGCGATGAAGTGCTTTATACAACACTCTACATGAATGTCACCACAATCCCCTAGGCCTATTCGTACAGGTGGCACAGGTGGCTAAATGAGTTACAATGTCTGAATGATATACACATCCCAAGATGGATTGGTCCTTCTCATGCCGTTACCATACATGTGTTTTGCGACAATTATGTATGTGGTGCTTGTTTGTACGCTCGTTACACAGTTAACAACTCTACAGAGGTCAATCTCATTTATAGTAGAAATAAATTGTCTCCAATCAAAAAAGTCACCTTTCGAGACTTGAATTGTTAGCCTCACTACTAGGAGCTCGCTTACTTCCAGACTTGTTGGCACGGCCCGAAATGGCTAGCACAGAATCTGGAATTTTGGCCTACCACCGATTTGTCATCACATACACAGCCGTTTGCCGAAATGGAATTACGAAAAACGGAGTTTCAATTTTTCTATGTTGCAACTTTAGAACCCATTGTAGATATATCTCGTTATAGTTCTTAAACAAAATTTCTTCGTGTGGTTGCCTGGATTCTACGTTTTGTACAAAACTACAAGTCTCGGCCACTTATTACTCATGAATTGAGTTATAACGAAATAGAAAAAGCAAAGGAATATTGCATCCAAACTGCACAATATCAATGCTTCCAGGCTGAAATAGATGCCTTAAAAGGTGGACGCCCCTTGCCAACAAAATCAAAAATTTCCTGTTTCAATCCCTTTCTCAAAGATGGCTTCTTGCACCTCGGAGGAAGACTTCAATTTTCTGACATTCCTTCTGATACTCAACATCCTTTATTACTTGATGGAAACCACCCCTTAGTCCACCTTTTGATCCAGCATACCCACATACGTCTCCATCATTTAGGTGTGCGTAAAGTCCTCTTCGAGTTACGCTCTACCTTTAGGATACTAAAAGGAAGTCAAGCTATAAAGCAGGTTCTTCACAAATGTCTACCTTTCAAGCTGTCCAATACGAAATGTGTAAAACTAATTGAAGTTCCTCTGCCTTCTGAAAGAGTTGTGCCGTTTGCTCTATTTACTAGAACATGATTTTGCTGGCTCTGTGAATATCTGCTGTTTGAAATCAGGAGACACAGCCTACATAGCGCTATTTACTTATGCAACAAACGTGGATTACACATTGAACTCGTGTCAGATCTAACCACTGACAAATTTCTCATAACTCTTCAACAATTTGTTGGCCGCAGAGGACTGTCACACACAATCTATGCTGACAATGCTACTATTTTTCATCCAGTAAATAAGGAACAGATTTTGTTATGGTAAGCTTTGTCACCAGCTAAGATTCAATACTATTATGCCCAAATATATAACTTGGAAATTTATCGCCCCACAAGCGGCTTGGTGGGGAGGTTGGTGGGAGCGCCTGATAGGAATTATCAATGTCTGCGAAAGGTACTCAGACGAGCACTTTTAGAAGAAGAAGGTCTGACAACTGTCTTTGTTGGAATAGAAGTCGCTCTCAACAGCCGACAATTAGTCTACGAAGAGGGAAAAAACGACAGCTCTGCAGCCTTAACACCAGCTCATTTCTTGACAGGACGAAAACTAACGGCTATTCCATCCAATCCGAATAATTACATAAGGCTTAAGAGAATCTGCAAGATGCAGTAGATCTTACTTGAATGGTTTGGAAAAAATGGTCAAAGTGATATTTACTTCAACTGTGACCTTTTCAACAAGTTTGTAAGCAGGACAATCTCGTTAACGTTCTAGTTGGCGATATCGTGCTCCTGTAAGAAGACGTCCAACAACGGCACATGCGGAAGAAGGCCTGAGTGATGGACCTACAGCAGGGACGTGATGGGAAGATAAGATCATGCGAATTGAGAGTTAATGATCAAAAGGTAACCCACCCAGTATCTCATCTCCCTCGAGGATGACCAGGGTGGGGAGGATGTAGAAAACGAGATTATATCAAATATTTCTGTTGCGCAATTGGCAACAGCTGTAAATAGTTAGTTATGTTGTGAGAAGAATAAAGTAGTGTTTTTTGATACTTTCAGTCTAATTTTATACCGGGAAATCCACAATAATGCTATGCAAAGCATTCGCTTATGATTTCTTTCGTCTTCCTAATATCCTAACAGACGTGTTTATTTTTTAAAATTACTAATTCATTCAAGAAGGATTTCATTGTTTTAAATTATTTAAATCTGTTAGAATAAAAAATACTCTTACTTATAATGAAAAGTGCATTATTTCTTTCTGTGCATACATAAGAACTCGTTATATTCTATCAAAATATGTCATTATATTTTATTTCAAAAAGGTTATATACTTTCTATGAGGAATAGCTTTATATTGTTCTTCTCACTTGCTCTTTCATAATCCCTTTTTCTAAATTCTCCTGAATTAAAAAAATCATGAACAAAGGACGAAGTTCAATTTATGAAGCCTTATATTTTTCACATTTTGTATCTTTATAAATAAATATGATATATTCTGATTAAATTAAGAAGAAATTACCAAACATCCACTTTTTGAGAATGAGCATTTCTATTATGAATTGAGCTGAATTGTTATTAAGATTTGTTTCTCATATCAAATCATTGAATACAAATGTAAGTGATTTTTTCCACATTCAACAATGAAATATTTGAGATTCTGTGCTTGAATGTGTATTATTTTATAATCTATCAAAGATAATTTCATAAATGACAGTTTAGCAATTTAATTAAAATTCAGTATTTAATATTGTCGTACTTTAGACATTCTTAAATTAAGAAGGGCATTCAATAATTAACATGAAGAAGATGGGACAAATGGTTTTGACCTTAGTGGAATTTCAAATTTACATATTTTCCTCGCTTATTCTTTGCTTTTTTGCATATATTCCTTCCATATTTTCTTATTGCTCATTAAGAATCTATAGAAAAAATCATTTGTTTTTTATAATTTTCTATTCTATATATATACATGTGCATATATTTATAAAAATTGAATGCTGTCATTTTGACCATTAAAATTATTCCAGATTTGACGTGTTTTCTATACCATTTTGAGTTTATTTGTGCATAATGTTTCTTCCATTTGATGGACACCTAAATATGATTTGATTGAAATTCGTGTAATTAAATAAAAATGGTGCTAAAAGAGCACTTACTGATCATCTACACGATTTAATCCCATTCAATATTGGAAAGACTGCTATTCGTTTATTTCGATGATTTTTAATTTGAATTACCTATTCGACATCATTTACCATCGACATGTAATAGAGACCTTAAAGATATCTATCAGGAAATCTTTTTTGCAAGTGTTACGTAATTTATGTGATTCTGATTTTGGTTGATTTAAATTTGGTTGATTTGGTTTAAATAATCTTATTTATATCAATGTTAAATATATTAACATGTTCTTAACAATGTGAGTGAGTAGGCTTCAGAGGCCGAATATTGATTATTTTTACAAAAAAATCACAAGGAAGATTTTCTTTTATAAATATTTGTATCAAAAAGTGAAATACATTCATTGAAAACTTCGACACTCTACATGAAAGTATTACTTCATGAAAAACAAATTCGAAGGTAAAGATGTAGGGAGTGAAAGTGCGAAGTCGAGTACTGAAAAAATTCACATTTCTCTCTTTCAAAATAATTATTAAGTACATTACGTCTTTCTAGGTTAGGAAAAATGCAGTCTTTCTAATATTAAAATAACTTAATGCCATGAAGCCGTAGTATGTATAGTAAAATAGGAGTATATACAATTTAGAAACGAAGTGGGCGACCTCCTACTGATACATTTTATTTGAATAGAGTAGATCTACGTTCAAACAAAAGTCCAAATCATCTAAAATTAAACTGAATGGAAAGGAGCATTTTATTGCATGAGTGAATTGATTGTAATATATCTGTTATGCATGGACCACTTGGAATTTCAGGATCAGCCATACACAAAATATGTCTGCAAAAGTTCAAAAAAGGCCCAAACTTGAGGCTTGTGGAAAAACAATACAGATCATTAAGGTAAATTTGTAGGCATGGTGCAGTACAACAAGGCATGGTGCACAAAAACAACAAGTTACTGCAAAATGAAAACCATACATGTCAAAAACATTATTAATATTTGTAGGCCATGTTCATTACAAAACCTTTAACAAATCAGATTATTTCAAACATTTTAAGAAGGGTTCATCATTTATTGATTTCCAAGCATAAACTGGAAAACTATTTGGTTTCCTTGCAGTTTTTTTTAATATTATGCTGTGAAAAGAAGTGATTTTTACGGCACTTAATTATTCTGTATGAAAATTGGTTCCCTGATTTCTACACTACAGAACTCATTTAGAGACCGGAAACATATCCGGCATATATTCCGATACGATATCTTATGATTTTCAAGTCCTCGGCAAGGCTGAAGAATATTTGTACATTCGTCTAGTTGCCATTAATGAGCAAGTACAAATTGCCATCTGCTAGGTCCAGTCTTTATTAAATGAAATGGACCAATTATTCCTACTTGAGCTAGCTCTCATGGTGTTCAGTGCCTTTGATTGTCACCTCAGTTCAGTTGTATTGATCATGTTGGATTAAGCAAGACAAATACTCTAAACCCCTTTTCAGAGGAACAGAATTGTTTGAAACTTTAAGGGTTATCTTTATTGCATCTAAAATATGCATACGGTGAATGTCTAATCCTTTACAACTTCGAGAAATTGACGAATTTTCCGTTTTTGGTCTTTCCTCAGTGAAGAAAAATACATCATTCTTCGAATTATGTCGGATTAACATAAAAAGCCATACTCAATGGAGGATTTTGATCATAACACCAAACTGCTGATGTCAATCAACTTTTTAATTAAATCCACCCACATGATCGTTTGCGTGTGACCACGAATGAACGAAAGCGAGAAGAAAAAAAAAGATTAAATTTGTCATATATTACAAGATTAAATTTGCTATTTATTACTAGATTAAAGCGCATATTGTATGATGTAGTATTTCAGGACATATAATAAAAATAATCAGTAGGATACGGCTACTGATTTTTATTTATATATTTATTTTTAAATTCTAATCTTTTAGATTCATAAAGGAAATATGTGGTTCTTTTGTTGAAAGATAACTTTTTGCTAGATTGTGGACCATTTTGCTGTTTGTATTTATCACAGCAACAAAGTCGTTTTATTATTTGTTTTTCACGATATCATTTTGAAAATAATCAAATGTCAAATTAAATTACATTGTATTCTTCATGTTTAAACATAAAAATTAGCATTTTTTGGTTGATTCCAAACTAGAAATTTGGTAAGCAATTCCAGGCAATTTGAATGTCAACTAGTCCAATCTTATGAAACTATAAAACAAAATAAAATATTTCCTAAAAATTTCCTATTCCTAAAAATATTTCCTATATTATCAAATTCCTTGAATATCATTTCAGAAAAACAATGCTTGAAGGGATATTTAAAAAAACTATTTGGTATCCAATTACACTATCAAAATTGATAGTTTTCTTTTAAAAACTGCTATTATCTTATATAGCTTCTGATATGCTTTCCTATTTCTTGCTGATAATGCTAGAGACAGCTGGTTTCTCAGGAATTATGTGCATATTTAATTTCAATTCATAGTTTAAATAAAACGCCATATTTATGTTTCCCCGAAATTGCCAGGCAATTTGAATACCAGACAGGTAATTGTTAAAGACCAGATAGTGAAAGCTGATTGATAAAATACTTCTGGGTTATGCATGCAAGTTAAATATAAATATTTGTTCTCCAGTTTCTTTTAAAATTTTAAACATAAATTCAGATAAGCATTTTTTAAATGTTACATCTTTTATGAAATTCGGTAAAAAATAAATAATTATCCTATCTTTGGTTCAGATTTTGATGTCCGAAAGTTAAACGCTTTTTATTCAATTAAATATACAATTTTAATCATCTACATTTAACGGTTCGTTTTAAATTTTACGACAGCATTTTTATTAATCATTTAAACATTTGATTTATTTTAAAACTTTTGATGCATTTAAGAAACATTTTAATGCAAGATCTGTGCATGTACTATGATATTTTTTCATCAATAAAGATTTAAACCGGCGGAGTAAATATTATAATGATACTAAACGATTTTTTCATATTAATCTTCGTAACATAAAAATCAAAGCAGAAATGACTTGTACAATTTACTTAATGATCAGAACTGTATGTATTTGCAATCTTATATAATAGATGCATATTCAAGTAAAAGATATCTTTAAAATTTATTTTAGTATCTTATGACAGTTGGGATATTGCTATGACATGACAAATGAAATTTGTGGTTATTACCGTAATGGCTACTGGGAATGAGAATAAAAATTACATAAAATTTTTGTTATTCCTGAAAAATAATATTTTACTATATAGTTTTCATAATTATTTCCAACTATTAATTTATTATGATGGTGAATTGTTTTCTTGTTTATCTAATTTTTAGATGCGACTTATTTTTCATCTACAATTTTTGAAATATTTTATTTACAGACTAATTGCTATTTTCCTTGTTTTAAATAGTCTAATAATAAAATTATAATTTAATATCAATACCTCAACATTGCTTTTATTCTAATACATCAACAAATATTATGCTAAATATTGATCTAATCTATATCCGTTTTAATCATGGGAAACTTTAGGCTTATGCTTAAAATTATGGATCACCAAGTTATAAAATAATTTGTTAAATTTAGCATCTAATAGTAAAATTTATTTCCTATTAAAATGTATATTATCTAGTTAATTAGCAAATCTAAGTTTCGAAAAAGAGATTTATCAGTTCTGACAGATACAAATGCATAATAATAAATAAGTACATGCATATTACGATTATGTAATGATTTTTCACAAGAAAAGAGAATCAGGTTATACATAAAGACCGTTAATTAATTAGAATCATTTATTGAATTTAAATAACAAACAATGTATTAAATATTTGTCTTCAATGATGCCACATAAGAAACTCGAAACTTCCCCGATTAGAAATAATGCATCTTTGGCCTGACGCAAGATTGGTACCTGCGGAGAAATGAATAAGACTTTCTGAGATATTAAGATATTTTAGAGACTTTCGGAGAGATAAAAAAAAGGCAAGACTTGATAAATTGAGTTGAGATAACAAACAATGGAATCACAATGCCCAATCTATCGAAACTAAAACAGGTTAAAATAAGTAAAACATAATTGAGAAAATAAATTGCATTGGGTGCTGCGCAAAATGAATTAAAAATCTTTAATGAAAAGGAAATTTTGTAAATTGTTTGCACAATGCTGTGCGGTTAAAGTTGAGAAAGAAAGGGGATAGAAATAAAATGGCATCTCAATCAAATGCTTGGAGATACAATTCATTGGAGGTGGTTTAAAAATAATTTTTGTAGTCTAAGGATTTGAAAGACAAATAAAGTACTAAGGATTAAGAAATGCAAACAGAAATAAGTCCATTTTACATAATTTGTGTTTGAAGAAATAATATATATTTTTCATCAGAAATAAATTTTTGTCAATAATGCAAAGGAATACCAGTAATTAAAATTCAAACGCTTGAATGAGATAGATAATTTTTTGCATTTAGTATTTTCCATACCTATATTATGAAAGATAATCAAAGTAATGCAACATAATCCCTTCGCCTAACCAATGAATAATCAGGGATAACAAAGAGAAAGTCGTATTAGATGTTCTGTAAATTAATATAAAACTTATGTTTAGTTGAAATAAAAACAAAATACTTTCTCATATTAATAATGCGTATCTGTAAAAGCTTTATCTTCATTTTTGAGAATTTTTATAATGTAAAGGATTTCCGTAATTTAAATTTTTACGTCAATATAAAATGATGATGTGTTGAAATATATAAAAGGAACATAAAATTGAATTAATCAATTTTTATTTAATAAGCCATCGTTGACCTCCTAAGAATGAAAGCATCAAGATCATATGTCAACATATTCTACAGGAAAAATGGCTAAAATTAGTAATTATTTCATCTTGCTTCTGATTATAATCCTAGGGAATCTTCGGAAAATATTTTCCAACAATGAAAGAAAATTAACTGAAATTAGAAAAAAAAATTTGTTAAATAAACTTAATATTATATATATATATACAGAGAGAGAGAGAGAGTAAAATAAATAGATAAATTCCCAGTAATTCTGTTTCCATTCAGGTAGATGTTTTATGCACAATTATATTATAACTAAAATAGATCATTATCTTATATTAAACTTTAAACTTTAACCTCATTTTACTTTCCGATTTACTGAAGATTCTATGTTCTTCTTTTCCAGATAATTTTATGCCCATATAATTTAAAAACTGAAAATTATCTTCATTTAAATTCGAGTCTTCTCTCTGATTTACAGCTATATAAATGGTCAGACATATTTAAAATCTGATTGAAATTCTTAGCAAATGTATGTCAGAAACTGTATATACATTGTATATAACTGTATAAACTGTATATAACTGTATATACATTCTCTTTTCCTATTATAGATATCGATTAACATCAGTTTTACATGACTACTATTCTTAAATCTACTCTTGTTGTTGTTGTTAATTATGGCATGTGCATAGAAAATTGAACGAAGTCAGCGTTTTAAGCCGAGTTTGTGCAGTAGCTTCTGAGGGTAAAGGCCGCTGAGCACCCCAGGGCAGAAGTCTGATTTCTAGCTTATTTGAAGATTACACTCACACACTCGCTTGCACAACTACTTTTTACAAGGTGGCTTTTTCACACACCTCACAGATAAAACACAGGGTAAAGAACAACCATGCCCGAACCAGGACTAGAATCCTGGACGGCCAGATCACGGGAAAGTCGCGCCACCGCTAGAACAAGGAGCCGGCAAATATGCTCATCGTTTTTTTAATCAGTGTAGCTTTCATTTTATTTTTTAAATTCAATTTTGCGAATTAGGCAATGATATATTCAATATTCATAGTGATCATTCCTTTCTGCATATTTCTATTCTGAAAGTTTCTAATTCATAAAATCAAAAAGCATAAAATATGATGCAATTTCAAAACAAGTAATTTGCAAACATTATAAAATTTCAAATCCTATGATAACCCAAAAGTATGTCTGTAAAATTCCAATTTATATGAAGGTTTTTAATATGAATATTGGGGCAAATTTCCTGACTTCTTAACAATAAAATATTACATAATTTATAGCCACTTCATCTATTAATTGACAACTGACTATCATTTAATTATGTGCTTACTTTAGATTGAACGTTTTAAAAAATAATTTGAAATAATTAATTAAAAAAAAACATTTTTAAAAATTGATTGAAGGAAGGCGTAAGAGATTAGAATATATAACTTAAAACAACATAAGTGATAAAAAATCTGAAAAAAAATGTTTTTTGTGGAAGAAGGATAAATAAAGCTCTAAAGAAAAATCATTCTAGTTAAGATATTTTCAAGATAGCCTGAAATAAAAAAAAATTGCACATTCGGCCCTATCTTTAAGATAAGAGGTTCGATTGAAAAATAACGTGAAATGCTAGATTTTACACATACTGAATTATCAAAATAGCTGTTAATTTTTTTTTAAAAAAAAAGATCATATTAGTTATTCAGTAGTTCAGAAACAACAGATAATATTGAGAAATAATTATATAAGAATTGGAAATTTAGATTTTATTTTATGGAATTTTTTGAACGAAGATTTTATTAAAACCCGGAATTTACTGAAATATCGTTTAACGATTTAAAATAACATTGCAATTTAGATTATTCAAAAGAAATAAGTAATAGTAATTTTACAATTAACGAACATGAAAATAAAGTTGAAACAGTTTTATAAAGGAGGTAATTCAGACATTAAAGAATATTGTGGGAAAAAATTGATTTTTTTATCAAAAATTATATATTGGATTTTATTTTATGAAATTTTTTGAAAGAATATTTTATCAAAATTTGTAATTTGTTGAAATAACGTTTAGAGATGTTTAGAATTAACTTTAACCCTTTCTATTGCCGTGGGAAGTATGCTTCCCACCAAATTTATCAATCTTTGTATGAAATTATTTAGAGTGGCGTAAGTTCTGACAAATTTTTAAATTAAGTCAGAAACTTAAATGCTTCAGTTCTTTATCTCAGACAAAATGATGTATCTTGATTTGTTACTAAATTATTAATTTACCAAATTAATTAATTAATCAAATTAAATTTATCTAATACGCTGAATGAATACCTTTTCTTATTCTAATTTCAAGTTTAAAAATATTTTAACATTATATGACAAAAAAATGGACCTTTAAAGGGTTAGATTAATAATTAAATTTTAATACTGCTTAATTTTTTAGAAACTTTCATTATGACCTAAGGTAACCAAGTGATAGATTTTTTTTCCAGAATTGTCTAGATATTTAATCCAATCATAAGAAGTTATCTATATATTATCCCACACTATAATAAGCCCACAATATTTATTATTCCCATGAAAAATAACCTGCATCACTTTAAACATACATTTATATTCTTCTATAAAGTTGTTTAAATTAATTTTCAGACAATTGCTTTTTCAATTTTTATTCTACTGTTCCGTTTTCCTTTCAATCGCAAACTTCTACACTTAAAAATCAGTGTAAGCATTTATCATCGTTTCCATGTCCTAAGAAAAAAAATAAGTTTTCTTTCTGGATGTGTTACCCCGTAACGCTAACACAATCCCTTGCACGTAAATCGATGACTCGACATGTTTATCGATACACCACGAAGATGAATACGATGATAAAATACGTGGCCCCAAATCGCTTGAGTGCAAAAACTTTAAATAATCGGCCTAAGGACATTTCGTGAAAGCGATAGAATTCGAAACACTTTGAAACATATTTTCTGAAAAATGTTACTTTTTTTGCAGTAGATCAACGTAGAGAAGCAGAAGTGTGGATTTTATGTTGTGTTTATTTTATGTATGAAGTCCCATATGCCCTTATTTGAATTTGAGTGTTTTTTCAGAGCTATAAAAATGCTGGAATAAATTTATTTTTAAACGTTTCTTGTTTATGTTTGCACAACATATAAATCCGTCTCCGAGATTGAAGAAAAGTTATTTTTGGAAGTAGCTGAAGAATTTCTTGCTGAAAGTTTTTGAAAATAAACGAAGTTTTATTTAAATGCCAAAGTATTTTGTGGATATTTTTGTTTAGTCTTTTTGTAGTATTTTCAGTTCGTCGTGTTTTGAATATAGGATAAAAATGTTGAATTACTTCATCAAGTAATAAGTCCCATTGGGATACGATAGAAATGCTTCTCTAAATAATACAGATATTTCGTTGTTCTCTAAGTTCAGTGGAAATTGTTCTGGAATGTAAATTCCCACTCACATTTTTGCAGTAAATGTTTGTTAATGATCATTACACAAAATTTAGACTCATTCCAAACTTTATTTTTATAAAAATTCTGTATATGTAAATTTTTATGCAAATTATTTTAATTATATGAAATGTAACAGCGATTCTCAACCTGTGGGGCGCGGCCCCCTAGGGGGAGCGAGCACACTAGCAGGAGGGCGCGAGAATATCCAAGAGAAAATATTATTTAAAAAAATTGATTAACTGACTAAAAGGAAAGCACACATACGCACAGAAAACAAAATACATTTCGACATATTTAATAACTTATTGAAGTAAAACGACTTACTTAATCAAAACATACTAAATTAAAACAAATTTAATAATTATTAGTGACTTCCTTGGGCCTGTCTTGCAGAGCAAAGTTTTTCGAAGGAAGGCTTAATATTAGAAAAAGCCAGTCTCAGTTCTCGAATATGTCGACCAAGTACCTCAATTTCCTCACAAATAAACTATCGCAAAAATTCTCGACCTCCTGTCTGTTTTCTTATTCTTCTAAATGGTGATTTCTTCTTTTAATTCATAAACACGTTGCAAAAATTTCCCACTTGATGACCATCTTGCCTCGCAACAAAATAGTAACACTGAATATACTGAACTCATGTCTTCACAAAATGCGGAAAAGATTCTCGATTTCAGGGGTCTCATTGTTATATAAATTACTACGGTTACACAATATTCAAACCAGGACTCATTTCTTCCGAAGTCAAAGTTTCTCTGTGGATCATGCAATGTGCGCACTGAGGTGGTTTTTGTTTTAAAAGTGCTTGTATATCTTGGAATATTTTGGACTTTGAACGAGCACCATCGGTGCATATTACGACGCAATTTTTCCATTCTATGTTTGCCTCGTACATAAAATCATTTAAAATAGCAAATTATGCGAGTGCTGATGTTTTAAGTTCTCTTGGTTTACAGAAAAGTAGTTCTACTACTGACATATTACCACAAATTCGAACATGGCAATTAAATGAGCATCTTTTTTACTATCTGTTGCTTCGTCAAGCTGTATTGAAAACAGTTTGTTACGCAACTTCGAGAAAAGCTGACACTGTACATCTTCTGCTATATCGCCAATTCGACGGGCCACAGTATCATTTGAAAAAGGTATGGATTACAATTGTTTTGAAAAATTATCTCCAAACATAGTTTCTACAATCTCAATTGCTGCTGGCAAAATAAGCTCTTCACCAATTGTGTGAGGTTTTTACATCTGGCTATTTTATATGAAATTTGTAAGATGCAATTAAAGTTTTTTTCATTCACAGACAAAGTTTCTTTAAAAATTGACTTTGCTTGGTATATGATTTTAATTTTAATTCGAAGAATTCTCTGGGTTTGTTGACGTACTCACTATGAAGCGTTTCCGAATGTCATTTAAGTTTATTAGGTTTCATGCTGCCTGCGGCCAACATTTTTGAGCAAATGATATACAGGGGCCTTTCTTCTTCCTTTACTTCAGTACTGGAAAACGCAAAATTTATGTATTCTTGAGAATATATCCTTGATTTTATTTTCGGAACCACGCTCGTCTGTGTACTTGTTGATGCTTGACTATCGTCTAATGCTTGCTTACATCCGCTTAAAAATTTATTCATGAGTCTGCATAAACCTGCTGCCGTGAATATTTTATATGGTGAATTGCAATTAACACGAAAACATATATAACATACAAATTCACAATTGATTCGATAGCGATAAAAAGATCAACTCGAATGAGAGGATTACCTTTCACAAACATTGCTATTTTTTCATTTTTGTTTTGTCATGCTTCTGTTTTATTTTTTTTATTATTCTAAAAAATGTATTCCCCGTTTCTAAATTTAGCTCCCCCCTTCTAGGTTTACCTTCATTGACGAATTTTCTACTTTCATATTCTTTGAACGTTATCTCCTTGTTTGGCCTTCATTTCAAATTTAATATTTAAATTTTCTCCGCTTTCATTCACTTCATCTGTTCACCGCCCGTTTGTCCAAAATGCAAGATGTGGTTTCTCGGCAACGGTGGCTCGCCTTTACTCTTGTTTTGGCAGTTAGTTAAAAATAATTTAAAAACAGAATCCAAAAAACTCAATATACATTATTGTTGTATATATTTTATTGTAAGGGGGAGCGCGGTGAAAATTAGGATTGAAAACTGGGCCACTAACACTGAAAGGTTGAGAAACGCTGAAATATAAGATTTAAAGTAAATAATTTTTAAGTAAATAATTATACTGTTCACACGATTTAAATCTTTTTATCTTTGTAATATTTTTTTTTATTTAAACTTAAAAATATTTTATATTTCTAGAATGGATAAGAAAAAATAAATTATATAAGCATAAAATACATAAAAGTGAAATTATTCAAAATATTAGCTACTCATCAGCTAGTTCAAATTTTTTGAGTCAGTACTGTACCAATAATTCTCTTAATTTACAGTAATTTTTGAAAAACTGAAATATATTGTACGAGTAAATGTAATGCAATAAATGTAAATGTTTTGCAATAAATTTAATGATAGATATACAAATTGTTTCAGCTATTTGTTCAGTTGCGAATATTAATTTGAATCAAATTTTTCTCTGGGATGTATTTCAAGGATTACGTATTTTCATATAAATCTGGATAAAGTTTCTTTCTAAATGAATTTATAAGCCTGTACGAGTATTATTTTCCTCTTGTTTGAGTATTTTTTCCGAGTACACTGCATGAGTATTGTTTTGACAGAACACAACAAAATGTTCAAAAATGTTACTTCCTATTTTAATATAACATGAAAGTCAATTAAACATTATTTGATAAATTGGCAATAAAAATTAAGAAAAAAAATATTTTTTTTCAATGTGGATTCGATATTTATGTAAATTGATAAACATATACATAATTTGAACGAAGGAAATGACAAATATTATTGTCTCAATATATTTTAACTGAACTTTTCATAAAATACAATTTATCCCGTATAATAATGAAATGAACACTATATGACAGAGCAAATATTATAATTTTGACCTAAGAACTTCTGTTTCAGCATAAAGGCTGAATTTGTTTTGATAATAAACTGCTGAATTCATTTTATTTTAGTGATATGCACATCGTCTACATAATATAAAATTGGAACTTGGGGAATACAAAATATTTTGTCTCCTCCACGAAGTTACATTCTTCTCAAACGTACAATAACACATTATTTTAAAATCGTTGGAAGTTTTGACATGTATGCACTTTTAAGAGAAACAATATTTCATTGCGTATAATGGAACGATGGTTGGAAACATATATCAATAAAACATAGCAAACATATATCAATGGTGATTTATTATAAAAATGAAGAATTTTCATCCAATATTCCAGCATTAAACCTGGAATATTAGAAGGAAGTTTCAAAATGTATGTGGAAATAGACAGAGAAGTTAAATTAAAATCTTATTTCAAAATTATGTGGAAGTCATTATTTTCATTCATACCATTATATAATATTATAAGAATAAAACAAATAGGAATTAAGTTATTTCAGTCTTTGAAAAATGTTTTTGCAGATTATTCAGTATTACTGGATGATTTTACTTCTTATATTAAAAAAAAAATCATGTTTATTTTTCCTGCATTATGTATATATGCATTGCTACTTATGATTTGAAACTGCTAAAAACTGCTCAAAATTAGATATAAGTAACAATAAATTGCATTATCAATATCATTATGTATACTTATTAAATACTCTGTAAACATTTATCCTTTTGGTCACTATGTGATTTTGACAAATAATACGAATTAATTTTTATGAAGTTACTAAAAAAGTTAATTTTCCCATATATTTCCCAGTGCATATGAACTCTGTGAGAATTTATATCTACAAAAACAATGCAGAAAAATACTTTAGGTTTAAGAATTGCTTTAAGTTGATTTAATTAATTTTGAATTAATTAGTAATGCATTCTCAAACTGATTATAATTGCTGAATTTATTATTTTCTATATATGCATGCACTGAACATTATAAATAGGAATTCTGGAGAATGATATGTTTTGCACATTGATTTGTTTTATTATAATATTTTTGGGTACTATAATCTCTCTAATCTCTTTTTAACGTCTCTGTATTGGATATAAAAGAAGTAAAAATTCATATCATTAATTTTAAAAATTAGATTGTGTTTCCATCACTTATTAAAATTTATTGACTGATAAAAAATAACAAATAATGTTTCTTCATCTTATTGCTTATGTTCCATGCATTTTAAATTTTCTAATTTTGTGCGAGATCCAATGGTGAAAAATCCAAGACTTTAATTTATTTCCTCATAATTAATTATTTAGATTTTGATGTACATATAAAATGAACTTGTATAAATATGTTATTTCCAATGCAAAAAAAGAAATGAGAGAGTATTCTGTTTTAATGCATTTTCTCTATGCAATTCTGCATGCAATCCCATTCACGAAATAATTATAATAAAAAATCTAGGGTATAAGTATTAGTGATTCATAATATTATTTTTCGCTATCTTAAAATATTTCTAAAATAATACGAGATGTAAAAAAATTAACTTTTTATGAACCTTTAGACCTTAAAAGACAAAAGGCAAGACATTAAAAATCTAAATATAAAATAAAAAAAAATCCTTTAATTTGGCTTAAAAATATATCTATTCATCATTAGTTAATTTAATGAATTAAATTATATGTTGAGTAAATTGGTTATGCATATTTTAAAGGCTTTTTTCATCACAAATATGAAGATATATTTATTTTAATAAACAAGCAGAGCAATTATATATATTTAATAAAATGATATTAGCTTCAGTGCAATTTCTATTTTTCTTGCGCAAACGACAAAAATCCAAAACAAATATATATTCATGAAGCAATCATCAAAAACACAATCACAACATTATTTCAAAACAATGTACGAAATGTTAAAAGATTTAATTTTCTTTTTTATTCATTGGAATGCACAAATTGCTTTCCTCGGAAAAAAATATTAGCATTGCTTCGTAAAAATAATTCAGGCGAATTAGAATATTACATTAGATTTGTTGCTTGGATTAAAATGCAAATCATAATTCCACATTTGATATTTTTCTTGGGATTTTTAAATCACCAGGAGTGTAATTTACTTTCATTTTTCGATGATCTTTCATGAATATGAGACAATAAAAATAATTGTATCCATAAAAAACAATGGGCATTAACTGGAACTCCTTTGTGCTAAGCTCTTTGTGTCTTTAAAACAAAGTTCACTTTCTCATATCAACACGATCATAAGAATAGCAAAATATTATTTTTAATGTTCTGGTGCAATGTATTCAGCCTGTATTTGGCATTGACATATTTTTGAACAGAATGTATTTACACGTTACTATTTGGGATATGGATAGGACACAATATATTGATTTTAGGCATAATTGCGAAACATATTTAATACTTTTCATTTACTTTCTTCCGAGTAGCATCGATCTCTCTCTCTCAGTTTCTCTTCTTTATTTGTTTCGTTTGAATAGTCATTTATCAGTTTCTTCTAATTATGGTAACAATTGGAAATCAGTACCAAACGGCTGTGAAATCTTATACAAAATGCTGTTAATTTGCATTTCAAACACTCCCAATTGGATCCTATATATTTTATGTAATTACTAATTAATTATAATATACTAGTTGACTTCTGCAAGCAAGCTAGTTCACCGGGAGTTAAAATAAATTGAATGTCTTATGTTTGGTGTTCATAATTCTCTCAACAAATAATGAGATTAAGTAATGATTTTCACCATAGTATCGCTAAAAACTAGTATCTTGGTAATCTATTCAAAAATGTGTTAATTTTTGTGACAAAGTAATTTTTTATTCCTCTTTAAAACAATTTAAATCATCAACAAAGTTATTTTTCCATATCACGCAAAAAATCACCCAATTAAAAATTTGATGAAATGTTTCTGTTGCTGTTGTTGTCCAAATGATGAATTTTCGGATTTGTAGATTCTTATAAGAATACTTTTCATATAATTTAATTAAATTCGAAATATTCCAATACATTTCAAATTGAAAATAATTCACATATTTACAATTTTTATTCTTCATAATTTTCTGAAAATCCAATCAACAGTACATAAAAATGTAATACAAATGCTAGTAATTAGAAAATTTAAAAGCAGAAAATTTAAATATACAATATCTAATATTTTCTTTTACATGATTTCCTAACTAATTTTAAATACCCTTATTTTTCTTGATCTGTTTCAGATTTTTTTCTATTCATATTTCGTGATAGGCTAAGAAAAAGAAACTTTAGTAAACTTGCGCATTCCTCGATGACAATATTATATATATATTTTAAATTTTAAATATCCAATTATCCATTATTTTAATTTTTAATTCTACATTAGTGCTGCAATCTTTTCACAATTTAAAAAAACGCATTTAAAATTGAAAATGGCTGCTATCAGTACACAACTCAAAATAAGACTTTTCAAGAGATTTCATAATTGCATTTGCCAGTTCTATTCCAAAAAAGAATAAATTAATTTCTATAAAACATTATTTTCTCATTTCATCATCTATAGTAAGACAGAATTCATTTTTGTATTTTTTTATCTTATCATCATATTATCGCATTTTTGAAAAAAAATTCAATTTTTGCATGGTAATTTTATGAGCATTCATCTTTATTATTTATGAATAATTATTACTATGTTTTGTAATTTAATTTTACCTTAAACCCGTTTCCGCCCAGCGTCATATTGCCGCATTGAAGAAAGACAATCGAATCTCCATGGCCATGGCACTGATCTCATGATCAAGAGACCTGGGTTCGAATCCCGCTAGAGACAATGTGATTAATAGTATATGTAAATACTTAATTCCTTGATTTTATGTTTTCCTTTATTTCATGTTCCAGAAGATACTGGACATTTCTTTAGTTTACCAGACAAGTGTTCTGGACTTTTCTTACTGTCTCCAGAAGAATATTCTGGAACTTTCTCTGCTTGTATAAAAGCAGAAGATTTGTCAGTTACTGGGTTCTAAGTGCTGAGTTAGTTAATAAATTGGTTTAGCTCTACCTCTTGTGTGTGTCATTGAGTTCTATACTATAGTTCTACGTGACATTCTTTGGTGTAGGGGCATGGTAGCGATTCCAATCAGTGTGGAAACGAATATACGAAGAAGCGATCGCCTTAAAGGCCTTGAACCAGAATTTGGACTTTATTACCCGCCACCCAGAAAGACAAGGAAAACAGGCCTGTAGAACAGGAAACTAAACCTGTCATCCTGACATCTGCACAGCCACAATATAGGAATCCTTCTGTATTTAAAGGAGACGTGGGACAAGACACAAACAAATGGTGGAAGGAATACGATAGAGTGTCAAAATTTAACAGATGGGACGACATGACTTGTCTCGCAAATGTGTTCTTTTTTCTGGACGGCACAGTGAAGCAATGGTACGAAAATAATGAGGAAAATTTGACTTCCTGGGATATTTTGGAATCAATGTTAAAAGAAGCATTTGGAGAAACACAGCACTATGTAAAGAAGGCAGAAGATGAGCTCAAGTGTAGAGCTCAAAAATCTGGCGAGAGCACGCAATCATACATCCAAAGCGTGTTGGTATTATGCCATGAAGTCAAACCAGATATGTCAGAAGAAGAGAAACTGTCTCATCTGATGAAAGGAGTCGCCGAAGAGGTTTACCAGGCACTTCTGACGAAAGAAATTACCGCCACAAAGAACTTAATAAAATGGTGTAGAAAAATCGTAGAAATGAAGCAAAAGAGGACCCTTGGAAGGAAATTTGAAAAGCTCCCAAATGTCGTACCAATGGCTACAATTGACTAAAAACTGGATCTGGCATCATTAATACGTCAAATAGTGCGAGAGGATGTCCAGCGCTCATACCTCCAGTAGTTGATCCCGAACTCCAGGACCAAGGCATTGAAACCATTGTTCGAGAGGAAGTAGAAAATGCTTTGGCTCCTTTGTCACAGACAGCACCAGAGCGGACAAAGGTCAAACCAAGACGCTGACATTCCTATGCTGACGTTGTCAGATGACCTACGCCGGTAGCACAGCAACCACAAAGGAAGACAGATGTCTGGCGACCCCTGATAGATTTCCATTGTGGCCGCCCTGGCCATGTAGTTAGATACTGCCGAGATCGCAAAGCTATTTTTGAGACATATCGGGTTAATAGGAGAGATTTCGACCGTCCATAGTCGAATGAGGGACGCTATGCCGACGAATATAGCCGACCAGCAGCCCGAGGTTTGTCACCCAGTCCATCACGAGGACGATCGGCGACACGTCGCTACAGATCTCCGTCGCCATATATAGAAGATCCAGTCAATCTCCTAGCCGCAGAAATGAGGAAAACTAAGTGGTGCGACCTTCCTTGGGGTGAGGTCACTAGTGAAAAAAATCCTCCGATTGCCGCAAAGATGTCCGGAAACAACATTGAAGTAATCGTCGACAATGAGCCAGTACCTGCCCTTCTGGACTCTTTAGCCTCATTTTCTGTTATCTCGGAGAAGTACTGTCGCCTACTGAAGAAAGTTATGATTCCAACAACTAACAATGTTCTTTTAAAAGTCGCCGATGGAAACTACGCGAGACCAGTGGGAAAATGTACGCTTCGTCTCAAAATCAATGATAGACCTCAGGCTTTAGAATTTATTGTTTTGCCGCAATGAAGTCACGATATCATCCTTGGTTGGGGTTTTTTGGGTGCTTCTCAAGCTGTTAAAGATTGTGGCCGTTCGGAACTCTTGTTTCAAGAAGTCCTTCGAGAATCCCAAACTCCAGACTCAAGCCGTTTATTCACGATAGAAGACTATACAGTAGCTGCTCGTTCTATCATAAAGATTACTGTCTTAGGCCGTAAGAACCTTCGAGCTATTGATGTAATAGTAGAGGGAAATAGGATGCTCCTCTTGAACAAGGAAGTTGCTATTCCGTCTACTATAGTTACGCTCCTTAATAGTAAAGGCAAAATATGGGTTGCCAACGGACAAGGGAAACCTCAGATCATCCCTAAAGGGATGTGCATCGGGTATGCCGAACCTTTACACGAAGACTGCGTAAATACCATAGATGAGGCATCGCCTTATTCCACGACCACTTCAAAGGCAAAGTTGGGTGTCATCGATTGTACCACGATGATAGCTCCGGATTTGAGTATCGACCAAAAAGAAAGAATGTTTCATCTACTCCAGAGGTTTTCAGAAATTTTCGATCAAGAAAGGAAACCAACTCAATGTTAAACACCGAATAAACACAGGCGATCACTTACCTATTAGTCAGAGATCTTACAGAGTGTCCCCATCCGAACGCCGCATTATCAGTGAGGAGGTAACCAAAATGTTAGAGAAAAACATCATTCAACCATCAGAAAGTTCATGGTCATCTCCAGTCGTCTTGGTCAGGGAAAAAGATGGAAGCTGGCGTTTTTCTGTTGATTATCGCCGTCTCAACAAAATTACTGTGCAATATCAATCATCGAATGACAACAGCCTATCATCCACAAACAAATGGCCTTGCAGAGCGATTGAACAAAACACTAGCATATATGCTTTCTATGTATGTTGATGTCAAACAGTAGAACTGGGACCAGATATTGCCGTCCGTCACATTCACCTACAACACTGCGTAGCAGGACACGACAGGTTTTATGCCCTTCTACCTACTACATGTGCGAGAAACTGAAATGCCGTTGGATATGATGTTTCCTTTCTGCCGCAACGAGTTCAGTCAAGAAGACGATTATGTTAATCATCTGATCAATAAGGCAAAAGAATCGAGGCAATTAGCTCGTGTATGAACCCACGAGACTCAGCAGAAAGATCGACGGCAATATGACTCCAAAAAAACGCATGGTGGCATAGGAACCAGGGGATTTGGTGTGGATTTTTAATCTAGTTCGTAGAAAGTTTTTAAAACTGCCGAGGAAGCTGTAGAATATCTATTTTTGGAGGAATTAGAGTCCGAAATGATTACTTTTCCACCTGAAGTAGATGGATTAACAGATGAAGAAGGTTTTGATGACACTGAAACTCGGGTACAAGATGTGGGCATTATGTGGGAACAATGGCTACTGCTATAATTTTGATTTGTATTGCGGCAAGGAAGTTGTCGATGCTGCTTCTACCGTGATTCTTTCAAAAATGCCCTTGGAAACTCGAGTTGTAAAGAAAAATCTTCAGCCAGTTACTGATCCCAAGAGTCATATAGTTTATTTTGATAATTTTTTTATTCCTATAATTTGTTAGTTGACCTAAAAAAGAGTGGATTAGAGAAACAGGAACAATAAGAAGTGACAGAATACTGCATTGTCTCCTTGAAATTGATTTTACTTTAAAAAAAAGACTAGCCGTTGTTCATATGATTTCTACTTGAATGTGGAAAATAAAATTACTGCGTTAAAATGGAATGATAACAAATACGTTACACTTGCGACAAATTTTGACATAATTGAGCCACTAACATCTGTTTCAAGGCGTGTAAAAGGAAAAGCTGAAAAAAAATCGAATAGCCATGTCTCGTAAACAATTATAACAAAAACATGGGTGGTGTATATTCTCATGATGTGCTTTTAGGGAAACATACCATAAAAATCCTACGAAATTATTGGCCAATTTTTATCCGAATTGTAGACATGGCTGTTGTAAATACTTGCGTTATTTACAACATGGTAAATGCAGAGAAAAAGAGTATCAAAGAAATAAGGAGACATGTTGCACTAGCCTATCTGAAAAAAGGCCACACAATACAAAAACAAATCGGTAGAACAAGTTATATAATTTCATCTCGAGTGAAGGAAATAGACAGTGTCAGACGTGACGGAGTTGGCCATATAATTGGTAAAAGAGAAAAACAAAGACGGTGTCTAATGCAAAATTGTTCGGGAAAACATCTTACCTTTTGAATGTAATGTAATGTATGTACGAAATGTTTTCCAAATTTCCATAAATAGTGTGAATATGTTTAAACTTAATAAAAAATGTCAAATTTATTTGTGTTTCATTTTATTTTGCATTAAATATTAAAGTTCAATTGTTTGGAACAGAAACGTAATCAAGTAACTAAAAAAAAGGAGAAGTACTAAGTGTTCAAAAACTTCCATATCCGCCCAGCGTCCTATTTATAGGACAGTAATTATCTCGGTTCCTAAATTAATGGAGTGGAGTTTAATTGCATATTATATTTAAGTGTTTAGAACATAATTTTAAAAGTTTTAAACAAAATTCCAATTTTAAATTAAGTTGGGCGTTAACGGGTTAATACGAAATTCGTAAAACATAATTGCATTTATATTTGTAGTATTTTAATCCACAAACAAATGAATGAGATCTATCTGAAACCTTCATTCGTATTTGTTAATACATTTTATAAAGTTCCTGTTATAAGAGTGTGGTAATGAAAATGTGGAAATAGTGAGGTGGGCTTTAAGATAATTAAAAGAATCAATAAAAACTTTTTTTCATTACATCATGATACAAAATTCATTTCAATCACAATTCAGTGTAAAGAAAAATAGTTACAATGGCCAAAGATGTTGAAATTACATAATTCGATTATTTAACGACTTACAATTTTCTTTTAATGAACTCAATGAATCAACTCTAGCAAATTACGAATTACAAATCTTATCATGTTATCATTATTATTAGAATAAAGTTTGGAAACTTATTGATAAGAATAATTGATATTTAATATCATGAGCAAGTTTTTCTAGAGAAAGAAGTTCCTGTTCGAAATATTTTGCGAGATGCCACTGGAGGTTGTCCAACAGTCAAAGGGTATCAAAGGAATTTATAACGCTTTTGAAATAATCAATACCAAATGAATTTTGTCTACATTATGTTGTTTATAATCAGAGTTTGGTTGTAAAAAATTTTAATGAACTTCTGCATACATCGCTTTATTTGGTTTAAAGAATTATATAAGATAAATGGTGCTATATATTTGCTATACACCAAATATATTTTACATAATATTAAAAGTAACAATAACCATTCAGTATCTCTCAATAAGTTCCTATAAATTGTAAGCACTAGTGTATGAATGAAATTATCGTGCTAAACCATGAACATTGCCAACATAGTTTTTCAAGCAACTGACTAATAATTAAATAAAATGTCCTTTTGACTTTTTTTTTCGAAATCAATACATTTTTTTTTAATTTCTTGATGCAATTTTTGCTTTCTTTTGATTCTTGTGATCAATATTTATCTTTTTTTATGAAATATGCCTTTTATTTAAAGAACAGAAAATATATTACTTTAAGCCTCAATACAAATCGAAACTTAATAGTTTTTATGACCCGCAGAAGTTCTGTAGACTTAATTTACGGGAAATTCTATTTTTAAGTATCTTTATTCGTGCAATGAAACACTTCCTCACTTATAAATCAATGTAAGCTGATAGTATTGTATCCACTGCTAAAGAAAATAAACTCCCTTTTGGATCAATAATTTGAAATCTTAAAAAAAATGTCTAAGATTCTACTTGTTTATATGCTACGAAGAATACGATGGAAAATATCTGGTACCAAATCACATGAGTGCAAAAACTTATAAATCGGTTTGAAGATATTCCGTGCAAACGATAGAATTCGAAACACTTTCAGCCATATTTTCTGAAAACGGATACTTTTCTGCAGTATATCAAAGCAATGAACAGGAATTGTAAATTTTATGTCGCGTTTATTTTATGTATTGAATTCTGTATTTCTCTATTTGAATTTGAACTCTTTTCAAAGACTATAAAATGTTCGAAAAACTTTATTTTTAAGCTTGTGATCAGTGAGTGCTGCATAAAACTACAGTGCTACAGTTCTTAGTGCTACATAAAACTACATCCAGATTGACAAAATGTTTCTAGAAATTGCTATAGAATTTTTTTAAAGAAAGAAAATAGTTGATAAATAAAATTATTTACTATAAACATCTGTTAAAATGTAAAAGGTATTTAATTTTTTAAACTTTATTTAACAATTTGTTGACATTTAATATTTTTTTATATTTTGAATATAAGTTTAATCCCAACTTTTCGAATATTAATTTAAGCCATCCTTATAAATTTACATGCTTCACGCATGAAATGTCTCAGAGAATTGGCGGGCGCGGTGGCCTGGTGGTAAGGTCTCGGCTTCGGAAAGGGAGGGTTTCAGGTTCGAGACCCGATTCCACCGAAGAACCGTCGTGTAAGGGGGTCTATTGCACGTCAAATCCGTTCTGACCAAATGTCCTCCCGCTGGTGTGGTGTGGTGTGGAGAGGGGGTGCCTGCTCAGGTGTCGTCCTCGTCACCTGACCGCGGTTCAAAATTACGAGGTCCGTCCCAAAATAGCCCTAGTGTTGCTTCAAACGGGACGTTAATATAACTAAACCAAACAAAACGTCTCAGAGAATTGAAGTAAATAGGCAAGTATTGAAGGCGCATCTTGAGACAATAGACTTTCAGTTAAGATTTATAATAATAAATAAAATCAATACGGCAGTTACACCTTGTAGACTTCGTCGAGTTTTTTTCCATATATAACTTCTTGTTCATTTTCGTTTTTCTTAATTCTTCTCGAAAACGAGTCGTGGAAAGAAGAATGTGGCAATTGGAGACTTATCTAAAACCCTGATCTTTTATATAAAATAAGACCATTCAGACTATTGGCTGGGTATGAAGGATTTGTTTATAATATTCTGATTTTTAGGTGTGATAATTTTTGAAAGTATTATAATTAATTTAAGTTTTCGTGGTTGTTATTATTCTCCCTTTTATTTTCATACACTTGTAATAAAAAATTCAAACTCAACTGATGTGTTATGATTGTAAATAACAACAGAAAAACGATTGACAAGAATAAAAAAACAAACGAATATTCTTATCATATCTTGCTGAGTTTAAAAATGCAATGACGCTCCATTTTTTATGATAAAAGGAATGAAACATGTAATTTGGAAATATTACATATATAATAGATTAAAGTAAGAAAAAGATGCATCACATGTGGATTAAGACCGAGAATTATTATTCATATTAAGCATAACAATTACTTTTTATGCATTCCCAGTTTCACGACTCAAAATTCGTCTTCCGGGAGTACATATGTTTTCTCGTTGAGGGTACATCTGTTCCAGACATGAATGCAAAATGATATAAAATGAATTTCATATTCATAAGACTCTCATGCTAGACATGGTGCAGTAGAAATTTTACATGCCTTAATGATGCAGGAGATGGAAGATACTTCGGAAATGGTAATTTCGGAAACATTTGAAGATAATTCGAAAGCAGTAAAATCGCATAGATAAAAATTATTGATTGCATTTTCAAACTAACTCCTTCTTTTATGCATATTTAGGCTCAAGCTACATGTTCGATTTACATAATCAACAGGACTGGAATAAAGTTTTCTTTTATAATTAATGGTAATAAGTAAAATACTAAATAAAAACTTCGGATGAGGAAATTATAAAATTCACTGCACCAAGTTTTGAAAAAAGTAACAGTTATTCTTATAATTCGGTTATAATTGTTCTATGATGCATTATCTTGAATCGCTTTTTGCATACACTTCATCAATTTATTTGTATATGTATTTTTTTTTTAAATTTCAGTTCAATTGGATTTACGAAATTTTCGAATATTGCAATTATTGTAAAATAGGTTACGAGGCGCTTTTAATTTCATGTCAAAAAATTAGTTAAAACCATCAATGTATTTTCTTTCAATTATATTGCATACTTATCTCGGTTTATTACGAATTGTATTCTTCCTTTTGATTTAAAATAAAGAAACAAGAATTCAATATTCCAGGTTATTATCCAGTTAAAATAAAAACGACACATAATGATTTTATTTAAATTTCTATATTTTCTATATTTTATCAATTTCACTTTATTTTATATGTATCATAAATTGTTTTTTATAGAGATTGAAACACAAAAGTATTTGAATAGTCACCAGTCAATATGGAAGCATTCGAGTCGTGAAAAGAATGCAATTATTTTGGGTTAAATGAAAATAAATTGATTTTTTTTTCGATGGAACATCAAGAAGTAATGCATATAGGCTTTAACACATTAATGAGAGATGTAATGGATTACAGTATGCAATAAAAATGAAAGTATTTCTAATTTATTAGTTTTCAGCATAACTGCCATTGATACTGATAGATTTGTACTAGTGCTGAATCAGTTTGAAAATTCTGGTCTTATGGAGCGTCATCTGTGTTTAAGAGATCTTTGCTATGGTCAAATTTATGATCAACGTGGAACATCTTCATGGGTGTAAGCGGAAGAAAAATCTATATATTTTCGTACAAATTTGGTTAAGAAGTTTTGAAGCATCCGCCATACACCCAGATTTGCCATTCTGAAAATTTCATCTCTTGCATTCATGTAGAAATTCCTCGACGGTCAAAAATTTGACGACAGTCAACCTCATACTTGATGATGGTGTTCTATGAAACCAGGATATTCAAACCTATTCAGAGCATGGCAAAATACCTCAATATGAATGGTAGTTGTTTGAAAAGTAATGCATTAGAAAAAATTTCATATTGTAATTCATTGCATTTTTTATTACTTTGCTTAAAGATTATGTGCGTTACATATACGTACCCTCTCGCACAATACTGACTGGTAAAACATTCAAAACTGACAATAACTAAAAGTATGATTTTTATACCAAAAGAACTATCAAAACGCTGACTGAAATTTTATTTATTATAGGAATACACTTACAAATCACATGTGCATTTAATTATATTATCATATTACGTGAACTATACGCAACAACAATGCAAGTTTTATGATATACTCAATAATTCTACTAACGTTAAAAACTTTCTATTAAGCAATTATTTCTATCATTGTGTCTATTTGTTTTACTTACGTAAATTGCAAATATTAATCAGAAAAGCTGTTCCTTTTTCATGGCACTTCCCCCATAATAGTACTTAGTAACGATAACAGTTCATCTTCTCAATTAGTAATTGCAATGACAAGAGGCAGTAAAATAAGTGGCATATAACAATCAATATACTTAACGGCAGCTTTGATGAGTTGTTTTAGTGTAGCAGCCCGAAACGCTAGCGTTTCCTTTTGTTTTATTCCTAAGGAATGAGGATGATAAAAAGGACTACCGAAGTTGTTTGGAAATAAAAACATTTTTTACTGCCCAGTTTGCGTTTTTGTTCATTCGTTTTTGCTTAAACAGCAAAATCAACGTTATTAACAGTAATATTAGAGTTTATTGACTTTACACGTTGGGTTTCTGGACATCATGTATTTAAAAGTTGGTTGGATTTTACTGATGAAAAAAGCACAATTGAACAAGGTGTGCTAAGGATAAAGTAAACTTCGTAATTGATAAGAAAAATTGAAACGGAAATTAATCTTTTTAATATATTGATCGTTTTCAAAGTAGACAGAAGTAAAAATATTAAAAAAATAATGTAAGAAAGAAACTTTGTTTAAATTAGTGTTTCAAATTTATGAATACGAATAAGTACGGTAAGAACCAAATTCCGTACTTATGAAAGATAACAATAATTAACAGAAGTGCATCAAGTAAAGGTTCAAATACAAAATGAATATTGAAATAATGTATTAGAGATATTCATTTCTAAAGTTTAAAATTGATATATTAAATATATGAATCTACCATTTAAATACACATGTTTGAAAATCAAATTTTTGACGAATTGAATCATATATTAGAACACAAAAAGAAATCAGAAATTTTAAATAATTTATCTTCAGCAAATTTATTAACACATTAAAATGTTAAATTCCGTTGAAATTGAAAATAACAGATTACACTGCTTTTTTTAAGTTTATGGATTAAACTATAAGGTCAAATTGAAGTGTTTTTGTTATAAAAAAGAAAAACAGACAAATTAGAATTTATTGTTTCTCGGAAATGTATTTATCAGATTTTAAATATGGCGATAATATTGTATTCAGTAGTATTTGAATCATTTTACAAAAATTACAATTATTTTTATAAAAAGGATATTACTATTTGGATTACTAGCATCATATATATACTATAATAATTTGAAGGGAGTTTTCGTCATCATTTCACTGTTACATATTCCAGTCTAATTAATACCATAAATTCCACCAATGCCATCATTGCAATAATATTAGATAAAATATGTAAAAAGCGTATCTCTAATAATTGTCAGTTCCCAAATATCCCTCTATGTTTACACAAAGTGTTAAGCACAATGAACAGAAAATTCAAAAAGTAATAACCAGTGCCTACTTATTTTATTCCTTAAATTTTATTTTTGCTGATATTTTTTTAGGATTTATTTAAACGTTATATTATCACTGTAATCTGAGAATATAACATGACACAGTAATACTGATCCTTTCAACCCTAAGTAAAATTTCAGGCATATCCTATTGAAAAACTGGGAATATAAAAACAGTTTACTAAAACAAATACATTCTTTCGTACAAAAGTATAAGGTTTGTTATCTACTTAATAGGTTAACAAGTAAATCCAAAACACATCAATTTGTTCAAAAATATACATAACTCTCCAACGCTGATTAACCAGTCTATAAAGGATAAAATTAAATAAAATACATTGAAGATTACTCACTTTTATGAACCATAAATTTATATTTCCTTCATAATTGCAAATTTATAGTCATTAATTATCCACAGAATCGGGATTCATTTGGGAGAATTTTAATGTTCGTAGTTTCATAAAGCTATCATTAATGTTTCAATAATAGTTTTTATGTTCCTCATTTTAAAGTATAGATACATAAATTCTGAGTAGATAATTATTATGGTCCTCCCCTCAATATAATGTGACACCACCTTTTACCCTTAATACTGCATGGATTTTCTCTTGGCAGGGACTCTATGAGATGTAGGTAGGTGATATGAGGAATTTGAGACCGGGTCCTAGGGCCACTGCTTAAGATTTGACGGTTCTGGTTCAAGCTGCCTGATGCCTCTTTCAATCCAATCCCACATATTCTCAATTGGATTGAGATCTAATAATCATGCAGGCCAACTAATCCAGGTAAAGTCTCTGTCATCGCTTCAAAACATCTGTGGACATTGCCAGCTTTATGATAGGTAGTATAGTCCTGTTGAAAAAAATTCACCTCAGGTAATGCACACCATTAACATAACAGAATATACTTGATCAGTATTAACACTTAAATATTCTAGTGCATCCAGTAGTTGATCCAAAGTAATTAAATGCCTATACAATTCCAAGAAAACAGCCAAAAATCATAATATTGTCTCCACTAATTAAAGGTGCCATGGCAGTGCGGTTGGGTTTTTTTTTCTCTCCATATTCGCACCCTGCTATCTGCATGATGTAATTGAAAACACGATTCATCGGAGACTTGACCCTTTTCCAGTTATCTATATACAAATATGCTGTTTTATGAATTTGAGATGTCTTTTCCTATTTAAGTCAGATAATAGAGGCTTTCAAACTGGGTGTTAGCTTAGATACTTTATATGGTGTAAATTGTGGCTAGTAGTTCGTTCCTGAAACCTTCATAGTTGCTCTTTAATAAAGATTTGCCGCAATTGGGTGCACTGTAGCTCTTTACCTGGATTAGAAAACTATGGCAAATCTCATTTCAGGTCGAATATTCAGTAGCCTGTGAAAACACCAAGCCTACGGTTGAGTACTAATTTCCTGCTTGGATTTCTAATCTTTGTAAACATTAATAACTGCTTTTCTCAAACATTTAATATAGGCAGCCATTTATCTGACTAATTCTGACGCTTCGAGAGCTTACAATAATCTTACATTCAAACTCAGTTAAATTACGTTTTTCTTTGTCTACTTCTTCACAAAAAACACGGCTGAATTTATGCTTCGCGAGTTCTTCAGTCTCCTTTCATAGTTATCTCATCCTTTAGTGGCAATAGCCTGAATTGATAACCTATTTCGTTATAAGTGTAAAGTGGTCATAATAATTTGGGCAATCAGTATATGTAATCTTTTATTAGACCAACAACCTGAAAGTGTTGAACAGAAATTATAATAGATCATGGTGTCTCAAATCACATTGTGAGAATGAAAAAGCGAAAAACGTATGTCGAGTCCAGAAGTAATACCAACGCACATTACGCAAACTGATCGATTCTTCCCATGCTAGTGTACCATGAGAATGTAAGTAAAGATTTTGTTTCGGTATATGATCCGGTATCATCTGGTATTATTCCTCATGACAGTACCTGCTACCCGAATGGAAAAATATACCATGATTTTCTGCAAGGCGTCCTTCCACAAATGTTGAAAAGTACTCCACCACTGTACAGAAAAGAACGTGGCTCATGCATGATGACACTCCTACTGTTTTTCACTCGAGTTGCATAATGTCTTCGATTTTGTAGATGCTAAAAGGTGGACAAGAATCATTGAAATAATTTCTTAACCCTCAAGTTCACTGAAACAAAGAGTCCGGTCTAATTTTTTTTTTTTTTTTTTTTTTTTTTTGCATGGAATCATTTAAAGTTCTTTGGCCAGGGAATGCTTATGGACACAACTGAGAATCTCATACAATGGAGTATTATCGATGCAACATGCATCAAAATCATACCTGGTATCTTCGAGTCATTCCACATTCCTTCTAACATCTTTTCAAACAAAGTAATATTATCAGCGATTACTTTTCAGCAATTCTTGTAACAATTGATCAAAAAATCCTTTTGTATTTATTATTGTATTTTCTGTCTTTACAGAATGATGTCGAAACTTCTGTACATTTTTCGGGATGTTCATCCTCTCACTGAGATTTGAAACACTATGTTTCATTGCAATTTTTTATTTCTCTTAACTTTCAATACCAACCAACTCTAACCAGTATTCCAAGTTTGTCATTCCGATATTAGAAAATGCGAATGTTGCATATTTTTATAATAATTATAAGGAAAATCTTCTTTTCTTTTATCTTAAAGATTATTTAAAGTTTTGATTGTCGTAAACAAAAGTAAAATGGCTGTGCATTAGAAGAAATATTGAGTTTGCATAAAAAAGAGCATGATTTCTTTTAATCGGAAAAAAAGTGCCAATTATTTTATGCCAATCAATATAATCTTAATAATTCCATTTACATATGCATAGATATTCATGATATGATTTCGTATGAATGATATCATTCATATGAAAGTAATATTTATTAAATATTTAGATAATATTTATTAAATATTAAAATTCAAAATTTCGCATTTACGTAGTTTATCACAAGTTCTCAAATTTTTATGTTTCCTATGAATAATATTATCACATCATAAAACATCATTATGAATCAATTTGATATCCGATACTTGCAATATGCATTTCAAAATTTTTTTAAGGAAATTATGATGGAAAATAGTAAGAAAATAAGTACGGAATCACTTATAAATAAATTCTAAGCTGTTGGCACTAAGTCAATACATTTTGACTACGTATTTTAAAGAATGTATGCAAGGGACTGGGAAATAATATTTGAACATTGGAACCTAAAAATAATGATTCATTTTTTAAATCAAAGTGTTATTTAGATTATTATTAGAGATTATTTAGCTTATTATAGGGGAATTTGATATTTTAAAACACTTATATTTAATGAGGAATATTAATGGAAACAGAGATAATAATGAACAAATAAGAATAAAACAGAATTTTTTCAATATTTGCTTCTTAAATACCAATTTATCATAAGGGTCGTAGAAAAACATACATATTCGAGATAAAAAAAAATCTGTATTAAGATTTATGTTACCTATAATCATTACATTTATTCCTGAAAAAATTGCATGCTATACTTTTTTAAAGTTTTCCCTGTTCATTAAAGATTTTTAATCATTTAAATATGGAATGTATTATCGATATTACTGTGATTTAAATAAACTTCAAGAAATTGGATTCAAATAACAGAAGAAATTTTTATTTATGAAATTGTTTTCTCAAGGCAACTTTATATTCAGCCTAAATTCATAAATCAAAATACTTACTTATTTTTTCAAAAAAATCATTATTTCAGATTTATTTCGTTTAAGAGGTAACTGAGAAAAATGGAGAAGTGACTTTTATAATAAAAAATAAACTTCCATAATCCTATGAAATATTTATTCGAATAATAGACTCAAAAATATATTTTTTAAAAATAAATTGATGTAGTGAATGAATATAATGCATTCATTGCCTGATTGTATTTTTGGAAATAAAAAGAATTAGAATATCTCATTTTAGGCAATTAGTTTGTCTAGACATAAAATCATTTAAAATATATTAATATCTACTTTCAATTTAGATAGAGCTTAGTGGAACATTTGATCCTAAATTTTATGCTTTTTATTTACTATATAAATTATATTTTATTTCTTTATTGTTCCATAAATTTATTTTATTTTCATTCCGATATAATGGTATCCGCAGATTTCTGTATTATGGGCTGTAAATTATTCTCCTATAAAGATATTTTAAACAAATTTATTATATACATTTTCGCAGCATTAAAAGATTAGTTGCTGAATTTATTGAAAATGATTTCACAGCTTTATTCCAAATTGAGATAAAAATCTTAAGGAGAAAGAAATGTAACTTTCATTATTATTTTTTGTTTTGTTTCCAATTAGGAATACCACATTTTATATTGAAACAATTTCACTGTCATTTTCTAATATAATATAAATCACCAGAAAGAATATAAGCATTTTCTGAAAATCTATTAATTTATGCTGACGCATTACTCTTTTTAAAAGAAAATAACATTCATACATTCATATTATATTCGAATTTGTTCCAATACTTTTTCATCCAATTCTAGTTAATATACCAAAATATCTCAGTAAAACTTAAATTTATTAACAATTTTATATTTTTTTGTAAACTGTTTAACATGTTTATATTTCGTCTTGAAATTAATTTGAACAACTTAATAGTAAAATTATCCCTATAAACTAAAATGTTTCTTTTGTTGCAAACTTTTTTTAATTCGTTAAATATTCTAAGAGAGAGACTTCTTGAAAACAGGTATAAAACAATGGTATAAAAAAGCAATTATGCAGTCAAAATGGAAGGATTTTAAAGGAGAATTATACAATAAGGTGGAACAAAAATGACCTTATTTTATTTTTCTTTTCTTTTTAAAGATTTTAGTTTGGTAATAGTGCAGAAAAGTTGCCTTTATGGTTCAAAAACAATATTTAAAAAGGTGGTTGCTATATTACATTATCTTAAAGTGACGCAAAAAGCTTGAAATTTGTTAAAAAAAAAATTGAAAGAATGGGATATTTTTGAAAACGGCCTTTAAAAATGTTTTAGATTTTACTTTGATAATAGTACGGAAAAGTTAAATTTTAGGTTCTAAAACAATTTTTAAAAATTTGGTTTTTTTAACTTAATTGTGGCATTTCAATACCTATTCCAATATTTTTCATATTTATAATTTATTTTGTCTACACCAAAAGGAAACGTTTCCGTGCTAATCCAAATGAAATTGATTTTTTCGCTTCACCCTATTGTGTGCAAACAGACCTGCATCCTAAACCTTATATTCTTAGTATTTATATTACCAAGGTTTTTTCCTACACTAAGGAAATGTTTTTCTATAGTATCAAAAATGATTTTTATTCTAATTTGTACCCTTTTCGAAATAGGAAAGCTAATCCTCTATTTGCAGACAATTGGTGCTGTAAGCTGTCTCATCGTGCAGCACAAACAATTTACGAGACCTACCAATTTTATGATTATAATGAAAGGAATACGAGTTGGCACCATTCATACATATAAGGAATTCATATTCATTCTTAGCGATATTTATCTCTCATATTATATATATAAGATGCACTTTAATAAATGTTGAACGTGTAAGTCCTTTACATTATGCGTCATTTAATATAAGTTTTCCTATTTATAGATTTAATATAAACACAAAATTCTCTACGTTAATTTATTTCTGCATTGTATCGCAACAATTTATATTACAAATATTTTTCTTCCTGAATTTAATTTTTTTTATGGATGATATTGATTTTAATATATATCAGGTCAAATAACCTACTATGTTAGATTCATAAATTCAGAATTTTTTTAGGATACAAATCCAAAGTTTAGAAGAGTATATTACTTTTTATATATTTTAAAGGGTTATCTATGATAGCATCTGACATTTAAAATCGAGTATGGCCCCCCCCCAAAAATGAGTATCTTTCTGTTAGTACCGATTATATATCTCACAAGATAAATGTCTATTTAAGCCCAATACATTACCTAGAAAAAAAAATGAAGAATGCAGATTAAATTGTCATCAAGGAAAGAATGTAGCTGTTCTTGCCAGAAAAATGTTTGGAAAAGGACCTGATCCAATTAAGCCATGAAAATTAGTACGATTTGTTTGAGTTTTATCTTTAATACCAGAACAAAAGAAATCTTGAAAATTATTAAAGAAGATATTAGATCAGAGGTTGTTTTACTTAAAATTACCTGAAAGAAAATGTATTAATCATTTGTAACTTCAAAATTAATTTCAACCAATCTATAGTTTCTTTTTTAATTTAAGAGTTTTCTTATTTAACAAAACTTTTAAATACTCAGAAGGTAAAAGATAAAACGTTTGTAGGTAGTAAAGAAAGTGAGTATTGATTTAATAATATAATGCATTTCATTGTCTGTACAATAAATTTGAACGAAAATAATTAAAATGATTATTTGATATTTGTTAATTTTAGGGGATTCTTTTCAGTTTTGTTGGCTTTGTTCCATAAAATTATTGGGACAAATCACACACCACTAAATTGCATTTTTTCGATTTTGCATGTTAAGGTCAAAAGCAGATAATTCATATTCATAAGCATACTAATTCCTTTTAGTGATTGGTACGATTGCTAAGATCACTGATTGTTAAACTAGTAGAAAGAATTAAATAGATCTTAATATAAAATGATTTTATTAAAAAAAAATTAACTTTGTTATGTGATCAAACTGAAAAACCTGAATTTAATGGAAATTAAAATTTACGCAGCAATATATAACCTGTTTCTCAACCTAGGTTTGAAATAAATCAATTTAAAATAAATATTCATTATGTTTTTCAGTTTATACAGAAAGTCCCGCCAATTTTTTTCACTCATATCAAGAAAACTTGCATTTCCTTATACCAAACTCACTAGTTCAAACGAAGTAAATGCCTCAATTTTCCCATCACAACACAGAAACTTCAATAAATGCATCAACCAAAACCAAATGCATTTTTTTAATTAAATAATGAAGTGATAAAGCCCATATATTATCAACTCACTTTTTTCTTTTGCTGGAATTGAAATATGTGCATTTAATTTGAGTGAATGAATTTTCATGAGAAATTAAAAGTCACTGCTGTGCATCCATTAGAGCGGAAAAAGATTTTTTTATTCTGTTATAGAAAGGTGAAAAACATTTCATTAAACTTTATCAATTAATCAAGATTGATAATTCATGCTCTAAGAATTTGTGATTATACTGAAAAGTTTATTTTTATTTTTATATATGTGAATCTTTATATATACTTATCCATGATACACAAATAAAGCCAAGTTCAATATAATTACTTTACACGTAATATAATTTTGATATTAAGATTGAATTAGAAAAATACTAGTTTTAGTAGAATTTTACAGCATCTTTATTTATAACTAGCCGCCTTTGGCGACCAGCCGGTTCGCCAGTATTACCGCTCGCTACAATTTTCAATTAAATATTTCAAATAACTTGTCTCTTAATAGATTCTCAAACAAAACATTTTTAATCTTCAAATTTTGATAGTCATACCAAACTTATATTGTTTAGATCGTTTCGTTCAATTTACTATATATATTTTGCTAATTTGTTGCCATTTCCGGTAAAACTTCAACTTTAAATTAAAGTGAAAATGATGAAATTGCAATTAATATAAAGATATTTTTAATAAAACCAAGCGTTTTATTTTATTTATCATCTTTATTGCTATTTATTTATTACTATTATTATTGAATATGAGTATTGCAAACAGAATATCTCGGTATTTAAATCTTATGTGAACTACAAAATATTTTTGATAATTTATGTAATATCTCAAAGAATAATTCAACAAAAATGTCTCAGATTTAGCATAAAATTCAGTTTTTAGTTTTGCTTTCAAAAGGATTGAAATGAAGTCAATAATAATATAAATATATTATAAATATATTTCATTATTATTGATATAATTCAAATTTCGTATTATAAATATATTTCAAAAATTATGAAATCTAAATTTAATGCAGTAAGGTATCATATTCTGAGAAATATTCTAGACACGTCAAATTTTAAATAAATGAATGAATGTTTCTATTTTCCACAATCAACTACGAATTATTTATGAAGTTTTGAATGTTAAAAATTTAGAAAAACTCAACATTTTCATAATCTTAGGCCAATTAATCTTGAGAAACCTGCGCGCTGATTGGCGTATTTTCTTTGAAACGATCGATGGAAAATCTAAAATTATCCTTTTTTTATTGAATAGTGATATTCAAATTTTCATAAATCAGTCAGTTTAAGTGATCTATTTAGTTGATTAGAAATTAATTCTTTTTATTTAAAATATTAGTGTTTCAAGAACAATTTGTTATTCGTGATTTCCACAACAGAAGCTTTATGTAAAATCAAAAATTCGTTATTAGAGCATTTATTGAATTAAGTAAAATATAATCATTTTTCTATTTAAACCATTTTAGTATATCTGTTGTGTTCGTGAGTCAACAAAAATAGAATGCAGATAAACTTATTATGAAACTAAATCTTATTACATTGCAGATAATATTATCAAATTTACATCAACTTATTTTCATTCAAAATTCTAGCATCGTTTTTAAACAACAAATTAAAAGTTCCAAAAATATCATTGTTGCCAATCTGAATTTCACAAATATTTACAAAATAAAATTTATAATTATTAAAATAATCGTTTGCTACTTTTAAATAAAATATTTACGATTTATGTCGCAACAGATCTGTGTCCTACTAAAGGTTTACAAATTAGCTGTGTGGCCCTGATTTGAATGGATATTCTTTTTCATATTAAACAACACTTGCCTTAAAATAAAACTGATTTATTGGATTAATAATATAGAGAGTGTAAGAGATAAAAATAAATTCAAGAAAAATTATTTTTAGAAAAAATATTTCATATTTGTTTCATTTCCTAAAGACACATGACGAAAATTATATTTTTGCAGATTTCCAAAAAGATTTAATTTATTTTTAATTGGTGCTTTAATCAATGTGATGGCAACACTTTGGAAAAAGCTATTTTTTTCCCAGGAATTTATTTTTATTTTGTACGAAAGAAATTGTTGAAAAATAGAGTTAAAATATTTATTTAAAAATTCATTAAAAACAGAAATTTAATTTTGATGTTAAAGCATTGGTAGCATTTAAAAAGATAAATTTTTGATCTTTAACTTGATGTAAAAATCTTTTTTGTGCGGTAATATTTTCGGAAGTTATAGCAGAAACACGCCAAAATTTCGCTTAATTTTTAAATAAATATAATTCTAATTAAAAATTCGAAAAAATAACCCCCAGGTGCACATTCACGGCCTACAAGGTATACACGTGCCAAATTTGGTAGCTGAAGGTTGAATGGTCTGGCCTGTAGAGCGCCAACACACACACACACACACACACAAACACATTGAACTTTATTATAAGTATATAGATAAAGATCAGTATGTGAGCGTATGTATTTGTTGACGCTTTACTTGCTAGACACGTTGTTTGTTAGACCTAGAGCTACTCCACTTCGCCAATGGTTTTTCAGGAATTCTTAATCTATAATATATTTTATCTAAAATTTTAATCATTTTGCATATTTTTAATTGAATTCTTAGTTTAAGCACATTATTCTACCAATTTCACACAGAATAAAAATAAAATTTATCTGTAAGACCAGCTTAAATATGCATAGGGAAAATTAGCTTTTATCTGCATGCCGCGGTCACAGTGACAAAGCTTAAATTAAAGAATCAAGTTAAATTTGTCTAAGCTCAATTTGAAACGAGTTTCAGTAGGGGTCTATAAGAAGTGAAATACGCATGAAGGACGATATTTTCTAAATGCATTTATTCCATAAAATGTTTTACATTAACTTCTCAAATATCGATATTTCAATAATTCTACATTATTTAAAGCAAAACCTGCAATATCTATTCAATCAGTCAAGCTAAGTAAAATAATTTGGTTATAATATAATTTTAAATTAAAAAAATTCAACCATATAGCCATTAAAACTAAGTGAGTGGAGAAAAATGTAAATCTTTTTTTTAAAAAAATATTAAATAATGACAAAACTGTTTTAGATCAGTCCATTGAGCATGTCAAAGAAAATAATGCCAATCAGCTGTAGGAGTATCTCCTCAGCTGATTCGTCTAAAATTACGAAACTGCCGATAGTCCTGAAACGATTTTGAAAACATCCCGATTCAATTAAATTTGGTCACAGAAGATTGAAACAGTTTTAATTAATATTGGAGTTAATATTTAAGAGCCAAAAGCTTCATAAAATCTAGACTTCTTAAGTTTATGAAACCTGTATCTACTGAGTAGAGCTAAGTAAATTGTTTAGGTCATTTAGACACTTTTTAAAGTAATTTTAAATTGAATTTTATGATGAAGCAAAGAAATTTGAATACTTTTAAGAGATAATTTCTTTTTTTCCTTTCTACCTGCAGATCTGTATAAAATTTCACCATCGCAAGAATCCAGTTGCATACCTCTTGATAAACAGGAGGGAATAAGAATGTTCTACTGACCTTGAACTCTATTTGATTTGGGTAAAACTACCAACATTTAAAAAGGATAGAACTTTATTATTCCTCATTTTTGTTAAAATTTAATTACAAATTTCAACCGATACCGTATTTGAATAAATCCCTTAAGATTACATCTGAAGATGTCGTGACATACACACCAAAACAGAACGTTTAAGGTTTAAAAATTCAAGGAAAAAAATACAGGCACAATTTCATTTTTTTTTCATTTTTCAAAAGGAAATCCAGAATTTAATCAATAGAAATGCCATTGGCTTTGAATCGTTAAACGTGACTGTAGTTTCTAAAATTCAGTCCAATCGAATAAGAACGATGGCTAGTCAGACTTCCGGTGAAACTTCACATCGAATATGGTTTCAAAATCTGTACCTACATTCTGCTTTTAGCAATGTGATTTAATATCTCGTTTTTTTGACGCGTATTAAACATTTCGTATACATCAAATAAACAAAATGATTACTGGATTCCACTTATTTCATTGCACTAATTGTAGAGATCAACTTTAAAAAAGAGGTAGAGTTGAAATTAGTCTAAAATGGCTTGCTGGAAATCCCGAGAATTAAAATCATACTACAGAGTTTACTGCATACAGAGATTTCGGTATTAAATATTTAAAACTAAAAGTTTCAAGAATAGATTAAAACAAATAAAACACTCCAAATTATGAAGAATAGGGTTTATTAAGGGCACATTAGCTACATTTCAAGACGTAATTTCATAGTTTACAAAATTTTTGCATCAATAATAGCATGTCATAAAATGCATTCAAACAATTGTTTTAAATACAAGCTTCACAGGAATCTTGCAATAAAATCGACATCATTAGCTTTTAGAATTTAATGCATCTAAATATACAAGATTAAAAATAAAACTTGGAACAACATTTTAAGATAATGAAACTTAAAAAGTAAACATTATATGGAGACGTTAGAAAAGCTATATAATGGCTACTCACGACAAAAATGGAAAAAATTTAATCATGTAAATTCACTTTAGGGTTTAAATTTACATGCATCATTTGCATGATTTACGATAAATGCACACAAGACTGAAGGGTTTTTAATTTTGAAGACACGAATTCATAAAAGGGAGATATTCCATTTAAGATTTAACATTCTCGGATCTTCGACATATTTCTACACAACCATAACCGATTTACGATGAATTTAAGGCATATAGATATAGCAATGATTAATTTTAAAACGGAATATTTACTCTCGACTTGATGCCATTGGAAATAGGCAAATTCGTTAGTGTTAATTACGATTACAATTAACATGCTACATACAAGTGCAATACACAAAAGCTGCATGAAGCGATATAAATAGTAAGATACATTCACGTATTTCAAACAGATTTGCTAGTTTTCGGTTCCTATTCGCATTGACACACAACTGTAAATTGTATCCAAAAAATTTTCCATCTACAAAATTATGTAGTCCAACTATCCGACCTAGCTTGTAGAATACATCATAATGTAAGATTTAAAAGATTTCATCTTCATATTAACTACCAAACCTAAGAAATTCAGTCGATTGAATGAATACAATGCCATTATACCACAGTGATGGCTGTGGCTGCGTGACCCAAGCTTTAATACTGCAAGTTATGGTAAAAATTATAGTGGATAAATATCTTTGCATGACATGCGTATTTCAAATTTGATTGTACAGAAACTGAAATATTTAAAGGATAATTACAATTTTGAATTTTAAAATCTGTAGCATTTCCTAATCCCAAGCAAATTCCCATGTGTTATAAACGCACAAGAATTCATTAAAAGTATGGAGAGGAGAGAAATCTGAATTTTATTGTACTAAATGCTCATTTCCTAACTACAACTATACTTAATTTTCTGCTACAAACTCGTAAAAATAACTGAAAAGGCGAAGTTAAAAGATTATCAAGAAAATTGGCATTCATGATTAAATCTTTAGAGTGTTCGTACATTCATGCCATAAAGTGTCGGTGTATCTTAATTGAGTTTTCAAATCTCCGAGTCAAAAAATTATCATTTTAATTTAAGTAAATTAAAAGGCTGGATGATGTATTTTATAAGCGAAAAGCTTCACTTGTTCCACAAAAGGCCTAAAGCTGCGAAGCAATTATTAAAAATTTCGAAAAAATTAAATCCAACCCTATTGGAGGTTTTACAAGATTAAACGCGGAAAGCTAATGACTTCACCATGGGAATCTAGTATTTACGGCTGAAAAACGTGAATTGATCAATTCATTCGGATCCCTCTTTAGCTCAATTTATGATTATATTTCTCGTTCATAAGTGATCAGTTTGGATATACATTAGTTGGACAATTTTGCCTCGTGATATGTCAGTTACGAGCGTTATATTAAGTAGAAAGAGGTTTCCAACTAATTATCTCGTAGCTGCTTTTGTTCAGGATTTGGAATAAACTCGTCTCCAAAACTGGTTAAAATATCTTAAACTGGGGGCATTACTTTCCGATAGAATCGTCGATTCCGTGCGGCTATTTAAAAACAAACGAATTCAGGCGTAGGATAATCGCAGAGATATCAAAATGCTAACTGATAAATTCTATAGCAATTTAGATTAAAACATGAAATAGCGTAATTGAATTACGAGTTTTATTTCGTAATCACTGAGAAATGTATTAACGAAAGCGAAATATATTATTCTTGCTCAAACTCGCAGTGTCAATGAAGCCCATTTGCTCAAATTAAAACGGAATTTCAAAGGGACTCTTACTAACTCTTATTCACAATAAAATCTCAGTATAAAGGTTTTTATACACAAGTCTATAGTCGGATTTATGTTTATTGCTTCGAAAACAATTCCTATCTACATTTTAAATATTTGTTCAAAAATCTCTTAAAAAGGCACTAGTAAAAACTATGGAATTTCTGGGCAGACTTTAAACTAAACTAGGGGTTCTCAGATCGTTCTTTAACCTATGCAGTTGCAATTTAGAATAGCAACTATTAAACAAGCACTGTATTTGGAATTTTTTGTTGCAACATGGCAATTCTACGCATGACTTGTTCACCGCGGGATTTCAAATTCCACGGCATTCCAGCTTCGATGCTGATCAGGCATCGAAATCTAAAACTCCTTCAGGAATCTAGAGAACTGTCAGTTAACTGGCTAGCACAGTTATTGGCCGTTCTTCACACGCAAGGCCCTAAACTCGACAACTTTGAAAAGCTGAAACGCCTGAAGTCATTCTATTCAAAAATTCCAGGAATTAAGTAGTGTTGGGTCGATCAATCCATAAATGGTATTTATAATAGGACTATGCAAGGATTTGGAAGCAATCTTTACATTTATTAAAAATAGCCATTTTACAGCCAAGAACACCGCATCTTGTCGCTGAAAGCTATTCTGCATCATTGCTCTGAGGCAGGTATGCTGCTCCTTAATGCGATTGGTAGATAAACGGAGATAAAACGCATATACTATGGCGCTCCCTCCGAGATATCGTTAAAATAGAATTAAAGTATGTAAAGAAATATTGAATGAAGGTTTATAACCAATACCGAAACAAATCAATAAGATTTTTTAACCTCACTCACAAGCGATTTAATGCATTAGTTAATTTTTAATTTAAAAATTCCGTAGTTTTGCTTGATGTACAAGATACTGCAGAAACCTACCTCCACCATTTGTTAGCCTTTTCGTTCCAGTTCATGTTAAAATTCAAGCTGGATTGGTTTACCCATAGAATCTAGCTTCTTTGGAAAGCTGTATCGTGAGGTCCAATACTTGAAGCCGTCAAATTGAATACTTCACTACACTACAAGTTAGGCTTTCGAATTAAAATTTAAAATATGAAATGGAATGTAACATTTAAGTACTTATGCTCAGTAATACAAGTTTCTTTCTATTATGACAATGGACATGCGCTAAATATACCAGCATTAACCAAGACATTTATTCCATTTAAATATAAGCTAACCCTCACTCTTTTTCGGAAGGGCTGGTTGGAAGCGACAAAGGCATACTGTAGTTTGAGGGAATATTTGAATCCGATATAAACGGCGTAATTTTTTTGCTTTGTTCAAATAACTGAAGAATTTAACTATTGTATTACGATGGGAATAGCGCGAGAAACAAACTTCAAAATTCTCTTAAATATTAACTAGACAAGCGCCTCTATTAAAAATGAGCAATCGTCTACAAGAGATTAGAACCATACTACGCATCATCTCAGGCAAGTTTGATCCGATTCGTATTTAACAGCTAAGCAGTTGCAATTATTTTTGGTAAACTAGAAGGATGCAATAAACCTATGTTGAAAGTTCGTATTTTTACACCGAGTTACATTTAAAGACACTTCATCGCTGAAATAATATACATAAATTACCGATTATAATTTCAAACATTTTGATGCGATCTTGGCCAGGCATCGCCATCAAAATGCTTCAAAAGTTTTTAAAAGTTGTGTGTTATCTTCGCCGGCAAGTTTCACATCATCTTGAGTTAAGAAGGACGATTTAAATTTCGAAATTCCGATAATTTGCATTTTATTACAGTAAGGTTGCAAAAAATTTAAAACTATCTTTTCAAATTCTGTAGGGATTAAGCGTTTATTAATCTATTGTAGAAATCAGAAGATAGAAGGCTTGTCTGGTCCACAGCTTACTTGCACCGATTCTCAGGATAGGAAACGCAATACCGCCGATGACTAATTATCATAGTCTAACACATTTCATACCTACAGGTTTTAAAATGCATTGGCTTAGTCTAAACAAGCAACTTGGGTAGTTTTAAGTGATGCTTTAATTTTACATGTCAATACAAGAATACTCAGCTTAAAGATTAATACGATACCCATTTCATTTAATGAAAAAAATAATTTGAAGCATTTAAAATCCGTTTATACCTTAGATGCATTTGACGACTCGCTACGAGATGCGAGTGAATTTGTACTTGCAGGGGTAAAATACCAAATTAGGAGTTCATTACGTTGATTTTAAGTTAACCCCTAGTTTTTTTGCCTTCGATTTAAATTTCGATATTTGTTTTCATATCGATTTATTTAATTTGATATAATTGCCTCGAAATATTGAGTGCAACATAACAAATGTTGAAGTTGTAACTTCACCGTGGAAATCTCGTACAATACCGACATGAATTTATAATTTGACTTGATTTATAAGTTAACGGACTCTAACTTGAAACTAGTTTGAATTAGAAGATTGTTTTAAGAACCAAGCGATTTTGTTACGCCTTAGATTTCTAAAGAAACGAGACAAGTTTAAAAAGATAATGCCAATTTAGAAGTTCTAAATTTTACTTGAATTTTCCTTCGAAGTCAAAAAATGTTATTCGTTTAAATTTTTATAAGAATAGTCACGATGTTTCTAATTTTAAGAATGGTTCCTACGATAAATTTCATACACCGTCCAGCCTTGTGATGGATACACAAATTTTTATATATTATCAAAATTGCGAAATACTGCAATACAAGAATAAACTAACTTAAAATATTTTTAGAGTTAAGTTACAATGCCTTTAGATGAAATATTCTATACAACAGAATTGCGTACAATGAATATACATATAGAAAGTCTTTAGTGTCACAAGAATACATTTTGTAAAGAGACGTCCTTGTAAACAATTCATAGCAGTTGAACATTAAGCGCACAATAAAAAAAGTTCTTAGCTTAATAAATTAAGTTTACAAAAAGATATTTAAACTAAAATGTTTAAAACATGGGAGCTCCAATGGAAGACGAATATTTTAAAATGCAGGGTATATTATAGATAAAAGAAAACTTTCGGACTTGGATATGCAAGTCAATGACTATGATGCAAGTTGCAATTATTCAAGGTATAGAAGAAAATGCATTTAAATATTAAAAACTATGGCTATTTAGATGAAGGTAGTTATCAAAACATACTGTAACCAATTATTTAACTGAAGCTTTAAATTCATATGAAACAGACTAATAAGATTTGGAATTCTGACATGCCAAATTTAATTTCAGCTAAATAGTGCACGAAATGAATTTCAATGACATTTCTATAATCATGTCTCCATGCGTTTAGAGAATTGTATGCGATTGCAATAATTTTAATTCCAGATAAATGGCTAAGTTATTCATATTTATTGAACGTTTTGCTCAATTAATAAGTATTGCAAAAATGCGGCTATATACAAGAATATTATTGTCCTTCCCATTTAAATAGAAATTTCAGTAATTCTTTGAAGTATCTGAGATATCAGCTATAAGTATAGATGGTAAGTATTGACGTAATCGAAAAATTTTATAACATGTTACGGTTTCAGTTTAAGGCCTACCAATTTTTGGAGTGCGCGATTTAAAAGAATGTCTTAGAACCATCCGAGTTGGAATTGAAAGAACCGCTGGAAATTTTAGAGTTTCAACCTTCACGTTTTCCATTTATATCCAAAACTCTTTAGCCCGTCAGTAGAAAATTAGTTTATGGAATAGTTAATTGATCTAGAGCTGTCTAAGATATACTTTAACTTTAATTATACAGTGCGGAATTAGTTTTGTCAATAAATAATCTACTTCCAGTCGCAAAATGTGATCATACCAAAGCGATGAGAAGCTATAATCTTCCATTGGGCGAGAGCAGAAAAGCGAGATCCTGCACTTAGTGTATCTAGTATTCAAACTTGTATTCCAATCCAGAATTTTTTTGAATGACTCGCATTTTTGCATAATAGAGCATCTGGGCTGTATTATCTTTAACACCAAGAATGAATCTTCAACATATACATTTGCGAATGTTGCATGTTAACTTATAGGATGTCAAATCTTAACTCGGCGCTTGGAAACCAGTGGTAACGACAATTGCAATTTGAAGTATAAATTATATTTTACCTATTCAAGTTCTCCCTCATCCATAAAGATTCCATAATTTAACACAATTCCCACTTGAAGACGATATTCTAGTTGCTCAATTTCGAGATGCTACCTACCACATTCATCATTAACACGTTAAGTAGTAGTTCCTGGGGACCGATACTTTCCATCAGACTGCCAATCCCAAACAGACTAGGTGGAAAGGATCAGAAACCAGCATATTAATGCGTTGACCTCTGATCCAATTTATCCGTTTCTTAAATCTTATTACAAGATTTTACATTCTTAGAGTCTATCATTTGTGCAATTGTCGGTACCAAGAGTTACTAAAATTCCTCGAAATTACTTTTCGCATCGCGCTGATCTAAATACTACACCCATAGCAACTTTTCGATTGTTATATTCAGCTTTAAAAGCACCTTATCGATAAAGTGTTATTGGTTCCTTAAAACGAACCGAGTGGGAAGGTATTTCCTAAATATAAGATTTGGCGACTAAAAAGAATATAATAAGACACGATTTTTAATTAATTTACTAGTCTGAAAGTTTTTTTTTTATGTCTAAATTTCATCTGGAAAACTTGACAGACGATTTGCAATTTTATGGTTTGAAGAAAACGGTATCAGAATTCATAAAACCATCCTACGCTGAAATTTTAGGAAAATATTACTCGAGCCGTGAATGCTATATAAAACCGAAACATGTCTTTCAAGTACAGTCTGGTAAATTTAGAAATGTTAGCTTTCAAAACATTGAAGTCGTGTTGCAACATTTATCCGTCTTGGAAAGGTTCGATTCGTGATATCAATAAACCAGAGTGCTACGATTACCTTACTTAAGGATTGTGATATTAATTACAACTGCTGAAGTACTTGTTAAAAAATGGGTATTGAAATAAGTGACCGTACGTTAATAAACAGTTCGTAAGAATTTTTGCATCATCTATTGGAAGCTACTGGTTTGAATTTTAACCTGGAATGGAAACACTAGTCTCCAGAAAGCGTTTCTGGCTACCAGTCATTTCGCCTGTTTCATTCGAAATCATTTAAAATTAAGGTCATAAAATTAGTTTTCACTTAAATTTATTCTAAACTTAAAAACATTGCTATAAGACTCATTGAAGTTCCCTTGAATAATTGTACAAATCGGTTTAGATATACATTAAGGTCTAAAATCAAATTCAATTAAAGTAAGAACAATAACATAATTTATAGTTATCAGTTTTACCAAATTCATCTGTTTATTCATGTGATAAGGCATATATTTCGTTGCAATTCCAAAATCTAAAAATTAAAGTACTTCAATGTTAAGATTTAGCACTCAGCTGGCTAGATCAATTTCAAAACTTTGAAGAATTGGTGAGCTGTACGAATTCATCGAGATTACAGTGAACTCGGATCAGCGCCAATCTTTTCATGCTAGCTAAACACATCATCGGGTTTGCGGGAACATGTTTCCAGTCCTTGATAACCGGACTGCTTAGGCAATGGGTAATACCCAGGCTTCTGTAGTATGGCAGTTGGCAGGAGCCCCATTTTAAGCTTATTCAGACTTGGATTTTAAGGAATTTTTCGAAGTTTCTGAAATAAAGATTGAATGCTAGATTTTCTACTCTGTAGACTTTCATGCTAGAAATGAAATGTTTAGAAATGAGCATCTAAATTTCTCGACTTTAAAGTGCCTGAAGTTTAATTTTTGGGAAGACGACTGGAGGCATTTAATTTCTTTGAAACAAAACCAGTCAATATTGGATCATGCATTTAATTACTTCCGGAATTAAAAAGTTGAAGAGTATTTTACAAATATAAATCAAGGCGTATTTGCTTGATAGTATTTTAGAAAATTCTAGCATAGTCAATGTAATGAAGTTTAACAATTGCCGTTTCACTAATTTAGTCACTTGCTCTGGTAACCGCTTTTTACCATTGAGGAAGAGCTCATTTCAGCTCATTTTAACGTGACAGAGCCCGCCTCAATTCTTGACTATACGATTTTAAACGAGATTTCGTAAAAATTAGCCTTTGAGTTATTTACAGCAGATCATTTAGCAAAATGCTTAAAAAGTGTAGCATGACTATTGACTTGCTTACACAATATACAATTAAACATCTCTAAAAAGAGACTCAATTTGTAGAATTCATTTCGAAAATTGGAAAGTCTCAGTACGGAAGACGACTTGGAATTTGCCGAAATTTGTCCTTATCTGCCTACTTGAAATATTGGAAATAGTCCGAGATTATTGGTGGATTTTTGTCTAGTGGGAAGGACTCGAACTTCCCAGATCCAAAATGAGAAATATAACCTCCAAACGCCATTGCATTGGTCTTCTGTGGCGAGATTTCAAATTGAGGAATCATTACAGTTCTTACTCTAAAGGATTCGTTTCAAAATACCTCCAGTGATCGATTTACTTTCTCAGGATTAAATCAATTTTAAAATAAAGATAGATACCCTTCTGTGATGAGCGACCATCATTTTTTAAAATCTTGTTTCTTCTAATGAAAACTTCCAAAAAACCATTCGAATAAGCTTATTTTCCCTTTATCGAATCCCTCAATTACTACCGAAACCTGAGAAAAAAAATTCAAGTTTCTTCACAGAAGTGGTGTTATATTTACTATACAAGTCTGCATTTAAAGCATCTTATATTTAATATACACCTAAGCATTTAAAATTATCTTATTTGATAGCATTAGCGAGAAGGTATCTCCTGAATAGTCTATTTTAAGGGAATAGGAAAAAACAGCATCAACACTCATTAATTTTTTTAAATCATTAGGCAAACCATTCAAATACTAAAAATGTACATCATAAAATTATTAAGTGTGATCCGACTTTGTCGTTAAGGAAAGCTTTGGACTCCTTCCTAAGTTCTTGGGAAATTTAAATTTTACAACATTGACACTATTTGGTGATGGCAGCCATTATTTGTGAAAATAATGTTTAAGTGCGTGTACAACTTATAAAATGATTATCTTACAGTTTAAAATTTAATAAAAACTTCGGAAAGTAACTTACTGAGAAGGCAGTTCCTCAATGAAGTCTGGAAAGGACAAGGAATGAACATACCACTTCACATAACATCCACATACCGAATACGAAATATCCTCCACAAACATATCAAATAAACCAACTTAGAAATACCTCAAAACCTAAAACAATGGCAAGAATATTCTATTTTAAAATGTCTTGAATATTGCCTGTCCAATCAAAATGGACTTCATCGATATTTCTTTCTGACAATTTAGAGTTCATTTGCATAGGACCAATTCCTCTTCATTATTTCTGACACCTAGATTGTATTGTGGTGAGGTCATGCTTTGATAACAATAGATCACTGATTCCAAATACGAAATCATTCCTTATCTGTATTAAATAAAGGAATGATGTATGTTAAATCTTCAATCATTTATCAAATGTCCTCACGTTGGTATGGCTCACTCTGGTGCATACTGTGGCGTCTCTAAATCGTTGGACCATGATTCAAATTATAGACGTTTGTTCAGAATTATCTCTTGTGTACTAAATCGGTTCAATGATTATAAATTAACATTTGAAGTTTTATAACAAATATAAACATATTCGTTACCCAGTACAAAACGAGATATTAATCTAACAAAATTGCAATAAATTCATAAGAGTTTCAAAGCAGGTTTGAAATGAGATATAATTATAATAATCCACATTGATGTCCATCAGTGATTTTTTTGACAATTTGTAGTATATTAATAGCATTAAATTTTTTTTATTAATTAACTCTTAGAAAAAAAACAGCTTAAACTTTGAAATGCAAGTTGCTTTTGTCTTTTCGTAACATTTCGTCACCTGTTTTGTTTTTTAGCCACATGGCCTAGTGGTATTTATTTATCCTTGTACAAAAATAAATCAGATTTTCCAATCAAAATATTTATTTTTAGAATGTTATTTGCCTTAAAACTTTAATTAAATATAGAATAAAAACCGATAGATAGATGAAATAAGATGAAATATATTGAAAGAGACTAGTTTATAGTTCCTTAAAAAGCACCAAAGGACTACATTCCTTTTATTCCCAGAATTTTAGGTTCATATAATGGCATAAATATATAGATTATCTCTATAATGGCATAAGAAAATTTGATGAATGAGTCAGGAATTAAAAGCAAAACAATCTTAATTTTAATCTTACTCATAAGTTAATTGAGGTGCCGGCTTACTGGCCAAAGGGTAGTGCGTCTTCAACGTGATCTGAGTATCCTGGGTTCGAGTCCTGGTTCGGACATGGTTGTCCTTTACCCTCTGCTCTATCTGTGAGGTAAAGACCTCCCCCATAAGAGAAAGGTGTTCTGTAACCGAGTGGGTAAGTGTCATCTTCATATGAACTAGACGTCAGACTTCTGCCCTATGGTGCTCTCGGTGTCTCGTCCTCGGTGTCTTTATCCTCAGAAACTACTGCGCTCTCCTTCCAGTTGTAATGCAGACACGTCATCATCATCAGTTAAGTGAGATATTATAATCATATCTGCAAGTCACTATGTTATTCAAACAAAATTTATGAAATTGGTAAACGCAGAGTTTCTTATTGATGTCCATGGATTTAAGTGTTGTGTTATTTAAAAGAATGACAGTTATTATTTTAAAATCACTTCGTCATTTGAAATACAAAGATCTTAAACTTAAAGAGCAATTCTTGATGTAAAAAAATTATTCTTAACTTATCAAATTAGACTGCAAGAAATGCAATTTCTGTTTCAAATACTTCTGATATGTAAGTCATAACATTGACTCTCCCCGCCCCGCCCTAAGGCAAACGCATAAAAGAAAATGAAGGGCCGCTGCTACAGGAACATTAAGGGTCATCACCGGCAACGGTACAACCCTTCTCTAGGGAAGTATATCCTACCATCGATGGAAGAAACCAAACCCCAACTTTTCGTGCACCACAAGGGTGGCGAGAACCAATGACCAAGCTGGAAACTTCTCATCCTTAATTACTTCATTGGTTACCCGGTGGAGCTATTGATATGTAAAATTAAATAAAGCTATAGAAAACTATACTCACTTTTCTACGCTCATATAATTCAAACTTCTGAATTTAAGGTAAATTATTTGCAGTTCCAATTCTAATATTTTTATAATAATAAATATTTTTTTATCTTTCCTGTAAAGGATTACTTATTGCATTCTCCTACGAAACACGATGCCTTAAGTGCTTAAAATCACTTGAGAAGTCCTTTTTCTTCATAGTGCCAAAGCCATCCTTCCGCAGGAATAAATAGATAAAAGTTTTCGTATCAATTCTAACTTTCCGGATAAGACATTTTTATTTATTTTGGAATGATGAATACTGTTAAATAACATCTGACACTTGTAATCGAAGAAGGTCGGAGAAAATATTGCAGCTTTTACTCTTCTGCTTCTGAGATATAATCTCATAAGATAAATGTTGTTTTGAAGTCAAGTGGACATGGCCTAAAATAAAAGATGAAGCAAACAAAGAAAGAGACAACATTGTCAACAAGAAAAGAATGTAGTTCATCTGTTGTCTGAAGTCAAAAAGATATGACAGAACTGAGTTTCAGAAGTTAATTCACATAGCTGGAATTTCATCCTCAAGAAACAAAAATACATATATAAAACATAAGTACCAAAGATTTTCTATGTGATATTTATTTCAATTATTCATGCTAACATACATACCGAAATAATTTTAATACAATTGAAACAGCTCACAGCTTTATTGAAAGATTTTGAAAGTTGTGATCATTATCAGTATATTCTTAATTAATATATCCATATTAATGTTTTCATCCATTTAATTTTTTTGGTTCAATGAATTTAAAATTTCTTGATAAAAGAATGCAAAGAAAAATGTTTTTGGGAGGTGTTGTCCTATAGATAAGTATTTCCATCTAAAGTTGTTATCAGCCGGCATCCTGGCATAGGGGTTGCTCATCTTTCCTGTGTTCTGGGCCTCCCAGGTTCGAGTCCCAGTTCGGGCATGGTTGTTCTGCGTTATACCTGTGAGGTGAGTGAATGTGCCCCTCCCCCACATGTAAAGAGGAGGTCTTCAAGCTAATGATGCGCATGAAGTAGTTGAGTTGTACTCTTGGCCGTAGTTAGCGCTACTGAAAAATTAAGAGACGCTCACTCGGCTTAAATCGTTGGCAGGTAACTGTCAGCGGACTTCTAACGTGCCATAAGTTGAAATAACACACATCTTTATTATTTCTAAAATTTGTGCTGTACATTCTTGATAAATACCTTACTGAATTTGTCAATAGTTTCTTGATATCCATATATTTCTGTCAAATAATGCCTGAAATGAAAATAAATTTGAAATTTTCAGATTATTATTAATATTATGTCACTCTACATAAAGACCATTAAACACATCATTCAAGGGATATTTTCTAAGGGATGATTTCTTTTCAACGCAAATGTGAGTTTGATAACTTATCTGAGTTTTTCTGTCAATTGTCAGTGAATGGAATATCAAATGCATATGAGGTTTTCCTGAGCCACCCATTCTTTATTGTAGAAACTGTAAAAAGCCGCTTTTTTATCATAAACGATTAAGGGGTACAACTAATAGTTGATTATAATTATATATTAATGATTACAATTAAAGATCCACTTTCAAAAAGAGCCACTTGTCAGAATGACTTCAAATTTGAACAAAATATACTTGTAGAATGTGAAAAGGGTATATTATAAGAAGAAAAAAGTTCTAAAGTATATTAATAGATGGCGCTTTAAGACACTCAATGAAGTGAATTCGGCTACAACTGACAATTTGAATCGAAATACTAAGGCTTTGGCATGCTTTGCACTTTAAATGAACTGTACTGTAATGATTTTTTTTCCTTTTTTTTTAATACAAAAACTGATTTCTAAGTCATCCAATAGTGGAAACACTATTAGTCGAAAGTCCATCCACCACGACAAGGTCGTAATTATTGGAAGGAAAAAAATCGGTTTTTAATTATTCTTAGGCCAAATAATTGGATCTAATTGGATAGCAATAATTGGATTTTAATTGTCTTTATGCCAAAAGTCGCATAAAAAGCAGTAATAGAAATATCTGTTAATGATCGCTAGACATGCTTGAGAATATTCTGTTTACCGTTTCCAACCACAAATTGCAACCGATAAACCGCATGTTCCACATCAGTCCGGAATCCTTCTGCATTTCTACTAAATTCGTAATCCGGCTACTAAATACAACATTTCTAGGATTCATAAGTCACATCAAGAAGTCAGAAGGATTGAGAGGTTGGCGATCTTGAAGTCCAGGTTGTTGTAAAACAACTGATAATTTTATACCCGAAATAACTCTTAAGTAGATGCATCACTGGCTTTGCAAAGTGCGAAGCCAGTGATGTAATCTTGCTTGTAAATGATTCCATACATATATGCATGCTGTTGAAAAGTTAAAATGACCAGGTTCTGCAAAATACTCTAATAAAGATGAATATGACGGTACATGTAACAGAACCAGTAGGATCAATTTCCTCGAAGAAAATGGCTCTCCACCATCACATATTTACCTTTGCAACACACATTTACCTTTGCAGAATGAAGTATACTGTATGTGCGAATGGATTTTCCGTTCTCTGCATTCCGCAATTTTATATATTGACAACGCTTTCAGAGATAGAAATGGGATCCATTTTTTCAAAAAAAATGTCCCATGGTCATTCATTGTCCACTTTCATGCGAGCTAGAAATTCTGATTAAAAGTATATCTCATTGGCAAGTCAGAAAGAAATAATTCTTGAACTTATATGGAAATCAATGCAAGATATTTCGTAAAATTTTATGGATCGTACTCACAGTCACAAGATCGGGCTATTAGCCGTATATTGTAAGTTTGCAGAACTCTTCTCGTTCCTGTGGTCATATCTTTTTCTAATGTTGAAGCAAATGTTTTCCTTTCTCTGCTGGATTTCTGTTAAAAGAACATGTTTCTTCGAATTACTTAATCACTTGGAAAGCATCGGATCACAGCCATTTATCATACTCTTAAATGACGTAAAATTCTTTAAAACTGCTCTATTCTTCAAAACTCTTTAAGAAATTTCTTTAAAACTTATAGTTGCTGTTCTTGTAAAAGAGCATCACAAGAGTAGCATGATCCGTCAATGAGAGACTCGTGACAAACTGCTCATATACAATATGAAGTGAACGGCATTTGATCCGCGTTTTTATAACAAATATAATATATCGTGAGCAAGAGTACCTTTCAATTTACATGTTATGCCACTGACAGCGCCATCTATTGATACATTCTGGGACTTCTTTTCCTTAACTCTTAATTTTCCTTATTCATAAAGTATATTCACTTCAAATATGAAATCATTCCAACCAGTGGATTTTTTTTCTTTAAAGTATTTTTTAAGTGGGACTAATTATAATCACCTGGTAAATGAAAGTAACATAATTCCCTTTTTGGACAAACACTGTTCTGAATAAAGACAGAAAAAAAAAGATATACTTTGAGGTAATTTTTTCTTGTTTTCTTTATTATATGTTATAATAGGACGTGAGTTTAAAAAAACTCAGCTACTTAGAAGCAAAATTATTAACATTTTATATGTACAGAAAATTGATAGTTTTATATGAAATTTGAAGTGTTTCACAAAAATTTGACATTTTGATAAATAGTTTCTGCGATATACGATTAAAATGAAAAACTTATAAAAAATTCAATTTAGAGTAAAAAAAAAAAAAACTAAACTTTAGAATGAAAAAGTCAAAAATTGTTTAAGTATATGTGTCTAACATTTTACTTTCTAGTATATGAAATATGCTAAGAGAATATACTGTTATCATCAATAATTTCGAAGGACGTTTTGACGAATCTCCACTTTTCACTCCTTTCTACTCGAGAAACACAGCTTTTTTTAAGCTATGTGCGTCTCTGAATAAAATGATTCAGAGGCGCTTTGAGCTAGATGACTATAATTGGAACTATTCTATACAAGTTCTGAATAGATATAATAAAAATCTGAATCAGATTTCTAAATATAATTTTTTTTAAATCTATATTTTTAAATAGTTCATGATTTGAAATATGTTAAATATTAGCACAATTAAAGGCCGAATACAGAGGCAATTAAGAAATACAATAAGCACATTTGATGAACAATTTTTTTAAAAAAATTAAAATGATTTTAATAGTATTTTCATGGTTTAACATCCCAGGATACTATGTATTTTAAAGATATACTATGTAATTTAAATTATATGTCATTCCTAAATATTCATATTTCACATTTCTTCGAGTATTTCCTAAAACATTAAATGGACCACAAACATATAATGAATGTAAATTTTATAGTAAAGATTCGACCAGCAATTAATGAAAAAGAAAAGAAGCTGGATTCTACTCATTTTGACTATGATTGGTGTGTTCATCAATGGTTTTGTTTGTTGTCCGAAATAGTTATAAATATTTTTGTATCAATATCAAGTGCATTCTGAGAAGTATAAAAGTTTCTTAATTCGCTTATGACATGCAGAGTTTTTGACCAAATTCTATCAAAACAACCGAATAATCTAAGTGCATCATCGTAGTGTTATATTAAAACTTGAAATAAAAATGTTACAGATACGAGGAGAAAAACAGTTTGTTTGAAATAAACGTGTATTTTCTTATTTTCAAATACATAATATTTATTCCTAAGTTGGACAAAATGCATCAATATACTGATTTCAAACGATTACGGTTATAAATGTATATATTTACATTGGTTTCAGTTCTAGCCTTGAAACCCTTTCAACAATGTTGTAAACGCAATGTTTAAACGCCCCCTTTCAATATTTTATTATCAACCGGATGAAATGAAAATGGGAAAGCGCTGTACGTTGATGGCTCGAATGCTCTTCTTCTTTGGTGGTCCACCCCTGCTCATTCCCTTCTAGCCACTATCGTCTGATAGGATGTGCCTGCAGGGCAAAGAATCAAAGCCGCGAATTACCCAATACAGCAAAAGAATGGAAAAGAGCATGGAATTTCTTTCATAAATTACTCTAACATTGCCATATTTTCCATTTGTTAGGCACTGATATTTGGTTAAAGATAGTGTAGAGAGGGAATTGAATTTGAATTCACAGTATGGTTCCAAAAATATTTTTTTAAATGATATACTTTATGATCAACGCAGGAGTCAATTGAAAAAAAAATTCTAAGTTACTATATCTTGAAGGTGAATGCATCTGTGCGTATGCGTTTTGGGTGAAATTGAAATTGAAATTTCTTGTTTGATTTTTTTTTAGTCTTTTTAAAGGGATTTGAATTCGTTCCGCTTCAGATAAGTAAAGCATTTAAAGAAAGGAAATTTTATTTCAGCAACTGGGGAAATGCTTTTTGGGAAGAACATGATATTTTTGTGAATGTCGTAGATGAATCCATTTTGTTATTTAAAGCTTTTTATTTTCTCATATTTTGTCGAAAACTATATAAATTGGTCTTAAAAATATTTTTGCTTTAAGAATTTAATAAACAGAATAAAAGAAATGAAATATTTTTGCTTTAAAAATTTAATAAACAGAATAAAAGAAATGAAATATTTTTGCTTTAAGAATTTAATAAACCGAATAAAAGAAATTTTGTTCGTATGTGTCGATTATTATGAATTTAAATTTTTTATAAATATTAACAGAAATTTTTGCAGAAACTCACAAAGCATTTTGATAATATTTATATAAATGAATTCATAATATTTATATGTTAATTGTATTACTGGCAAGTTTGTTTACTTCTCAAATTTGCATTTATTTTATTCTTCTGAAAACTCTTCAAAATATTTGAACATTTTCTTCTGTTTATTCAAGAAACTGAATAGCTCGTGATGTTTCTTCTAATCACGAAGAACGTTACTAATTAGGGAGAAATTCATCATTAGTTTGGCAAAAATACTTTTTTTATATCTTCATCAGTGAATAATTTCTATTTTATGCTTCATGTATTTGTCATCATTTTTTTAATTACTCAATATACAATGTCTCCACAATAATAAAATTCGATTTGTTTCCTTAAATTGTTCACTACACTTTGCCCCAATTTTCATATTTTCAGTTTTCGATAATTTAAAATAATTGGAAAGCTTTTTCAGAATATAAGAATAATATTTCTGCAGTATGCAAAAATATGTAGAGATTGTTTCAATAAGAACAAATCTCTTATAAAGTTTTCCATTAATCAGGTTTATATTTTAATTAATATTACAGAAACTCTTATATGCATTTCTGCTATTTTTTTAAACATGTCTTGCACCATAGAAATGATGAAACCTCATAAAATAAGTATTTATAAGAGCATATTTTCATTCGTACGTTTACGTATTGGTATGTAATTATATTGCTCAATATAACTTTATAAATGTATATAGATGTATATAATATCCATAAAAAATAAATAAATTATTTATATTGCAACTACCTGATATTCCTCTAAAAATAAAGGTAAACTTATAAAAATGTTAAAAACATTATTAATTCTATATATCAGGGTAGGTATGTGAAAGTTCTGCTACATCAGTCTTTGCTTCAGTTGTTGCTGCTTTGTAATGCCTGATGATTTTTGGTACATGTATCAGACATTTTAAGTTTATCTCAGTAAATCTGCTGAATTATCATACATTTTCTTTAATGGTTTTCTATAATAATGATAGAAGTGTGGGTGAACAAGAAAAACAGATGTTTTTATAATAAACCACTGTTATCAACTTATTTCAATAGATACAAGTTTATAAAATCAGCGAATTCCAGGAATTCAATACCTTTGAAACATTTGTTAAACTCTGGGTTTTGTTGCATAATCAAGTCATTAAACATTAATCACAAACTGCTTAATTGGTTCGCCAGAAAATCAAGCGTAGTTTAAACACCATACCTTAGCAAACGATCTTTTGAACTTGTTAAATTAATGCTTCATTCAGATTATGAAAAAATATTTATATATTTTAATCCATCAAAAATATAATACAGATAATAAACACCTTTGAATGATTAGAAACACCAATTTTTTTTTAAATGTGTAAAGCCATCCTATTAATTATTTTTTAAAAATATGTTTGATAATAAAAGCATTTTTCAGGTGATTTTACTTTACCTTAGCGATGATATGAACAATGTATGCGCGCACACACACACACACACACACACACACACATATATATATATAGAACATTTAAATCTAATTACAATATCATTTTGAGGAAAGTCATTAAAATATAAATACAAAACTAAATATTTCCTTTAAGACCTTCAAATATTTATTTTATTGAACAATACTTTTTATAACACTATTTTAATTGTACATAAATGTATATTTTGATAATGAAATGTCAAAATAAAATTTCAAGTTTTCAATTTTTGCTTATTTCAAAGTCCTTTGTTTCTTCAATATTAGAATAATTTATTCTCAAATAATTATGACGAATCTAATTTTTTTTAAAAAAAAACTGCGCATTATTAGTTATTATTTCATGCCTAATATTGCCTTCTCTTACGAACAACATACTTCGAGGTTTTAGGAGTAATACATTTTCTCTTGCAATCACACCTATCTTAACTACAAATCAGTGGAGCCATTTATCATCATTCCTTCAAAGGACAACATTTTCCACAAGTACGTTAACCCGTAATACTGACGCAATTCCTTACATAAATCGGTGACACGGCATGTTGATCGATATAACAAGGGAAAAAAGAAAGGAAAAGGAAAAATGTGTGGCCGGAAATCGCTTGAGTACAAAAACCTTGTAAATAATAGTCCTAAGGACACTTCGTGAAAGCGATAGAATTTGAAACACTTTGAGACATATTTTCTGAAAAATGTTACTTTTTTGTAGTACATCAGCGTGAAGAAACAAGAGTGTCGATTTTATGCATTGTTTATTTTATGTGTGAAGTCCCAAATGCCCATATTTGAATTTGAGAACTTTCCGGTGCTATAACTGTTAGAATAAATTTATTTCTAAACATTTTTGTTTGTTTTTTCGAAACATAAAACTATTTCAAGATGAAAAAATGGCTTTCGCTTCAGAAAGTTGGTGATAATGTTTTACTTAAATATAAATACTCGCTTTTATCATAATTTTTCAGCATTTCTTGAAGTAACAAATATATCAGTATTTTTAGTATAATAATTCTTTGATGGTTAATATACTTAATCGTTAAACTTTTTATGTTTCCCAAAATTAGCTTTCTTAAATAGATATTTTCTTATTTTCAAATTAACGGTATGATTCGAAAACTCCTTTGAGCCATTTAGATTTTAATACTAGAATCTTTTATTAAAAATTACGAAGAAAGTTTAATGTTTTCGCTCTCATTTTTTCTTTATTTTAAGTAGTTGTAGTAAAGTAATACATCCTGTATTTTATGTACAATAGAGTTTATTTGCTTTTAGAAACGATTACGTTTCTTTTTTTTTTAGAATTGTTACTGGAGATTTTAGTTTTGTGCTTAAAATATGCACTAATTAAATTAATAAACTATTTATTGTAATGAAACCTCGTAGTCATATTTCACATAATATGATATATAACTACAACGTATAATAAGGGTAACATGAAGAAATATAAGTTTTTTCTACTGTATGTAAATACAAATGAAACTAAATAGTGCACTACTTATAAATATTAGAATTCTAAAGAAAATATAGTAATATAGCTACCACGTTAATCTTTGTTATTATAACGTTGAAAATAAAGTCATTGGTCATAAATTTTAAAACAAATCTCATTTTTCTGCAGAATTCCATTTTTAGTCGAATCGAATTTTAATATTTGTTAAGTCCTGCAAAAATGTTCGTACTGCCGGAGTCCTGGCATAGGTGTAGCGACTCTTCCCTGTGATCTGGGCGTCCCGGGTTTGAATCTTGGATCGGCCATGGTTGTTCTTCATCTGTGTTCAATCCGTAAGGTATGTGAATGTACCCTCATAAGCTGCTGCACCCCCTTTCCATGGTAACTCAGACTCGACATCATCAGCATCATCATGAGATGTTCATATTGAGAAATGCAATGCACAGTTTGTAACTATAACTTTTCAAAGTTAAGATGAAATCAAAACAATTGTATTAAAATCTTCATTTGCAGGCTTGTATTTACTTGCCAATCAATTAAAATTAAAACAGAAGTTAACTTGAGATATCAATTCCGAATTAGGGATTTCACTTCTGTTTTTATTTCGTAATAACTATACATTTTAATATGCATGCTTTATAAATTGTTTAGACTTATTCATTTAAATTCGTTTTTCTTGGCCTTACCGAATAAAAAGATAATTTTAAAATATGCATTCCACATTTATATTTATCATCTTAAAAAATCCACCTGGGCAAACAAGCTGTACGCTAAAGACGGTTAGTAGTAATAAATTCCATGTCTACCTTTGTCATGATGCAATTAAATTACAATGTTGATATCAAAGCTATGAAGTGATGCGTGGCCAGTATGATGCAAAGAGTTATATTTCTGGAAAGTAATGACGTTTATTTACCTTAAAAGGATTTTGGTAAGTTCCAACTAGAATTTGGATCCATGATAGGATATAATTAGGATTTCTCAGATATTAATATGCCACAAATCATTTCATGCGCTGATTCTCAATCTCTTAGTGATAAGATTATTTTTTGGCGGGGGGGGGGGGGGATTATAATCAGTACGTCTGGTGGACTTTCTTCTTCAGCATTCTAAAGAGAAGGCATTTAGCCAATATCCAGTGCTAAAGATTTTTCCCATTGTAATGCCTCTATGTCACCTCTAAAACCATCATTCCAGGTGCAGCAGTATAACTTGAAACCTCATGACTTGACACTAGTGAGTCTTAATGCAGTCTATATATCTTCTACATATATTCTTTTCTTTCTAGAGGAAAATTTTCAACCTCTCCAATAATTTAAAATTGATTTCATAATACACAAGCTACCATTCCAGAGCTGGAAAGTCTCATAATTGTGTAACAATCTATACTCTGTAACGGTTTCAGGATCTCGTTTCAACTGTAATTAGTCAATAATATTATATTTCGTATACTTTGTTTCTTGTATAGCGTTTTTAATCTTTCCAATAATTTAAAATTAATTTCATAATTAAAAAAAATACTTTTTATACTTTTTAAAATGTGGTGCTAAACTAGTCGGAAAATGACAATTTCAGCTCTTGAAACTTTGAAAGGTTTTTTTTTTAAGGTTGAATTTTAAAGGTTTTTTTTAGATATGTCTTAAGGATATAAACAAAAATTGCGGATCCATTGTAGTCAGATGAAACTACTTTGAAAAATTTGTAACAAATTTTACTCAATAAACTGGTCACTTGTTTTATTCCATTCTTCCGGCTATTTTTTAATCACAACATTCACAATCAGTTCTCTCACTTTTATTAATTTCTCCCGACGATATAGACCGCTTTTATTTAAAGGTTCTACACATTAACTTTGTGTGGTAGATTAAATTTCTATTTACGATTTTATGTTTTAATTACATAATGATGAGTTACAAATGTAGATATATCTACTTTTTTCACAAAACTCAATAGTAGTCTTAGGCTTGGGATTGAGAATTAATTTAATAAATAAGCTAAAGATGCAAGTACATGGCTGACATTTTTGGCGATTTATCATAAGTATGGAGAACATAGGATTGATGCTAATTTAATATTCTTTTTTTTTCCAAATATTTTATAATTTTTTAATTAGTCCTATTTTTTCACGGATGTATAAATATGGAACATGGTATTTTTTGCATTCAAATAGTATTTTAATAATATTATCAATTGCTTTTCATATTTTATTTTTTATTTCTCCTTGATTTTCCATCATATTTCAAATAATCAACAAACCTAAATTCCTTATTATACTATTAGCAAAAGATAGTTTACAGTAGCTCCTTGTCTTTAGTTTGAATGCCGTATAATATATAGATAATATTAGAACAATATTGATAAAAAAAATTGTGCTAATAGGGCAGTTTTTTTTTGCATTTGTTTGAAGCCTTAATTCTTTTTCACGGTAATAAATAATTATTTTATTATTATAATATATCCAAATTTCAGTAAACTTTGCAGTATTTTTTTAAAGATGAACATTTATCATATGGTGCCTTATACGGAGATCTTCATGGAAATTCATATTTCCTTAAAATGACAAAGGTTGATAACAGTTTGTTCAATTTCATTTTGAAAATGATTTAAATGTTTGGATGAAATTTTGCATAATTTTAAGGTTGATAAATTTTATTGAAATTAAAAATAGAGCCCTAAAAATATTTGGAATTTTTAGATTCGTTTAAGAAATACCTTTTACAGAATTAGATTGAAAATTTTTACCTGCTTTCAGTTTATGGTTATCAGTTTCATTTATTTGCCTTTTAAATCAATTTTTCCATTATTTTTATAGCTTTATTTGAAAAATAAATACTTAAGTGCAACATTTCTTAACTAATGTTTTAGTTATCAATGCTATTTCGTAACTGAATATCAGATCATAGTTTATATCCGACCAAATAAATACATATCACTAAATCAATTTTAAAGCAAACGATTGCTCATGTATTATATTATAAATGAGAGAAACAAAAATAAATTATCAAGTCAGGTTCTTTCCAAAGAGAGGATAAGAGGCTTAAAATCTATGTTTAAATGATTATTTTGCGTTTGTTTAGAATTATTTCATAGTTTTTATAAAAATATTTAATCGTATTATTCGTTTTGAATATTAAAAAAAGCATTCTTTTTTATTTTACTACGAACTATAAATTAACAGGTTATTTTTATTTGTTAGAATAATACATTTAATTTCTATATGACAATGCTGACTATATAAAAAAGTTGTTTTTAATTTGTTTTTTTTTTTAATATTTATAATAATATTATAATCTCATATTTCTTTCTAATTTTTCCCCAGTTTATTAACGACAGTTAAAGAAGCTGAAAATTATAGAAAGCAATACAAGTCAATTTTAATTTTAAAATATGTGTTATTATAAATGTTAATTTTTTAAATATATAGAGTAATATTTTCATAATTGTTTCCTTTATTTTAATTAACATGAATCATAGTTAAAATTAATGGTGGAAATTTTACGAGTCACCTTTCCTCTTCCTTTCCTTAAACTTTTGAATAGATGCGAAAGTAAGAGAAATATAATTTTTTAAATATCCTCCACATTTATTACCATTCACTGTTTTTCTTATAATCGATTCAAATAGTAATCTGAAAGGCAATTTCATTTTAATTCTTCTTCTTCAATATACGTGGTTAATACCGCTGCTTACAACGGGTAAAGACCTAAGGCAATAAAATTAGTGGTCGATAACAATCAACTTATCACCAGCATAGAACTCTTGTCTAGTCGACTGACGAAGAAAGCCACTGTTGCATTTTTTCCCCCTTTCTGAAGAGGTTCTAGGGTTCTGGTAAAAGTGAGTGGTGAAGTTCTCTGGAAGGAAGTCAGTTTCTTTTAGTTTGTCTTATTCAATTATTCATTCTTTCTTGCTGAAATTGCAGAATCGAGTTCACTACCGTTAATATTTCAGAACGTTTACTTTAAGAGGGATTCATTGTGAACGGAAATATAGAGGTATTGTGCTTATGAAAAACAAAAAGAAAATAGAAACTTCTTTTTTCTTTTTCTTTTAATATACAGATAGCATTAAAAGCTTTCTTTAGCCAATATTTATCTATTGAAGTGTCTTCTAATAAAGAAAATGTTGAGCATTAAAGGTCAGGAAAATCGCCATTTCATAGCATTCGAATATATAAAGGAAACAAGAAGTAATTAAAATATTTATTCTCATTTAATACCAGAAAATTATTAAAATGATTTAATTTCTCTCTGCAGGTGCCGTCTGCAACCAGCAATTAGAATCTCATTCTATTTGTTCTAGGGATATGTTTTTAGGAAAGGATATTTCATATTACTAGTAAAAGCGTTGTTTAAGAACTTGCGTCAGAATATAAAAAATTGCAAACGTTGATAATGAAGTTTTAAACTTCAAACTAAAATTGTAAAAAATAAAAATTTTGTAATAAATTGTGAATAATGAATAGAAGAAATTTCTTAGAAAAAAAGCTTTTAATACTGAAGGAACGATGAAATAATTTTAGAAACATGTTAAGTATATTAAGAAAAATAAATAAATGATTATTGAAATATTCATTTCAAGAAAAAACAACACCGATTGAAAATAATTGGAAAAGGGAAAATTTCTTTAACCATTTAATAAAAAAAAATGTGAAAGGGTTTCTAAAATCTTTTGCCATTTTTCTTATTCACTGAATATTAACATAGCCAGAATACTATAGGATAATAATATTAATTTGAATTATGTTTTTATGATAATTCTTTAAGAGATTAAAAAAAATGAAAAGTACTAATTTATTTTTAATTGAAAATTAAAGAAGGGATTTTATTTAGCAAAAGAAATTATTATTATTTTTTTTCATAATTAAGACAGTAACTGCTTTTTCTTTAGGATATTTCCATTTGATATTTTTAACATATTTAAAATGTATCGAAAAAGTGTTTAAAATGCACTTAAATTATCACAAATATGCCTGAACTGGCAATATTCTTTTCATATTAAACTTGATTTGTGTTAATGACCAATAAAAATTAAATATATCTATAATTATCTTACGTATTTGCAATTTCATGAGATTAATTAAGAAAAATAGTTAAGAAATGATAATGTTGAAGTAAATGTGAGATAAAAAAAATCGACTCACTGTTTTCTATTTTTATTATAACATAAAATGATTTTGATGACTCATCAAAAAATATCAGCACCAAGTGGAACATTCATCAGCTTAAATGTGATATAAAATAAATTTAAAATTATTTTTAGTGCTATCCTGTGTTATTTCTACACTTACTCAATACATTTCCAAGATCTGCTAGATATTTTTCAAAAAAGAAGAAAATACTTGAGTCTTGCTTCAAAGAAACATGTTGGCTTAAAAAATTGAAAAATACAAACCTTTCCCCATCAAAATAGAAGTTGATCCAAGCAATTCCAGAGAAATTCCTGGTTCCAATATTTTTGCTGATTGCGGCGTGTTTTGTCAAAACACAGATCAGACGAGAGAAAATATTTCGAAAAGTAAAAATAGAAATTGTGTTTTATGCACTCGACATACCGAGATCTGAAAATACATTGTAAAGTGGTCCAAGTACTGAGGGGAATTTTCAACAAAAAATTAATTTAACATGAACTAAAAAACTACATTTTTAATGATTTTTTAAAAACGTTTAATAAAAAAATAAATGAATTTGTATTCTTATAGTATTTTTTTCCAAATGATGTGTAATGCATTGTGAAAAAGAATCATCATCTTTGAAAAAGAAAAGAAACATAATTTTATTCATCTTTTTCATTTCTTCCTAAGATATTTTGAACCTTATGTAAAAAGATTAATGCTTATTTAATAAAAAAATGAAAATGCTATTGAATTAGTAAAAAGAAAAATGATTAAAAAACAAATATATGTATAAGTTACTAATGTTTTGTGTTTCAAAAGAAATGATATCAATATATTTTTACAAGGCAAAGTTAAAGAAGAAACAGTTAACTTGTTTTCTTTTCTCAAAATAATGTTACTCGTTCATATTATGAGGTACACTTTTTATTTTAAATATTCAAAGTCAAAATAATTCTAGCAATATAATATTCTAGAATATCATGATTTTAATAATAATTTTGCACAAATAATTTTGAAAACTTTAAACATGCAAGATGTCATGCTATGAAATCAATTTTTTTCCAAGACAAATAAGATATAACAAACATAGCAAAAAATATGAAAATTAAATCATGTTTAAATGTGATTATTTTTTTTTATTTTAATCATAAAATATTTCAAAAATTATATTTTATAGCCCTCGATTAACTTTGAAATTGAATTTTACTTCTACAAAATAAATATAAAACATTTCTATTAATTAATGTTCCATTATATCAAAACCATCTCAAATATGTAAGATACAAATTAAAATAACCGTAATCATTATTCGTAAATAAATAATTAGATATTTTGCTACTCTTTATTCAGATATATATATTTTTATTTTTTCAAAATTCTATCTTGATTAAAGGTTATATAAATGATATTTTAATACCATTGAAATACAATATGATACATAAAACACTTTTAAATATAATTTCCTACACTTGAGATAAATTAATCAACATTCAAAGTAACATCTTCTAGAAAATCTACAAGAAACTTGAACATCTCTACTATCCTACATTCAGATATCGTAAATAAAATTGTATAAATTCATTTTTTTTATAACGCACTTTATTTCAAATTGTCTAACTGAATCTAATGAAATTTCATTTTCACTTATCTATTCATAGAATTTCAAAAATGTTCAGCATCTTTGAAAGAAATCAATGTTTATTAACAAAGAATGTTAATTTATTCTTGAATAATTAACTTTTTTCTTAATAGAATTATATTTTCTTTCTGCGACCATTTTTTTTTCCTTCAAAAATATTATCAAGAGTTCCCCGCATTTATTTTTATTTAATCCAAAATCAATTTTCTTCATTTAAGAAATAGAACCGTATCAAAGAATATGAAAACTTTCTTAATGATAATAATTTTAGAATCCATCAATTAATTATGAAAAATATTTAATTTTTCAAAAATCAAATTAAATCATTGAATTTATTTAGAAAAAAAAATCAGTTTTTGGTCTTGAAACTTGTTAAGTATCATATCATATTCTGGGTCATATTATCTTAGATATATACACACTTCTGTCAATATGTCTTCTTATATCATTGAATTGATTCGTGCATTTTTCAGAAAAGAGTGGGCGTCAAATTATACTTTTAACTATCTTTTTTTTAAAGGTGTCAAATGATGGACAAATTTCATTTATTCACTATGACACTAACTTCTGCAATAATACAATTTAATTGTTTAATGAACCGTGCCTAATCTTAGGTTGGCTACTTACAACACATTTTTATTAATACCAAAATTTGAATATTATCAAAAATCGTAATTCAGAAGAATTATGATTTTAAGCAAACTTTAAAGAATACAAAAAATTCTTATCTTTAACTAAAACAGTAAGAGTGTTATTTATTAAATCATCAAAATGTGTTTAAATTTCCTACTAAGCGGTGTTTTTTGAACATCACGCCTTTAATGCTCGTTGATACTTCTGAATTATTCAGCATATCAAAGTAAATAAATTAATTCTAATTTGATTTCATAATTTTTTTTTCATTTCCGTAGACGGCATAATATTTTATTTCAATTTATTGAGGAAGTGTGTTTCTTAAAATTTTGTTTTCTTCAGAATCGACATATTTCACATTTATAATGACCTCTCCAACATTTCATCAAAATAATTTTTTTATACAAGAGAATGCTTTTGTGGCTCTTTTTGTATTCATTGCATTATATTTTTCTTTCACCCACAAAAACGTTATTTTTTCAGTATTTAAACTTAAAAAAATGAAAGAGAAATGGGTTGCTAATGTTTTTTATAGTGTTTACATATAATTATTCAAGTACCTTTAGATCACATATAATAAGCTTATTCTTTTACTAACTGTATTTTTTTATATAGTTTTTCACCTCTAGTAAGCTGTATACTGAAATTGCATATACGTAAAAAAATGCAAATGAATTTCTTTCGATCATCTTGAAATGCATCAGATTCTAAATTTATTGCAGTTGGAAACTTTCAAACGAGATTAAAAGAAATTAGAATGTTTTATCCGCTACAAGAGCTTTTCTTAACGTAAGTAAAAGTAGAAAGGACTAAAGTGTATAGCCAATAAAAACCTTTTAAATACCGTCGAAATAAATCTAATAGATCTTCCACAATTTATTACCATTTTAAATTGCTTATTTCAAATTCTCATTGAATTAAAAAAAACACACAAAGAATTAGGGATACTAGAATAATAAGAATTAAAACAAAAGAGAATTCTACACTCACAAAGAAAATTATAAAATAAAAAGAAAATGTAAGAAGGAGAAACATTTAAGAAAATCTATTGCATGCTATGAATATATATAAAATAAAATTCCCAATTAAATCCTATTTTTATAATATTAATGAAAAATAAATTTGAAAGTTATCAATTCATATCACATTGGATCGTTAATAAAGGAAACGATAAATATGTATTGTTAAAAAACAAATATTAATTCATTATTTTCAGTAATTGTTTTTTTCTTTATTGCATTTTAACAATAATGAATCTTACGGAATATATACATGTTATCTTATCTGAAATATTCTTTTAATTACTTTGCTAATGATCTTATTATTCTTTGAATCACATAAGCATTTAAAATAACATAATTTAATACTTTTCTGGGGTTACAAATAAAAGAACTTTAAGTTTGAAGCAGTGATTGTAGGAGAAATGTATGAGGTAAAAAGGTATCAGGCTTTTTTTTAATTCAATAAAAACAATGCAGCATATAATTAAAAATATGACCTTAAAGAAGAAAAATGTCTTCATGTAAATTAATCATTAAAATTAAAAATATTACCTATTAAATTGTATTAATTTGAAAATTAGAATTTTT
>JAPMOR010014861.1:0-12749 GCA_026543865.1 Argiope aurantia | reverse complement strand
AGCAGATAATCGGTTTATAAAGTGATCAATTGCCAAGTCAAGCCATTATCTTGTTATTCTTGGATGATTTGAAAATCACCAAGCAAATCTGGAGGCTAAATATACAAAAATAAAGTCGCATTGTAGTTTTATATGAAATTTGAGTCCAAATCCATTCAATGGATTATCTTTTTGTCTATTAGTATTTATAAAAGATCCACGCAAATAGCTAAATAAATGAAATTTAGAAAGCGGTTTTGGTACCAAAACTGCAGATATGTTTTAAATTTAGGACTTCATTAATTAAGAGAATTAATTGAGACTTAACGATCGATCGAAGACTTATTTTTTTCCCTCCGAACTACGAAACTAAGTTCAAAATATGCCATATTCTGGAAGTACGCTAGAAATTTGAGGGGAGAATTGAGGAACTATTAATGGGTTTACATAAGCTGACTTTCAATTCGTGAACGATTTCCATTAATGAAACTTTCGATGGAATTTAAAGTAAATATCTATGAGCAATGTTTTTATTTAAAAAAGGATAGCTTTTTACATTTGAATGTTAGATAGAAATTTTATCATTTCATTAGTATATATAATCATCCAACGACGTCTATACCACTGGGCAGAGTTAAAAATATCTTTTGCACATTTGGTCTGCGTCATTATCGGAAGCAGAAACCCTTTCTTCAAGTTTGCCGGAAAAGTATTACAACTTTTCTCTTTTTAATGTGAAAATTGACTGATTTAGTTGTAAGCGAATAAAACTGAATGTGAAAAAAAAATGAAGTTATGGAAGCTTAAACGCTTTATTCAATTAACACTTTTATGCTAGATTTGCCAATGAGCAGAAATCTGCAATTTTATGCTGATTTATTATATTCTTACTTCTAGTTCAATTAGAAGTAATCTTTTTTATTTTCTTCTGCATTTTTAAAAAATTTTGTATTTGGCAATGCACCTTTTTATTTTAGTGGATTAATGTTTGTCCTATTCGATTTTAATGTTTAGCTGTGATTTGAAAATTCATTAACATATATGTGTATTAATAGAACATCTCACAGCAAGGAGACAGTTGTTAGCAAGAGAGAGAATTGCACGATGGAAGGCTAGACAAATGTCATTTAATCAGATCTGAGATATTAACAGGAAAAACAGTCCGTCTAGATAGGCACATATTCTAATTGAAAGGATAAATCAATAGTAAAAATCGTTCTCCATTTCTGATCAATCTTTGATGCAATAATAATTTGTTTTTCAAATTTTAGTGTCTGCAACATTTTGCTCATAAATCTGAAACTACGTAGAAAACACAGCCTGTTCTGCACTTATTAGATTTCATTCATTAAGTGCGATCAGTACATCAAACTACGTAGAAAACACAGCCTGTTCTGCACTTATTAGATTTCATTTATTAAGTGCGATCAGTACATCAAATATAGAAATAGCAGAAGATTGCTGTGGTTTTGGAAATAAAATTAGTAAAACCTCTTTCAAAATACTTGGTTACAATTTCGTCATAAGTCTTTTCTAAAATAAAACGCACAAAAGTTTCATTTGAATAAATTCATCACTCAAATCTTTGTAAAGGTAATTGGATTTCTAAACAAAAATGCACGAAATCTATGAATAGAATAACCAGACAATCATATCTGAGGAAATCAAAAGTCAAGAAATACTTAATTTTTTTAACCATGTGAAATTAAGTGGTAAATAAGAATTTAAAAAAAAATGCACACTAATGGCATGACCTGGGAATATCAGTCAGAAGAATAGGCTGTATACTCTGGCTGTGCTTTTGATTAATATGATTCAGTATCTTGGATATGGTTGTTTTCGGTAACAGAAAATGGATCTTTGCAGTTGGATGGATCATTTGAGATTTTTCTGAAAGAAAAATACAAATATGGGAAAGTTTCTTCTATAAATTTGCTAGAAGTCAACTTCTGATCGCTTTCATCCAGAAAATAAACACTTCACTTTCACACAATCCTTCCTTGAATCTTTGATTGATAAAACATTGTTAGATTTGTTGAACCATCACAAAGGAAACCTGAACCCCACCCTACTTAGGCATCCGGTAAATAGAATGCTAATTGTTGTCACGGCAACATGAGAACTAAGGGTTAAGTCATAAGGATCCTTACCGGCCACGACCCAACCCTCTCCCACTAAAGGATCTTTCCATCACTGAAATGGATATTACTCGACCACAAACCATAAATATACCCACCTCTTGAAGAAACAAGTGCTAACATATTTATCAGACGATTTCTCAATTTCGTGAGAGTGCCCATCGGGAGGAGATAACCAATATTACCCAAATCGAATAAGAACCACCATCATTTAAGTAATGAATTTAAATGTGTTTCTTGATTGTAGAACTCCATCAAATGGAAATTTATGTATACGAAACAGTTGTATGCTTTAATTAATCATTTGTGCAAATATGTAACAAATCATCAACTTTTGTCCAGTGGCAAGTGTGCCTCTATGCATCATGTAGACATCATATTTGAATTGCCATAATCATTGAAAATTGAGTCTATTCGTAATTAAATAATTCGGATTTAAGCATTTTGTACTTCTAAGCAGGAAATGACATTATAAAGCTTCTCTTTTAATAAGATAGTTAATTTAATTTTACGCTGCAGCACAATTTTTTAACCTCCATTTTAGATTAATATTTTTTTGTTATTTTTTTTTAACTTTATGATATCCATTTGCTATCATTTATCTTTTATGGGCCGGTACGACCGGCATCTACGTCTGTGCATAATATTATTGCAGTAAATTTTCGATTTTATAAATATTCTAATAACTAACTAAATATAATGAAGCATATAGGAGCCTGACTAATTATACCTGATAAATTGTTAATATTATCCCAATATTTTGGTTCGTATATATTGTATTTTTTTTTACGAACTTATTTATTCAGCAACTAGAAAATAAACATTTTAATAGACCTGCTTGAGGCCTTCTCACATCCTAAATACCCTAATCAGTTGCTCGGTCTGCCTAAATTTAAATCCACAAATCAAGTCTCAATTATATGACTAACGCAAAAATGGATGTCCTAATTCATATAAATGCATTTTTTCAGCACAAGGCACTATGGTGTCATGCATATATTTTTTTTCACCTGCATGAGTTTCAATGTATTCCTAAATGTCTATCATGTGAGTTTGAGTTGATTTCCTTATAATCCAAAGACAAGAGCAAAACTTTATCCAGGACAAAAGAAATTTAATAAAATCATCATTCACTTATAATTAGAACTTCCATCAATCATTCTTTTATTTACCATTATTTTTCCTAAAAATAATATAAAGAAAGTATGTGTGTAACAAATTCTTTTTTAACTGCGCCTTTCAGTATAAAATAATATGAGTACATTCCACTGCCTTGAATCTGACATTAGAGTGGATTTCTGAAAGAAAAACGCCAATTACGAAATTACGCATTGTTCCTAAATCTAGAACAAACATTTTTACTCATAATATTGTATGGAAAATGTGTACAAATCCCATTGCGGCAATTATTATATTCTACTTGAACATCGTGCTGCGTTACGAAAAAATATCTTGGTAAACAATTCTCTTCACCTTTTCAGCACATGGCACTATGGTGTCATGTCCTGTCTTCCAGTTGATTATGATATATTCCTGAAATCTTCATGCGAAAACTTAAAAAACGATATTATTATGAATTTGAAGTATTTCTTCCCTGTGCAGTATATCTTCTGATAAGGAAGATATTTCTGCAGATACATAGTAACGATAACTGAATGGATGCAAAATCAATGACCTTGGTGACAAAAATGACGGGCTCGGGATATTTGAGATTCTCGGCGAAAGCTCTATTAGGATTTCATTCTAGAACATTCGATGCTCTGCCACAGGAGCTATATCAAGCGGAGTTGAGTAGAGAGAAGATATTTGAGTTATCTATGAAAGCTTTGTGTTATTGCAATTCTTTAATAACGATCTATATAATGATATTTTAAAATCTAATTTAAATCTTAATTTTACACACACACACACACACACACACACACACACACACACAGATGCCCTATCCAAAATGATGCAGAAATTTGAAAAAAACTGGGCAACTTGGCATTCTTCCAGGTAGAGGAGGGGAAAAAAAAAATCCCGTCTTCCAGCTTCGAAAATGTTGCGACCGCGCTCATAGAAGCCAGCAGTCAGTCGCCGCATAATAGTGTGAGTTTGCCAGTTGTCGGCAGATTTTGCATTTTTATCCATACAAAATCAATATGCACCTGTTGCAGAACGGAGACTTAGAGGTCCGTAAAACTTTTGCATTTTTGTTCTTTATGCGAATGATGGCTGATACAACTTGGCCATGGAATAGTGGAGTGATGAAGCCCACTTTTGCCTCAATGGGCAAGTTAACACACACAACTGTCGAATTTGGGCAAAGGAAAACCCTCGCGTTATCCAGGAACAACTCTTGCATCCTGAAAAAGTGATAGTATGGTGTGGTTTTACAGCTACCGTTATCAATGGACCGTATTTCTTTGAAGAGATAACTTCAAATGGTATCGAAACATTTTGCGACATAGAACAAGGGTATATGCCGAGGGATTTGTCTCCCAACTCTTCTACAGCGTGAATGCCTTCAAGACATCATTTTTATGCAGGATGGTGCACTACCTCATATTGATCGCCGTGTAAAGCGATTGTTAATACAGCATTTCACAGAAGAGCGAGTTATCAGCCATAATTTCCCAATACTATGACCTCCTCGCTCTTCGGGCATCACTTCTTGCGACTTTTGGTTATAGGTTTATTTGAAGGACAATATCTACCGTCAAAGGCCATCATATCTTCCAGATCTGAAGAACAACATTCTGCGCCATATTCTTAATTTTCCGACAGATTCACTCCTGTCATCTATAGAAAATAGGGCTCTCCGATTAGAGCATATTGTTGAAAATGAAGGAGGACATCAATTTTAATTTTACTTTAACAATTATAAACCATATTAAATGGTTTTATGTGTATTGAAACGCCACCTAACGGTAAATTTTTGTACTTAATTTTTTTTTTATTTAATGAATGTAAAGCACATCATCTCAATAATTTGTAGTCCAAATTTTATCTCATTTGGATCGATAGAAGGAAATTACAGAGCCTTCTGAAGTGAGTAATTATTTCTTGATAACCCTATATATCTGAACGCGCACACATACACACACATTTTTAACGATTTTATATTTTGTTAAATGAAAACAAATGATAAATCAGTATACAAATGAATAACAATTTCTATACAAATATTTCTTTCTTTTATCATATTTTAGCATAATAAATAACTTCTTTTGTTGTTTTGAATATGAAAAGATTGTTATGTAAATATGACGAATATCATTAGTGTGTACAATAAGTTCCATTAAAAAATTTCCAAATGGCGCCTGATTTTTGCTCATTAAAGGAAGCATATGTGCACAATCGTGCCTGCATATTGTGCTCAGGTTAAACTACCATATTTAATGAAATTTCATACTCAATTTTCAGTATGAATTCTAAATATTTAGAAAGCTAAATTTTAAAATTTAATTAATAAATATTTTAGGTGATTTTTCGCACTTATTTATCCTTAGTACCCGTTTCTAATGATCTATGGTAAAAAAAAAAAAAAAAAAAAAAAAAGCCACGCGTCATCAGATAGATTTTTTTTTTTCTGAAATTTCTAAAATAACTTTTGAGAAAATTGACTGAATTCTGAGAAATATTTTTCAAATATCGTCAGTTTATTCAGAAAATTTGAGATTAAGGACTAAAATATTTGCATCCGACATTTTAATTTCGCTATCTTTATTGAAACCTTTTAAGCTAATAATCCGAACAGTTTTCCCTAATTTGAAATAACAGCTATTGAAATACCTTTCTTTAATTAGATATTTTTCTAAGAATTCAAGGATTGCCTTTGCAAATTCCTGGAATGAACCTGGAGAATATTTTTTGTAACTTTTATTGACTTAACGTGTCAAAAGTCTTTCTAATTCCCTGGACTGCATTAGAATTACTGCAGTACGGATAGAAAAAACCCATTTTCGTTCCCTGAAATTATTTATACAGTTTAAATTCTTTTAATATCGATTCTGGAAATCCGAAGGGTTATTTTAAGGTGCATGCCTTGCAAAAACAACTTTTGACATAATTTTCACTTATTTCATGATAATTTCTTTTGGAAATTGGTACAACAGGCTAATATTAAATAAATTAAAATTAATAATATTCATGTTATAAGCAAGGGTGTTGATAATCAAAAGAGGCTACTGAAAATAATAATGATAATAATAAATAAATAAAAGTCTGTAAAAGCTTAGCCTGAGTCTTAAAATCTTAGGTAAGGTATAATTAAAAAAAATAACTATATTTAAAATTAATACATGAAAACAAAAATGAAAATATTATTAGATCTAAGTATGATTTTAAGTAGGAGCAGCATTTTAAAAAGTTTGAAATTTACAGAAATTTTTTTAAATATTTTTCACTTGGATAAAATAAAACAAAAAAAGTAACGATTTTGAATTCTTTTTAACAATTTAATAGCTATACTGTTGCACATAAGTAACAAACGCTTCGTTGTGAAGATAATTTATTTAAAGTAGGCTTTACATATAAATAGTAAATAAATAACGCCGAGATTTTATGTCAAAAAAATGAAAAAAAAAATTACTCTAGTTTGGAATTTAATAAATTTTCCTAAATAATTCACGGAAGATTTAAAATTTTTAATATTTCATTATTATTAGCATTTATTAATATTTTATTAAAAAGATTCAAAGCAATTTATTTATATTGCAGCTAATTAAGGTAAAGGAATAATCATACAAAACTCATCTGAATAGTTTAGTTAGACAAAATTAAGATGCCATTTGGGTTTAATGGATAAAACGGATTTTCTGCGAATAAGTAATGTGTATGATGAATGATTTAATAATGTGTGATATGATAGATAGACGGGAGGCAATAGTAGGCGGATGAAGGTGATTGCATCAGAGATATAAATTTTGCTCGGCATGAAATTCCTTAATAAAAACAACTGTTGTTTAAATCAGACCAATAATTTTACTTATCAACTTGACAGTTATCAATATTATTTGTGAAATTTGAAAATGCGCTGAAATCAAGTGGCCAGTGTTAAAAATTTTTATACGTATAGTGGAACTTCATTAAATAAACTAAAAATACCATAATAAAGATTAAAAAAATATCTAAAGATCAAGGGAAAATTATTTTTAAGTTACAATCGACAGTAATAATTTGTTTTTAATATTTAACCATTTAATAAATTATATATTAATCTGACAAATTAAAAATATAGAAATTAAAATGATACATTAAAAATAAAGAATAAGTAATTTTAATAAATAAAGTGATAATAATTATTATCAAAGTTTTCTTCAAGCAATTTTACAAATGATGTTTTTAATATATAAGTAAGCAATTTTAATAATAATAATAAAGAAAAGAGCCATTATACTGGGCCTAGAACACAGCAATTGTAAAATGAAATTTCAATATAAGTAATAGAATTCGCAAGTAATATATTCAAAAAATCTTTGAGACATTTTTTTTATTATTTTTTTTGACTGAATACATTATAAAGCAGAGTAGGTTTCGGGTCTTATTTTAAAGAAATTGGTACGCTCTGATTTAAAGTAATGTGATTCTCCATCATAACTCTTATAAGCTTATCTAGTCCAACAACAATACTTAATAAAAATAATTTTGTAGAAAAAAATAATATATTCTCTAATTAAGGCTGCTATTTTGCATATAAAAATTGAAATAAAATCAGTATAGTAAATTTGTATCCCTTGGATCAACATCGACAATGGGTTATAATCTAATTTGTCTATTGGATAAGATGGTCCTCTTCTAGAGAAGCTCGAGACATAACTGTTATTTGGTGAATAATTTAGTTTTTAATCAGTGTTCCCTCTTCAATTTTATGACACAATATGCTGTTTTGTGCTCAGCAAAAAAAAAAAAAAAAAAAAAATCTGACCAGGGGAAGAAATTTGAATTTGACAACTTCGACTAATATGAATCGAAAAAACATTTTTTTTTCTTTGGTTCTTTAAGAGAAACACAGGGAGAATTTCTTTTTCATGTTTTTCTGTGATCAGTGTTACATCATCTAATAAAGATTTGTTGAAGCAGACAGGCAGCCAACCAAAAAATGCGACCCCACAATTTTCACCATCCATCAAGAGAAACAGCTGAGGGGTGTTGCCTTGAAAACCCATATTAGACGCGGGAAAAATTAATTAGATCCAAAAAGTTCAAAGAGCCCCTAAACTGAACCTCTAATAATAAACATGACTGGAAAGCAATAGAACCCGCGTCCTCCTGTTGCGATCGCTTTCCAACAGACACCTACACTCCATAGTTGTTGTTTTTTTCCATCATGATTTTCTTTTAAACCAACGAACCCCTCTTGAGTCCCCCTTTTGATTTTTTTCTGACAAAAAATGAGCGTCGCTCATCGAGATTGTTATTTCGAGCGTAATGCCGGGGATATAATGTACCATGGAGGGCAGCAGATTTTCTGCTGAATAGAGGGTGTATGATGCACCCGCCAGAATATTTCGTTCTGCTAGCTTCAAATCCACCCCTATCCCCCTTCTCCCCTATGCTCTGAGAAATCTCCAGTTTCCAGTTACGAGGGCGGGGGTCTAATAGGATTGGCAAAGCGAAGCCCCCCGGATCAATTGCTAGAATTAACGCGAGGTTTTTGAAAAGGGGAACCGGAAATTTGCTGTTCCCCTGAGGGGATTTCTCAACCCACCCCTCTTCTCGCAATCTGGGGGCAATCGAACCAAGATAGAAAAGGAGGCTTTTTTGTTATTCTATGGGGAGCGTTGAGTCGACATGTGGTTTAGCCCTTGTCTGTCCTGTCGTTCTCTAAAAAGAAAGAGAAGGGAGAGGGAGAGAAAAAAAAGCAAAACATCAGCAAAAGTGAGTGAGTGAGACGACTTATCTCCTCACCCCTGCTTGTCTATATACTGAAACGAGCTTTCGAAGATCTGTCAACTCTCGTTGGGTTGATTGTCTTCAGCGTAAATAAAAGATTTCCCTATTCTGGCACTTCCCCCTTTCCCTTCCCCTGTCTGAGTTTGGCAAATTTATTTAAAATGCTTCCAAACCCATGTCTGAACGGATGTCAGCTGCGAAGCATTTGTTGCAATCTGATGATCCTTTAACCAATCAAGCTAAAAACTCGCACTTTTATTCAGTTAAATATTTCTTGCTAGATTTCATCATTTGCGCTGTTGTTAAGTGCCGTTAATCTTATAGGTTGACTACCCGAAAATATGTTTAATCTATGAAAGCATTTTCTTTTCCTTCAGAAAAAGGATCAATGAAATAAAAAAAAATGATGAAATGTGCCAAAATCTTATAGTTTAGTTACGCTTTATCTAAAAATATAAAAAAAAATTACTTAAATATATAGAGGGTTCAGACAGTATTTTAATTGGTTTTTGAAAGGCTACTAGCTTCAAATGAAATTGACTCACTTCTTCTTTTTTGAAAACATTTGGTAACTAATAGATTTTGTATGCAATAATCCTACAAGGGTTGCAATCTTACATAATCAATGGCTTGGAATACAACAATACTTTTCCCGACTGTCTTTTAAAACTAAATTTTGAATTAGTTGATAAATTTGTTGAGAGACATGTTTTTAACTTCAAATTTCAGAAACAATTTCCAGAATATTATTCGTTAAAGGATATTTAAGAGCTGAGGTTGCATATGACTTAATATTTTCTTTCCAAGTGAGATACCCCTCTGAAAAAATACAAGATTTATTCGGCTAATCGTTGTAAAATAAATTTGTTAATATTTCATCTTCTTCTTACTCTCTAATATAGACGATTTTGTAAATTCTAAAATATTCTTCTAAAATATACTAGATTTTACAATTTCTAGAGTATTCTTCATTAAAAAATATTTAAGAGTTGATGCTGTATCAATAATTGCATTGAAATTAAAATTTCTTTCCTAGGCGAAGCGCCTCCACTGTAAAGATAGAAGATTTATTCGCTTAATCATTCTAAGATAAATTTATTAACATTTCGTCTTCACCTTACTTTCTAATACAGACGATTTTGCTAGGGGAAATATAGTTTATTCCTTTCTTGCTTAAGTTGATATACTTACAAATTGTTATAGGTCAATTATTTTATTTCTACCTCAGATCTAATATCAACAAATGCCTTAAAAGCTTTTCTAATTGCTGTTACTCAAAATATTTATTACCAAATCATATGATATTTCATTCTCAAATGATGTCTACTAATTTCTAATCTCTGTTGGAAATAATGTTGTTAAATTCATAATTCTTTCATAAAACTTTTTTCATAAAATTCATAAAACTTTTTTTACTTATATAAACATTAAAATATCATGTTGATATAAATCATCAACATTATACAATCACAGGAATTGCTTGAGTATTTATTTCTATGAAATAGGAATGGATCGTAGTTATTATAAGATCATAGAAGAAATTTTAATCAACCATATAAATCGCTTAAACATTTACAAGAACACACTTATAGGAACAGAGCGAGAATATATATATATATATATATATATATATATATATATATATACTGAGGGCAAATTAGAATTGTATATCTAAAGAAAGGTATGAAATGGGTGTGTATTCTACTCGCTGCAGTTGGATTGTAACACCTCAATTAACCCTAATCATTCTTTCTAACTATTATTGTGTATTCTATTTGCTGTAGCATTATTTTCTTTTTTAATAATAAATGACTTATCAATACTATTTTATCAGTTAATCTTATCAATAAAACAAAAATCAAGCACATTTAAGAATCTTTTCAACGCTTAAGCATTCTAAAACGAATAAATAAATAATAAAAGCAAACAAAGCTAAATTTGTCAGTTATATATTTTTCAAAAGTTAAAGATACGACTTGATGTTTATTTGCTACTAAAATAGTGAAGTATACTTTCCAACTTTTGACTGTACCGAAGATAAAAATGAAATATATTAAATGTAATGATAGAAAATTCTTACTTAGTCTGCCATGCTTAATTCACTTGACTCTTATTGACTCTTTATTTACAAAGCTCATATAAGAAAACGTCTTTGTAAAGACACATGGTATATTAAAAAATAAATAGTGTTTGTAAAACCAATTTTATTATCCATTACTCGAATTTATAACATCTTTTCCTTCTTCATATTTATTTTACAATCTTACTAAATTCTCAGGAAAAAAATATTACAGGCTTTTAAAGTAAACAAACATGAACAACGAACACGTCGGGAGAGAAAAATAAACATTAGTAATGCTTAGAAGTAATATATATATAGGGGGAAAAAAAAAAAAAAAAGATTTTTTTTGTAGAATTCACCAACAAAAATTATTATAATTTTTTCAATTAACATAATAATTCTAAACATCGTAATTATATTTTATGTAAGTTTTATTCAAATTTTGTAATTTATTAAAACAAATTTTACCGAAAATGCGATAAAAACCAGTTGAACTTAAGTAATAGCTATATTTTTTGACTTCTGTTAGTGCAAGATACTTTTTTTCTATATTTTATTTGTCACAATAAGCTGTTTTTAATATCTAGAATAAAAAAACTTAAAATTTTGGAAATAAACAAAGGGCATTTAAACTTACCTTTAGTGAAAATGAATTGCAAATAAATTGCTGAAACCTAACAAAGTAAAAGTTTTAAAATAATAAATTAAATAGAAACTTATTTTATTCTTTTAAAGCAAAATCAACAATAAAAGAAAAAGTTCGACCGAAATACATAATAGTATAAACATTAAGCAGTGCCATCTGGTAGAGTATTGGATAACAATTTACTTTATAAGTTACGGGAGAGAGTATTCGAAGTGTAGCGCCATCTTGTGGAATACTTCATCATTTTGTTAAATATTTTTATAAAAGGATTCTTTAACATTTCTGTTTTTAAAAAAGTGTCCTTTAATATATTATTTTTAAGGGGGTGTGCGGTAGGGAAGAACTAATGCATAATTTTTTAAAAATTTTTATGATAATTTAATTATTTATATTTATTGAAAGATCTGTGAATTTAAATTTATCATTTTTTGGATTATTAAAATCATGTGTTGTATTGATTAAAAGAGATTATTCTTAAGGTTTTTTTTTTCTTCTTCATGTTTTTAAATTTCTCAAACTTTGTCATTGAATAACTAAATTACAAAAAGATTTTTTTGAAATTCTTTGACCATTTCATTGAAACTTTTTAAATATTTAAAAAATTTTTTTTTGTACTTTAAATGTTGAAATCACTTCTCTTAAAGGTGATCGTATTTAAATGTCTTCTCTTCTCAGTTTGTCATATTCGTTACTTAAAAACTGTTTGCATCGTGATTAAATTAAAATCAATTTAAAATATATAGTTTTGAAAGTTGGATGAGGGGAATGGAGTCTGCGAAATCTTTATTGAATTCTGAAAGCTCTCTAGAGAACTTTCTTTTTTCTTTTTTGTTGTTCTGTCTATTACTTGAAGCTGCTTAATTTAAAAACACTTTTTATTTCAAATACCGAATTTTTTACTTGACACAAAAATTAAAACTACTAAAATCTTATATATATATATTTTATGTAAAATAATAATTGATATTTTATAGACAATAACTTTGGCTATTTAACATTTTTTTTTTATGCTTGACCATTGTCATTTGAGATCATCATTGTCATC
>JAPMOR010014854.1:0-12593 GCA_026543865.1 Argiope aurantia | reverse complement strand
CAGATATCATTCCTATTCTTAGCATTGTGCTATTAGACAAGGATTGATACCGTATTGAAAACTTTTAGTGGATAGCCGTAATGAGATCCTTAGACCCATCACGCTCTCTGTGGGTGCGAGGCTCGGTGGCAAGATCGGGAGGGTGCAACAGCGTTTTTTTTTCCAGGTCTTCAGTTTGATTCCCGAAACGTTCCAGATGGTGTTATATATTTTATTTTTTAAATTTAGTTTACCTATTGTTCTCCATTATTAATACAGTTACTTTGAATTATTGCAAATCATGTGCATCCAAAATAAAATTTAATCGCAGAAAATTTCTATATTTAATCTAAATTTAAGGAGTGAATTTCAAGCACATGAGCAGATATCATTCCTATTCTTCGCATTGTGCTTTTAGACCAGATTGACACCGTATTTAAAACTTCTGGTGGATAGCCGTAATGAGAATCTTAGGTCCTTCTGACGCTCTCTGTGTACGAGGCTATGTGGCTAGATCTTCAGGGTGCGACACAGTGTATTGCAGGTCTTCATTTCGATTCAAGAAACTTTCCAAATACTGTTATATATTTTATTTTTTTAAATTAGTTTAGTTATTTTTCTCCATTATTCCTTCAGTTACTTTGAATTATTCCAGTAATGTGCATCAAAAATAAAATTTAATAGCAAAATATTTCTTTATTTAATCGAAATTTTTGGATAGATGTTCACGCACATGGGCAGATATCATTCCTATTCTTAGCATTGTGATATTCGACCAGATTGACACCGTATTTAAAACTTCTGGTGAATAGCCGTAAAGAGAATATTAGGCCCTTCTGGCGCTCTCTGAGTCCGAGGCTCGGTGGCTAGATCGGCAGGGTGCTACACAGTTTTTTGCAGGTCTTCAGTTCTATTCCCGAAACTTTCCAAACAGTTACTTTGAATTATTCCAGATCTTGTGTATTAAAAATAAAGTTTAATCGCAAAATATTTCTATATTTAATAGAAATATTTGGAGTTCATTCACATGCGCAGATATCATTCCTATTCTTAGCATTGCGCTTTTACTGGAAATAATTCTGAAATAAAACTGGAAATAATTCTGAAAATTTTAAGAAAAAATTGGGGAAATTTTAGAGAAAAATAGGAGAAATGTTTAGAAACATAGAGGAAATTTTCGAGAGAAATAGTGAAAACTTTAGTGGAAAACTGTCAAAATTTCTGAAGATTTTAGGAAAAAAATAGCCGAAATATTAGAGAAAAATAGGAGAAATGCTGTAAAAAATAGGGAGAAATGTTCAGAAACATATAAGAAATTTCCAGAGAAATAGTGAATATTTCAGTGTAAAACTGGAAAAAATCGTGAAAATTATAGTAAAAAATAGGGAACATTTTGGAGAAAAATATCCGAAATGCTGAGAAAAATAGGGAGAAATGTTCAGAAACATAGAGGAAAATTTCCGAGATAAATAGTGAAAATTTTAGTGTAAAACATGATTAATTTTTTTAAATTGTAGGAGAAAAAGAGGAAACTTTAGAGAAAAAGAGGAGAAATGCTGGGAAAAATAGGGAGAAATGTTCAGAAATCAAGAGGAAATTTTCCAGAGAAATTCTGAAAATTGTAGTGCAAGACTTGAAAAAAATTCGAAAATTTTAGGAAAAAATATGGGAAATTTTAGAGAAAAATAGGAGAAATACTGCTGAAAATAGGAAGAAATGTTGAGAAATATAGAGAATATTTTCCAGAAAAATAGTGGAAATTTTAGCATAAAACTGGAAAAAATTCTGAAAATTTTAGGAAAAAATATGGGAAATTTTAGAGAAAAATAGGAGAATTGCTGGGGAAAATAGGGAGAAATTTTGAGAAATATAGAAGAAATTTTCCATAAAAATAGGGGAAATTTTAGTGTAAAATTGCAAAATATTTTGAAAATTTTAGGAAAAATAGGTGAAATTTTAGAAAAAAAAATAGAAGAAATGCTGGGAAAAATAGGGAGAAATGTTCAGTAACATAGAGGAAATGTTCGAGAGAAAAAGTGAAAATTTTAGTGTAAAACTGGAATAATTTCTCAAAATTGTAGGAAAAAAAGAGGAAATTTTAGAGAAAAAATATTAGAAATACTGGGAAAAATAGTGAGAAATGTTCAGAAACATAGAGGAAATTTTCCAGAGAAATAGTGAAAATTTTAGTGTAAAATTGGAAAAGATTCTGAAAATTTTAGGAAGAAATTGTGGAAATTTTAGAGAAAGAAAGGAGAAATACTGGAGAAAATAGGAAGAAATGTTTAGAAACATTGAGAACATTTTCCAGAAAAATAGTGGATATTTTAGTATAAAACTGAAAAAATTCTGAAAATTTTAGGAAAAAATACGTGAAATTTTAGAAAAAAATAGAAGAAATGCTAGTAAAAATAGGGAGAAATGTTCATTAACTTAGAGGAAATGTTCGAGAGAAATGGTGAAAATTTTAGTGTAAAACTGGAATAATTTCTGAAAGTTGTAGGAAAAAAAGTGGAAATTTTAGAGAAAAATAGGAGAAATGCTTTGAAAAATAGGGAGAAATGTTGAGAAGCATAGAGGAAATTTTCCAGAGAAATAGTGAAAATTTTAGTGTAAAACTGGAAAAAATTCTGAAAATTTAAGGAAGAAATAATTAAAATTTTAGAGAAAAATAGGAGAAATACTGGGAAAAATAGGGAGAAATGTTCAGAAACATACAGGATATTTCCAGAGAAATAGTGAAAATTTTAGTGTAAAACTAAAAAAAAATTCAGAAAATGTTAGGAAAAAAATGGGAAATTTAAGATAAAAATAGGAGATTTGCTGGGAAAAATAGGGAGAAATATTCAGAAACATAGAGGAAATTTTCCAGAGAAATAGTGAAAATTTTAATGTAAAACTGGAAAAATTTCTGAAAATTTTAGGAAAATATATGGGAAATTTTAGAGAAAAATAGGAGAAATGCTGGGAAAAATAGGGAGAAATTTTCAGAAATAGACAGGAAATTTTCCAATAAATAGTGGAAATTTTAGTGTAAAACTAGAAAAAATTCTGAGAATTTTAGGAGAAAATAGGGGAAATTTTAGAGAAAAATAGGGGAAATGCTGGGGAAAATAGGGAGTTGTGTTCGGAAACACATAGGAAATTTTTCAAAGAAACACTGAAAATTTTGGTGTAAAACTGGAAAAAATTCTGAAAATTTTAGGAAAAAATAGGGGAAATTTTAGAGAAAAATAGGAGAAATACTGGAGAAAATAGGAAGAAATGTTCAGAAACATTGAGAACATTTTCCAAAAAAATAGTGGACATTTTAGTATAAAACTGAAAAAATTCTGAAAATTATAGGAAAAAATTTGGGAAATTTTAGAGGAAAATAGGAGAAATGCTGGGGAAAAAAGGGAGAAATTTTTAGAAATATAGAAGATATTTTCTATAAAAATAGTGGAAATTTTAGTGTAAAATTGCAAAACAATTCTGAAAATTTTATGAAAAAATAAATCATATTTTAGAGAAAAATAGGAGAAATGCTGGGAAAAATAGGGATAGATGTTCAGAAATATAGAGGAAATTTTCCAGAGATATAGTGAAAATTTTAGTGTAAAACTGGAAAAATTTCTGAAAATTTTAGGAAAAATTAGGGGAAATTTTAGAGAAAAATAGGAAAAATGCTGGGAAAAATAGGGAGAAATGTTCAGTAACATAGAGGAAATTTTCGAGAGAAACAGTGAAAATTTTAGTGTAAAACTGGAACAATTTCTGAAAATTTTAGGGAAAAAAAGGAAATTTTAGATAAAAATAGGAGAAATGCTGGGAAAAATAGGGAGAAATATTCAGAAACATAGAGTAAATTTTCCATAGAAATAGTCAAAATTTTAGTGTAAAACTGGAAAAAAATTCTTAAACTTTTAGGAAAAAATACGGGAAATTTTAGAGAAAAATAGGAGAAATACTGGGGAAAATAGGGAGAAATATTCAGAAACATACAGGAAATTTTCCAGAGAAATGGTGAAAATTTTAGTGTAAAATTGGAAAAAATTCTGAAAATTTTACGAAAAAATAAGGGAAATTTTTGAGAAAAATAGGAGAAAGGCTGGGTAAAATAGGGAGAAATGTTCAGAAACATAGAGGAAATTTTCGAGAGAAATAGTTAAAGTTTTAGGGTAAAACTGGAAAAATTAGGATAAAAATAGGATAAAAATAGGAAAAATGATGGGAAAAATAGGGAACCTTTTAAATTATTTTCTACCTATTAATCCTTAATTCATTAAGAAATATTTTATGGAACATTTAAATTAATTTTTTCTCCATATCACTACCAAATGACTTCTCACATTCCGAATCAAAATTTAATGAACAGATTAATTAATTGTTCCCATTTCATTAAACTAAAATATTAAATGATCGTTAAGTCTAAAAACCTTGTACATTACTATAGAGAACACACAAGTGTATATAAGTTTAGAATTCACACGAAAAAAAAATGTGTTACGAATGAAACACAAAATCCTACTTTTAGAAATGTAGAAGAAATGAAATGAAATAAAATCGTATAAAAAAACGGAAACGAGTAAACAAACCATCTTTTTCCATAATTTTTACATAATTCTTTAACTCTAACACATGCGCTATCATCCATAGATGCCCTGAATTATGGCATCCGCAAATTCACTATATGCCCTGTTTTGAAATTCTTGGAGATTTCGGTCCTCTTGCCTACTTCAACTCACAGACATTTTGAACAATAGTATAATTTTTGAAATTGATACATTTAACTGTCGAACATATCAGTGCTTAAAACCGTATCCTCCATTAGGAGAATGTTGAAATTTGTGCTGTATAAATTAACCCTTTCATCTTTCGTGATCATTTTTTTATTTGCATGGTCGATATATTAATCTATATTTTTCGGCTTCCAAATTACAGTGGAGTGAAGAAAGAAATCGAAAAAAAGAAATTGAAACGGGGAAAATTTGACAATTACATAATCTATTTATAATACAAAATCTTCGATGAATTAAGTAGCATTTTTTACTGTTCAAATAACTTAAAATGTATCTAATTTTCACAAAACTTATAAAAAGCATTCATTAATTATAATAGCCTTGATTTGAAATCGTGAATGACTGAAAGTAAGTTCAAAGATAAAAATTACTTTTGAGAATAATAAGTATAGTCCTTCAGGTCTCTTATTTCATTAATATTGGGGGTTGGTGGTTGTTTTTTTTTTTTTTTTTTCTTTCTTTCTTTCTAGAATCATTACAATTGCTAGGGATGAGTTAGTGCTGATTTTCTTTTCATTATATATGTGTAATTCAACAATTTTGGGCTATGTAACTCTCACAATTTGCTTAAATCTTTTCAAATATTATTACAGACAGCTTTTTGCAAAATTACAAATTGTTTTCTGATTCCCCCCCAAATAAGTCTTTAAATGAATAGTTTTTCCTTTAATTGTTGGAATAGATGAAACATGTTAATTCATTTGTATGCAATCAATAAAGGAACTGTCTGAAGGACTGGTTATGATACCAGTATTAGAACCAGCAACAATTATTGTTCCATCACAGCCAACAGTTAGAAGCACTACAAATGAAACATTTTTCTAGAAAAGTCTTAAACCACTTGTTCTAATATTGTCAGAATTGTCCGATGTAGCAATGGCATGAGTACCATATAGTTCCAGAATTGAAAACTGAGCAGCATCCTATTTTGGTATGGTCTTGTTAGACTTGTTTCCTTTCTGAATCATAATTGAATTTTTTTGCCCCGCATAGAATAATCCATATTTCGATTATGAGTATTTTCTCCTCTATTTATGTTTTTAAGTCAAGTGAATTTTTATTCTCTCCCTTCTGATCCTTTCTAACTTTAGAATCTCTGGTAATTATCATCTTTGTTTATTGTTATCGTGTATTAACCCTCCAAGCACCAATTATTTAGATCGTATTCTATACGATTTGCTATCAGTTTAGAAAAATTAGCCTTTAAACGGAATTAATCTATTTTTTGGAGTATTTAATCATAGCTCTTATAAGAATTCTTCACACATTGAGGTTTAAGAAAATATATATTCAAATTTAAATGAATTACTTTTGAGTTAAAAACTGGGAACGCAAAAGTCGATTCAGTCACTCAAAGGAAAAAAATACTATATTATAGGAATACATTTATAAGTGTAATTCTCATTTACAAAGTTGAAGGAAACTCTGAATTTTTAATTTCAGTTCACTTCTCCCATTAGTTATATTTAATATCGTCATGCTCAGCAGAACTTGAAGAATTCCAAATATTTCACTTTCCTGAAGAAGATATGCTGATAGCTATTTTTTCTTCACTGTATTGCAACTGAACCTCGTTTTAGATAGATGTTTAATTTAGATAGATTCTAGAAATTAGTTAGATATATATTAGATTAAATAGATATTGTTTTCTCTCACAAGAACTTATTTTTTATTAAAGGAGGACATCTATTAACAGAGAGGCGAATTTCTACTTTTTTCTTTCTTAAAATTCCCAAATATATATATTGTTACAAACCTGCAATTCGGCTTCCCAGCATAGTTTGTTCCATCGTCGGAAAGAAAGTTTTACAGTCATCTGAATGGGACGGAGTCCAGGTGGCGCGTCGAAGGTCCCAGAGCTTGGCGACAAACTTGGCGACCATTTGGCTACTTGGCGACGAATTTGGTGACTTTGGCGCCAAAATAGATAATACCCGAAACTTCGAGAATTTTCCCGATCCGTCCAGTAGGAACCGAGATACGCCTCGAACGTTCCTGATTGGTTGAGAGGCTTCTAGCCCCGCCTCCTGAGACCTATAAAAGGGGTTGCGGCTGCCAAAAGGGGGTCCAAGCCAGTAGTCAGAGTGGACGGAGTGGTCGAAGAAGAGTAAGCGGAATCGACGGAGCGAAGTCAGTAATCCGAGTCAGAGTCGGAGAAGTAGGAGACAGAGTATTCGGAAGCGACGGAGTCAAGCTAGTGCTGAACTGAGCTGTGCGCTACTGTCTGCAGTAGATTCTGGTTGTACGCTGCTGTTGTATGCTACACGTCTCGGGAGAAGACAATCGTCTTCTGTGCTGTATATAGTCGTCGCTTTTGTGCTGTCCTGTGTGTCTTCGTGTAAATAAACGTTGTTGTTTTATTTTCTACTGCCGTGTTATACTGGTATTAGCAACCAAATTTAGAACCATACACACGCACATTGCTGTCTTGACAAGCGAGTCCCTCTAATCCTAAATTTAATCCTAGTACCTCGAGTCCCTCTATTCTCAAAATCATTTTAAATGTCATGCTTTTGATTTTTCAGTCCATTTAATTTCAATCATTCACATTATTAAATCATAGTTATTCTTATTTATTAATGTATTTTGCTACTTTTCCGCACATTTACCGAAGTTTAATGTCACTTGTGTTATCGACGAATTAACATGATTTTGTGTTATAAATAAATTTTGATTCAGAGAGATATGAGCTTAGATTTCTAATTTATTTGTAATGAAAAGTTCTTTTCTGAATTAAATCTTCCTTTTCTAGAATTTTATCATATTTGAGAAGAATAGAAACAATAATATTTTGTATGCTTCTTTTTTTACTCAATAAAAATTAGATTACACTTATTAGTTAAAAAATTATACAAAAAAATATTTTTCTCATATAAAATAAATAAAAGCTGAACAAATTAAACATGTTTTTGCTGACAAATTATGCTTAAGATCTCATTTAAATTCAAACGCTTTTTCAATGTTAGGAATGTATTTTGAAAATGACAGTTATTCTAATAAATAGCTTTTAAAATAGAAAATATTCAAAAATTAAATAAAAATCTTAATGCATAGGAAAACAATATTCATAAAATCCAAAAAATAATTAGTGCAATTAAGAAATATATATGACATTTGTTAGCTGGTTGTATCCATTTCTTAATAACTTTATAATAATGGGAAGAATGATAAATATCTTCAACTTTTCCACTCAGAAAAATTCTTTCAAAACATTCAAAGATACATGAAATAATCTGAAAAATTTACACGCATCCCCGTAGTTCATTGTCACCTACACGTAATTCAAAATTATCCTCACAATTTTTCAATTCATATCCCATTCTGCTCTGGAAACACATTTCTTATTTTCTTCCGTTTTCATCCACCACTAAGAGCATTAATGCTGGCCAAATTTGCAAAAATGTCCATCCCTCCCCCCATTGCCTTTCTTGAAGGCAATCAACTTTACCTCAAGCGTGTGGAAATTACGTTCGCTGTGTGGGGTTCACACATCTTATCAAATAATGGGGGCAAGCATCAGTGACTCGTTTTTTTAAATGCTGATCTTACGCTCTGATTAATTTTAATTACTCGAAAACGAGAATTTCACTGATGTTCCTGTCATCTGAAGGGAAGATAGGACTAAACACTGGGCTTGGAAATTTGTTTTCATTGTCAAATCAAATTGATAGCGCTAGTCAAGGAATAGAATGATGTTTTTAGAATAAATTCACGAACCGCATTCGGCTTCATTGAATTCGACTAATTATCGCTTCATAATATATATGAGGTATCCTTAATTGAACTACTGAATAAAGGGTTATTACAAAAAATATTATAGTCAAAAGACTGGTACAAAAAATTGTAGAGGTTTCCCTCATCAATTAAATATTTGTATGGAAAGATATTCAGTGTGTATAAGTTCATATATAGTTCTTCAAATTCTACAGGATTATTCGAGCAATGCTACACTATTATCTTTTGTCTAAACAGAAACAAGAATAAGAAAACAAAATTATATATCGATGAAACTTGCTTTAACATGTTTTTTTTAAAATTTATATCCTTAAATTTTTAAAAATCAATGTTTAACTTTTCATCATGCTATCAAATATAATAAATATTTATAGAACATATAAATTTTCAACATCTGAAGAGCCAAATATTTATTATTATGTACACAATAAATGCTAGGCATCTCTTTCCCGTGTTTGATTTGTGTTATAATATAACAACATTCTGGAGTAAATTCTTCGTTTTGTTTAAACAGAATTCAATTGATTTCCTTTCTTCTGTCGTATGTAGATTGTGCAAGCTAGATGAACATTCAAAAAATATTAGAGCTGAAAATTTTTTCTCAATCGGGTTTCACTCTTTCAGGTCTACCTAGGAATTTTAATTTAGAACATTTTTGAAATAATGTTTGTTTGTACACAGTTTTGTGAAATTTTGAAAATCGGAATTCAGAGAAATGGGGGGGGGGGATAAAATGACCGTAAATGATCCTTACACCGAAAGTGGGAATGCTATTCAATTTTGATCAAACTCCTCAACAGAATGTAGCAATATTCTTAAATTCAAAATATTTTTCCATTCCAGTGCTATAAAATGACATAATGAGACATCCTATTTACAAAGATTTCTTTTCCACATGAAAATTATCATAATTTTTGTCATTTTCTTAAAACGTTTTTAACAAAAATTTACATCAAATAAAGATATTATATGCACATTCAGCTATTGGATTATCTATCCGAGTCTTACTGCTCATATTCAAAAAAAGTATTATTGATATTTATCTATCGTTTTCATGCGTATGCGAATTGCCAATGTCAGCATTAAAAACAATTATTTGAGTGCATTAAACATTTATTATTGTAGTTAGAGTAAGTGATAAATAATCTCTGAAATTAGGAAAATCAAAGAAAACTGTTATGACCTTTAAATTAGAGTTATAAATATTTTTTTATTTTTTATTATTATGATTTTTTTTTAGTTTTAAAAGGTCTGAGATGTTTATTAGCAGATATATCTGATTCAGTAAATATAGAGAGAATGAGCTATACTCGTTATAAAACAGGATAAAAATATCTGTTTGTTAAAAAAATTTGTTTTCTCATTGCAAATTCAGTATGCTCCCAGATGCGATAATCTTCAAGTTCATGACTATAAATAGGCATACTCAGAAAAAAGAATCTAGAATAAATTCACTTTAAAATAAAATAAATTCACTTAGCGTAATACGAGGCTAAAAGTTCATTATTATTGTAAAATTGATTATAGTAAAATTATTATCCATTTGATATACATAAATTTAGGAAATATATTGAATGTCATTTAACTTGATAATCTAAAAAACTGGCGTAACATCATTCATCATAAATAAACTCTTAAAAATACACTATTGTTCAAAAATTAGTAAAAACAGAATTTACAGATGTATAATATTTACAAATATTGCAATGTATGATTTCTTATGATTGCAACAAGAAACTATTTCATCCATGCCTGCCGAAATTTGAAAAAACCGCATGCTTTGGAAGGTAAAAACGGAAACAAACTTTCTATCATAGATATTTCTGTTACTCACGTTTTTAAAAGTTAAATTTTAAGATTATGCTTTTCAAATCTATATACATTATATTTTTCTGCACCCAATAACTTCCTTATTTTTTGAAACTAAAAATAAAAAATCGATTCTTCAAAAGTGTAAATCATCTCTAGTTTCCTTATGGTGGTGTAGGATTCGTTTTATAAGATAAATATTTTTTTAAAATTGATTACAAAAGAATATTAACTGATCGAAATTTTAAAAAATATCGTTAGAATATATAATTTTGGAGAATTTTTGAAGAAACTTTTTGATGTAGTTTGGTTTCGTTTAGTTATATTAACGTCCCGTTTTAAAGCAACATTAGGACTATTTTGGGACTGATCTTGCAATTTTGAACCGCGGTCGCATGACGAGGACGACACCTGCACTTTTTGGTGCAAGTCGTTAAATTTGGATAGCGAACGAGACAGCTGAAGGAAAAAAATGTTTCTTGTTTCTGTTCATTTTTTCTCTATTTCGTTCATCAAACAAGATATCTATTTACATGATGTCTTTCCTTGTTACACATAACGCACTTTAAACTAGATGAATTTAGATATAAATATTGCAAATAAAAACATTGCATGGATGGTCATAAAAAATAATTCAATATCTGCATGATGAATTACTTTATTTTATAAATATAGTTGAGATTATTCGAACCCATTCCCATTAGAATATACATCTTTTATTAATAAAGCTGATATTATCTTGATGTAAAACACGCCCATAATTTCTATTAAAGTGTGATTTTTCTTTTCTGATTTACGGAATTGGTTTGTCTCATCGTTTTGAAAATAAATATCATTACAGTTAAATGAATCAATGGAAAATATAATTTACATTTCTTTTTTATAATTGTGAATTCGTTTAATGTCGTCGATTTGCGTCTTTTCACTAAATGTGACATTTATATGAAAGAAAAATAGAGTTATAATAGGTGCAATTAATGTCACTGTAAAATGGTGTTACTCATGTATATCCTATATTAGAAATCCTAAATACGCGATACCTTTTCTTCCTTCTCTGCTTCATAATATGTTATGGGCTTTCTAAAATCTATTTTCCGTCAGTACTATTTTAATAATTTTTCAAAAATCATTTTCAGGAAAATACTAAGAATATTTTTTTAATATACAAAAACAATTTTTACTATACAGTTTTATACACATTCATATTTTCAGGCACCCTTATTTTAATGCTTTAATGTGTTCTTACTCTTGTAACGAATGTTTCTAACTGATGCAAAATTTCTTATTTTTGAATTTACGGTCATGTTCACACAGCTGATCCAGTGTTTATTTTAGTTTGCCGCATGACATGAATTTCACCAGAGCTTCGACTTCAGGAAGAAATATTAAACTCGTCATTCTTAAGCTAAGCTATAAAGAAATGAAATCCGTCACGTCAGGCAAAAGGGAAAACCGGTAAGCTAAGGCAAACAATGTTCAATCTATTTCGACGCAAAGAATGTCCGGTCCGGTAATATATCGATTTTAACGTCCATAGGCCTACATACTTTATCAAACTGCGCCCCAGAAACGTAAATACATCCAGCTACCGTCAGACGACTGAAATAGCTGTTTCGACCTTTGCGGTATTGTTACAATTAATTTTGCCTGTAATCTTCATTTACACAAAAATCGATATAAGAAACAAATGGGACTTTTCTTCCGATAATAGATTAATTCCTAATGTTGAAACTTTATAAGAATTAATTTTGGAAGTATCCGAATGTAAAGCAATGGTCAGATGAGGAAAACAAACTGTGAGAGTTTACCTCGTTTTACAATTTAATGTTAGATCACGCATGTGCACATTTAAAGATAATGATTTATACTAAAGTATTATTTTGACGTGCAATGAAAGTGACCCCACATAGGATGAATAATAGAAATTTTTGCATGGAACCAGGATAATATGTTATTGAAGTTTTATACACAAGGGCCAAATTAGACAATTATACGTTTAAAAAATGTAATGTAGGGATAGTTTAAAATTTAACCTGATAAAAATCAATATCGTAAAAAGTTTATTACTCGACTCTCGTAAAAGCTCATGCATTGAAAGCTTTCGCCTTAGAAAAGTTAAAATTCCAGAAATGCTCGTTTGGAAACAAAAACGTGATGATTGAATCACTCAAGGATGATTAAATAATTCGTCGATGCTTAAGATCAAAAATTGTAACTATATTTAGCTTTTTGTAAGCTTGGTTTTCCTGGATTTTAAATAATAAAATACACTCGAAACTGATATCACTT
>JAPMOR010014851.1:0-12019 GCA_026543865.1 Argiope aurantia | reverse complement strand
TATTTTCAAAACTTAAATATATATATATTTCTTATATGTAGCCACAGAGAAGGAGATCCAGAGGTCTCACTCTCATAGACACTAATGGCAACTTTTTTAACATGGCCATTCACATAGACAGTAGCGCCGTCTCTGTTGATGCCAGCGACTTGGAACTATTGCAGACTAATCGACTTGGAACATAATGGCAGACTAATCGATGAAAGCGTTACGGATGAAACTAAAATACCATGCGCAGAACTGTCAATCAATGAGGAGATTGTATCGATGATATTGAATAAAATTGGGTGAGTGGTATTTTCAATATTTGGTAATTGCTGTAATACACTCATACTGTCGCTATAAATACAAAATTTTTTATACTGACTACAAGATATACGTTGCAGAGCATGGAGGATTGCCATTGCTTCTGCACTATAGATTGAACACAAGGGAGAAAGTTTGCGACTATAACTGATATCATCAATAATGACTCCAAAACCCACATGTTCATCTGCTTTTGAACCATCTGTAAAAACAGCTCTATAATCAGAATATTGAGAACGATGATAATAAAAGATTTGTTGTAGAACAACTGGATGAGTGGTATTCTTATTGAAATAGTCAAATGGATTCAAGAGTCGGACAGAGGGTACATTCCAAGGTGGATAATGATGAATAGTATCTTGCTGGATTTGTAAACTATTAAAACACGTGTCTAGCAACATTTTTTTGGTGCGATCGAGGAATGGATGTAATCTAGAAGAACGGGCATTATAAAGTCTATCGAGAGACTGGTTTACAAACTGAGATCTCAAAGGATGGTTGGGTAATGACAAGATTTTCAAATAGTAATTAATTGATAATTTATGCCGCCTGAGAAGGAGAGGAGTTTGATGACACTCCACATAAAGGCTATCAACAGGAGATGTGCGGAAGGCACCCGAACAAATTCTTAAGGCAGAATGATGGATAGGGTCGAGTTTTTTCAGATTAGAAGCACATGCAGAACCATACACAGTACAACCATAATCAATACGAGAAAGAATTACAGATTCATAAACTTTAAGGAGAGAAGTACGGTCTGCTCCCCATGAGGTGTTAGATAATACTTTTAGTATGTTTAATAATTTTTCACACCTCTTATGCAAACACAAAATGTGCGAAAGGAAGGTCAGCCTGCGATCAAAAATTATCCCAAGAAATCGTACTTCATTCATAACTGGTATGGAATGATTGCAAATGCGAAGATCAGGGTCTGGATGCAAGCCTCTTCTCCTACAAAAATGTACAACATAACTTTTGGTAGGTGATATGGTATGGCCATTCTTTTCACACCATGCAAGAATGTTATTAATAGCGATTTGAAGTTGCCTTTCGATTAATTGTATAGATAATCCCTGGCAAGAGATTTGCAGGTCGTCCACATAGAGAGTACCTTTGACAGAATAGGGCAATTCTAAAAGTATATTAGATATATGGAGAATAAACAATGTTACACTCAAAACACTGCCTTGGGGAACCCCCTCTGATTGGATAAAAGAATCGGACAATGTACATCCGATGCGAACTTTAAAATTACGAAAAGATAAAAATTTTTGTATAAAAATGGGTAAGTTACCACTAAAACCAAATCTCTTCAATATTTTCAAAATGCCATGACGCCATGTTCGGTCATAGGCTTTCTCAATATCAAAGAAAACCGAGACTAAATGGTTTCTTTGAAGGAAGGCATTGCGAATTTGCGTCTCCAGATAAATAGCATTATCAACAGTCGAGCTTTTCTTACGAAATCCACATTGATGAGGTGGAAGTAAATTTTGTGTCTCCAGGATATAAATCAATCTTGCATTCACCATCCGTTCCATGGTTTTGGATAAACAGCTGGTAAGTGCAATGGGACGGTAATTCATAGGGTTTGTACTCTCCTTTCCGGGTTTTAGAATAGGGATTACAATAGCTTCTCTCCATTGTGTAGGGTATACTCTCTCTTTCCAAATGCGATTGAATAAACGAAGGACATTATAGAGCGAATCTTCATTTAAATGACGAAGCATATGATATGAAATACCATCTGGCCCAGGTGAAGTATTTCGACACTGAGATAAAGCTTTCTTCAATTCAAACATTTGAAAGTCGCAGTTATATAAAAAATGTCTCTTAGTATTAAAATCTATAGGCGTTTCTTCAGCATTATTCTTAATTACTTGGAAGATAGTAGAATAGGAGCTCACACCAGATGCTTTAGCAAATGAATGTCCAATAACTCGAGCTATATCTTCTGGTGACGAAAAAACGTCTGTCCCAATCTTCAATATGGGAAATGTGAAATCTCTATATATACCATTGATTGCTTTAATTTTCCTCCATAGTTGTTTACTTGATGTTAAAGAGGTGATTGAAGAGACATAGCGTATGAAAGATTCTCTTTGACTCTGCCGCCGCACTCGACGTGCAAATGCCCGAGCCTTTTTAAAGGCGATGAGGTTTGACGTTGTAGGATAACGGCGGAATATGTTCCAAAATTTTTTCTGTTTCTTGTAAGCTTCACGGCATGCATCATTCCACCATGGTTTGCGAAAACGATGAGGTTGTGAAGACCGTTTCGGAATCAAAGAATCAGCAGCCTCGATTATAGTTTTCGTGATGTCTTCTACTGCATCATTAATATTTGCAGTCTGTACCATTGCATTAGCAATCACTGCCAACTGCGTGAAGTTGTTCCAGTCCGCCCGTTGATATATGAAAGTATGTGGTCGTTCACTCACACAAATATTATCAGCGTAGGAGAGACACAATGGATAGTGATCGCTACCATATAGGTCACTTCCAATATTAAAATCTAACAGTGTAAACAGAGGAGGAGAACAAATTGCCAAATCCAGTGAAGGAAATGTCCATGTTGGCTCGTGAAAATAAGTTTTCTCATCTTTATTAAAGAGACAGAGACAATAATCTGAAATCAATTTTTCAATTTGTCGTCCTCGAAGATTTGTATCATCACTACCCCACAACATGCTATGTCCATTGAAATCTCCGACCAACACAAATGGCTCTGGCAGCTGATCTACTAATAAATTAAGATCATGTTGATTAATTTTATCATGTGGCGGAATGTATATGTTGCAAAATGGTAACTAAAGATTTAAAATGTACTTGTATAGCAACAGCTTGCAATGACGTGTGCAAAGGAAGAGCATTACTCGGATAAAGGTTTGATGTTAAGATGCAGAGGAGCCAATTCCTGTATCTACATCTTTTCGAGTAGAATTATAGCCACGTAGTTTAATAGAAACTGTTTCCTTCAAAAAGGTTTCCTGAAGGCAAATGCAAACAGGCTGGTACATATTAATCATTGACTTGATATCCTCAATTTTAGAGCGGTAACCGCGGCAGTTCCAAGAAATGCGAAGAGACATTAAAAGGAAGAAAAAAAAAAAGGAAAAAAGATTTTACTTCGGTTTCTTCAAGAACTTTGATTTATAAGACTTCGGTGAAGGTTTCTTCGAGTCCGAGCTTTCTCGGTCTTGATCCATGTCACTTAAAGTGTCATCAGATGGATGAATTGTAAGGCCGGTAAATTTTTCTTTATCGTCAAATTTATTTATTTCTTTATTTTTATTAACAACAGATTTTAGATTTGTCTTATCTTTTTGTGGGTTTTTCTTTCTTTTCTGTTTTCTAGAGGAAGTGGAAGATGTTTCTTCCCATGACTTTTTGATGTCCAAAAGTGCTAACCATTCGCTCATCTTAACAGTAATTGTTTTCTCTTTTTCTTCAGAGGGATAAATAGTAGAAGTGGGAGTTTCAGGAAGTTTATTTACTGTTGAAATTGGTTGCTGAAAACTACTTACGATTGGAGTTTTTATAGCTGAGGAAAACAATGGAAATTTTGATGCAGGAGTTCGAGCTTCAACGACTTTTCTCGCTTCTTGGTAAGATAATTTTTGATGAACTCGGACCGATTAAATTTGTTTTTAAGTTGTCCATTTGGGGCAATTCTTTGAGTATGCAGAGTGATTTCCTTTGCAGTTAAAACACAATTCGTAATTCGTACATGATGCATCCTCGTTACCAGGTTCTGAGCAACGGGCACAGTTCACAGTAGTGGATCGACAGCTAGTTTTCGAATGCCCAAACCTCTGGCATTTAAAGCAACGTAGAGGATTTGGGACATATGGACGAACTTTACAATTTAGATATCCAGCTTTAATAGAGGTTGGAAGATTAGTCGTACGGAATGTCAGAATTATATGTTTGGTGTCAAAAATTTCAGTGCCTTTTTTAATTCTTATGCGTCTAACGTGTTGTACTCCTTGTTTAGATAAACCCTGGAGGATTTCGGCTTCGGAAGTGCCTGACAACTCAGTTTCTGATATAACTCCTCTAGAAGTATTCAATGTATTATGTGGTGTAGCATTAATTGGATGATCTAGAAAGGTTTTACCCAAAAGGAAAGATTTCGTTTGGAGAGATGAGACGGTTTCAATTAAGAGGTCACCAGATCGCAATTTTTTCACAGATTTCGGTTCGCCACCTATGCTTTTAATAGCTTTCTCAATAGCAAATGGTGATTTGTTTTGCAACTTAGTTTCAAAAGAAATTATTAAAAAACGAGTGTAAGTAGCCAGTTCGTCAACGGTAAATGTCGGTGAATGGTGATGAGAAGAGCCCATATGATATTAGAAAAGATTCAGGTCCGACGGCACCGCCCACCACGGTGCCCAACAAGGGATGTCAGCCACCGGCTCTAGACATTCCCAGCCTCGGCGCTTACCATGGTGCTAGCCGGAACCTATATGCTCGGAGTCACCCCCGGGGACAGTGACCACCCTTAACGCCAAGCCCAAGGAGTGACCCCTTCGCTTGATCCCCTTGAGCAGCCCAGTCAAGTGCCTAGGATACCGGCCTAGGACACCGGGGACCGAAATGTACCACCCGTCCTATGGGTCGCCACGCACGGCCAACACGTGGGGTTTTTGGCTGTCCATGCGAAGCAAGAAGCAATGAAAAGGCAACAGCTTCACATGGAGAGCTCCCTCGCTTACCGTCGAGTTAAAGAAACACAACAAAAGATACAATTAATTAATACATGCAAACCAAATCTTAATGAGGAAAGGAAAAAAACAGTCACTCAAAAAACAAAATGATCTCCAAAAAATATAAATTTAGAAAAGTTGGAAAAAAAAATAATTTAAAACTTGGAAATGCAAAATAATGATCTGTAGTCGTCTGGACGTGAGGAAATTGAAACTAAAAGGGAAAAGATCCCTAAGGTATCCCGGGGTCGCGACGCCCGTATCTACTAAAGACAGTAAACCCTTTGAGATAGGAAAAGATCCCTGGGTACCTCGGGATTGGGACACCCGTATTCACCTACAGTAGGTGAGCCCCTGAGGGGTCTCTAAATAGGGAAAATTTTAGGAAAAAATAGGGAAAAGTTTTAAGGAATAATAGTTAAAATTTTAGGGAAAAAAGGGAAAATTTTCTTTCAAAAGGGAATTTTTTAAGGAAACTAGGGAAAATTTTAGGGAAAAATAGGGAAAATATTAGGGAATAAGCAGGGAAAATTTTAGGGAAAAATAGAGAAAATTTTCCCTAAATAGGGAAAATTTTAGGAAAAAATAGGGAAAAAATTTCCTAAGTAGGGGAAATCTTAGGGAAAAATAGGAAAAATTTTAGAAAAAAAAGGAAAAATAGGGAAAATCTTCCCCTATTAGGGAAAATTTTAGGGAAAAAAAGGGTAAATATTAGGGAAAATAGGGAAAATTTTCCCTATAGGAAAATTTTAGGGAAAAATAGGGTAAATATTAGGGAAAATAGGGAAGATTTTCCCTAGTTAGGGAAAAGTTTAGGGAAAAAATTGAAAATTTTCACTAAATAGGGAATATTTTCGCTTAATCGGGAAAATTTTAGGGGAAAAAAAAAGGGAAAAATTTGGGGAAAATAGGGAAAATTTTCCTAAGTAGGGGAAATCTTAGGGAAAAATGGGAAAATTTTCCTTAAAGGAATCATGGAAAATTTTCCCTAATTTTCCCTAAAGGAAACTTTTATGGAAAATAGGGAAACTTTTTCCCTAAATAGGGAGAATCTTTACTTAATAAGGAAAATTTTCCCTAAATAGGGAAAATTTTAGGGAAAAATGGCGAAAGTTTTAGGGAATAAAAAGGGAAAATTTTGTGGAAAAATAGGGAAAATTCCCCTAATATAGGAGAATAAATTGGTAAGATTAACTGAAATGCTTGGGAAATTGGAGAGAAATAATAAGAAACATTGAGGAAATTTTAGAGAAAGAGGGGAAATATTAGAGTAAAATAGGAAAAAATCTGAAAATGTTATGTAAATATAGGAGAATAACTGGGAAAAATAGACTGAAATGCTCAGAAAAATGGGGAGAAATAATTAGAAACATAGAGGAAATTTTAGAGAGAATGAGAGAAAATTTTACTGTAAAATAGATAAAATTGTGAAAAATTTATGCAAATATAGGAGAATAACTGTGTAAAATGGACTGCAATGCTGGAGAAAATGAAGAGAAATAATAAAAAACATAGAGGAAATTTTAGAGAGAAAGAGGGAATTATATATTCTAAAAAATGAAAAAATTTTGAAACATTTATGTAAATATAGGAGAATAATTGTATAAAATGGACTGAAATGCTGGGGAAAATTTGGAGAAATAATAAGAAACAAAGAGGAAATTTTAGAGAGAAAGAGAGGAAATTTTACTGCAAAATAGGAAAAAATTGTGAAAAATTTATGGAAACATAGGGGAATAACTGGGTAAAATGGACAGCAATGCTGCGGAAAACGGGGAGAAATTATGAGAAACCTAGAGTAAATTTTAGAGAGAAAGAGGAGAAATTTTAGTGTAAAATAGGAAAAAATTGTGAAAATTTTATGTAAATGGAGGAGAATAACTGGGAAAAATGAACTGAAATGCTGAGGAATATGGGAATAAATAATAAAAAACGTAGAGGAATTTTTAGAGAGAAAGATGAAATTTTATTGTGAAAAAATAAAAAAAATATGAAAAAATTATGTAAATATAGTAGAATAACTGGGAAAAATGGAATTAATTGCTGGGGAGTGTGGGGAGAAATAGTAAGAAACGTAGAGTAAATTTTCGAGAGAATGAGAGGAAATTTTACTGTAAAATAGGAAAAAATTGTGGAAAATTTATGTAAATATAAGAGAATAACTGGGAAAAATTGACTGAAATGCTGATGAAAATGGGGAAAATAAATAAGAAACAGATAGTTTAGAGGGAAAAAGGGGAAATTTTACTCTAAAATAGGAAAAACTTTTGAAACATTTATTTGAATAAAGAAGAATAATAGGGTAAAATGTACTGAAATGATGGGAAAAATGGGGAGAAATAATATGGAAATGCTGGGGAAAAGAGCATAGAGGAAATGCATAGAGGAAATTTTAGAGAGAAAAAGGGGAATTTATACTGTAAAAAAGGAAAAAAATTGTGAAATATTTATGTAAATATAGGAGAATAACTGTCTAAAATGGACTGCAATGCTGGTGAAAATGGGGAGAAATAATAAGAAACATAGAGGAAATTTTAGAGAAAGACAGGAAATTTTACTTTAAAATAGGAAAAATTGTGAAAAGTTTATGTATATACTGGAGAACAAATCGGTAAAATGGACTGAAATGTTGGGGAAAATGGGGAGAAATAATAACAAACACAGAGGAAATTTTAGAGAGAAAGAGGTGAAATTTTACTGTAAAATAGGAAAAAATTGTGAAAAATTTATGTAAATGTTGGAGAATATCTGGGTAAAATGGGCTGAAATGCTTGGGGAAATGGGGAGAATTAATAAGAAACATTGAGAAAATTTTAGAGAGAAAGAGGGGAAATTTTACAGTAAAATAGAAAAAAATAATAGAAAAATAGAAAAGATTTTCAGTTATTCTCCTATATTTCCCTAAAGTTGCCCATATTTTTTCCTGAAATTTTCACAATTTTTTCCTCTTTTACAGTAAATTTTCCCCTATATTTCTCTAAAATTTCCTCTGTATTTCTTAATATTTCTCCCCATCAGTATTTCTTTCCAATTTACCTAGTTATTCTCCTATATTTCCCGAAAATTTCTCCTTTTTTTCACTAAAATTGTTACAATTTTTTCCTATTTTGCAGTAAAATTTCCACTATTTCTCTCTAACATTTCCTCTATGTTTCTGAATATTTCTCCCCATTTTCCTAGTATTTCATTCCATTTTCCCAGTTATTTTCCTAAATTTCCCCAAATTTCCGCCATTAAAAATTCACAATTTTTAATATTTTAAAGTAATATTTTTTATATTTCTCTAAAGTTTCTTCGATGTTTCTTGATATTTCTCCCCATTCTCCCCAGCATTTCACCTATTTTTCCTTAAAATTTCCCTTACATTTTCACTATTCGTTCCTATTTTATAGTAAACTTTTCTCCATTTTCCCCATCATTTTTCCCTATTGTTAACTAAAATTTTGACAATTCTTATCTTTTTATATTGTAAAATATTCCCTACTTGTCACTAAAGTTTCTTCTATGCTTCTTAACATTCCTCTCCATTTTCCTCAGCGTTTCTCCAATTTTTCCAAAAATTTCCCCTATTTTTCATTAAAATTTCCAAATTTTCTTCCTCTTTTACAGTAAAATCTTCCCTATTTTTCTCTAAAATTTCCTCTAAAACTTTCACTTCTAACACTGAATCTCTAACACTTTCACAATTTTTCCTATTTTACAGTAAAATTTCCTTTATTTCTCTCTAAAATTCTCTCTTTCTTTCTTAACATTTATCCCCATTTTTCACAGCATCTCTCCTCTTTTCCCCCCATTTTTCCTTCAAATTTTCACAATTTTTCCTTACAATCTGTACAATGTTTAACAATTTTACAGTAAAATTCTTCTTATTTGTCTCTAACATAACCTTTATGGTTCTTAACTCGGGAGAAACCTTAATGATGAGAACCTAAAATGGGGAGAACCATTTTCACTAGCATTTATTCTATTTTTCCCTAAAATTTTTACACTTCCTATTTTGCAGTAAAATTTCTGCATTTCTCTATTTCATAATATTTCCCCCCATTTTCTCCAGTATTTCTCCTATTTTTCTCTAAAATTAACCCTATTATAACCTAAAATTTTCACAATTTCCATCTACCGGACAAAATTATAAATTCAACTGTAATTACTTCTTTTCCTTTCAGTAGAATGCGCTTTTCGTTAGCAGTTTTGAAACTAAGAAACGAAATATCATAAAGAATGAAATTTATAACTTATTTATGGCCGGGTGTCGCCATCCACAGGTCAAAATTATAAATTAAAAAAATAATTTCAGTTCATTTCAGTAGAAGGAGCTTTCCACAAGTTGAATTTAAACTAATAAACGAAATAACATAAAGAATGCCACAATAGTGCAATGAAGGTTAGATGTTGGCATCTACAAGAAAAAAATTAAATAATTCAATATAATTATTTCATTTCATTTATGTAGAGGACATTTTTCGCAAGCAGTTTTTAAACTAATAAACGAAATATTATAAAATATGAAATCATTCACACTTTTATGGCTGCGTGTCGCAATCTATAAAACAAAAAAAAAAATTAATTTATTTCATTTCAATAAGGGCCGCTTTTCGGAAGCCGTTTTTGAACTAATAAACGAAATAACATAACGAAAGAAATTAATAAGGCATTTAAGGTTAGGTATCGCCATCTACAAGACAAAATTATGAATAAAAAACATTTCAATACATTTCAGTAGAGGGCGATATTCGGAAGCTGTTTTTACTCTAATAAATGAAATATTATGAATAGCGAAATCAATAAAGCATTTATGGTAGGGTGCCGCCATCTACTAGACAAAATTAAAAGAAATGAAAATTTTCACAATTTTTTACTTATTTTACAGTAAAATTTCCCCTATTGCTAAAATTTCCTCTATTTTCTTAACATTTTTCCCCGGCGTTTCTTCTAGTGATCCCCGAAGCCAGACCTATTTTTGCCTAAAATTTTCATAATTCTTTTCTATTTCACAGTAAAATTTTCCTTATTTCTCTCTAAATATTGTTTATGTTTATTAATATTTCTCCCTATTTTCCAGCATTTCCTTTCATTTTACCCAGTCATTCTCCTATATTTCCCAAAAATTTCCCCATTTTTTCACTAAAATTTTCACAATTTTTTCCTATTTTAAAATAAAACCTACTATTTCTCCAAAATATTCCCTCTATGTATTTTAATATTTCTCACCATTTTATACAGCACTTCATTCCATTGTACCCATTTATTCTCCCAGATTTCCTTTAAATTTCCCCAGTTTTCACTAAAAGTTTCAAAATTGTTTCCTATTTAACATTAAATTTTCCCCTATTTCTCTCTAAAATTTCCTCTATATTTCTTCACATTTCACCCATTTTCAAAAGCATTTCATTTATTTTTACCCAGTTATTCTTTAATATTTTTCTAAAATTTCACCTTATTTTCACAATTTTTCCCTCTTTTATAGTAAAATTTTCCCTATTTCTCTCCAAAATTTTCTTTATGTTTCTAAACATTCCTCCCCATTTTCTTCGGCATTTCATTCTATTTTTCCCAGTTATTCTCCTAGATTTCCCTAAAATTTCCCCTTTTTTTTTAGCTAAAATGTTCACAATTGTTTCATATTATACAGCAAAATTTCTTCATTTTTTCTCTAAAATTTACTTTATATTTCTTAATATTTCTCCCCACTTTTCCTATCATTTCATTTAATTTTACCCAGTTATTCTCCTATATTTCTCTAAAATTTCCCCCTTTTTTCACTGAAATTTTCAAATTTTTTCCTTTTTTACAGAAAAATTCCTCCTATATTTCCCTAAAATTTCCACTTGATTTCACTAAAATATTCACAATTTTTTCCTGTTTTACAATAACATATCTCTTATTTCTCTCTAAAATTTCCTTTATATATTTTAATATTTCTACCAATTTTCTATAGCATTTCATTCCATTTTACACAGTTACTCTCCTATATTTACCTAAAATTGCACTTTTTTTTTCCAGAAATTTTAGTAATTTTATACTTTTTTACTGTAAAATTTCCCCACTCTCTATAATCTCCTCTGTGTTTTTTATATTTCTTCCCCTTTTCTACAGCATTTCATTCCATTTTACCCAGTTATTTTCCTATATTTCCATAAAATGTCCCATGTCTTTTTACTAAAATTTGTAGTATATTTTTCCTATTTAACAGTAAAATTTCCCCTATTTCTCTCTAAAATTTCTTTCCTATGATTTCTCCCCATTTTCCCCTGCATATATTATTACATAATTATTCTTTCTCTCTAAAATTTCCTCTATGTTTCTTATTATTTCTCTTCATTTTCCCCTGCATTGCAGTCCATTTTACCCAGTTATTTTCCTTTATTTGCATAAATTTTTCACAATTGTTTCTATTTGACAAAAACATTTCCCCTCATTCATTCTAAAATTTCCTCTATATTTATCCCCATTTTTCTCAGCATTTCAGTCCATTTTTCCCAGTTATTCTCGAATGTTTACATAAAATTTTCAGACTTTTTTCCTATTTTGCACTAAAATTTCCCCTCTCTCTCTAAAATTTCCTCTATGTTTCTTATTATTTCTCTCCATTCTTCCCAGCATTTCAGTCCATTTTTTCTAGTTATTCTTCTATATTTACATACATTTTTCACAATTTTTTCTTATTTTACAGTAAGATTTCCCCTCTTTCTCTCTAAAATTTCCACTATGTTTCTTATTATTTCTCCCCATTTTCCCCAGCATTTCAGTCCATTTTACCGAGTTATTTTATTCATAAAATACACCCAACGCTCATCAATATCTGCACCTACATACCAATAAAGCGATTCAATTTGTGAGCAAAATAGTTATGCCTCAAATTCAACTCATGTTTTATAAATATTTTTTTAATTGTAAAGATTTTGTATATGCACGCATAAATATTAGTTGCAACAAAAATATTGCAATCAAAATTTAAAAAAAAAAACTGTATTTCAGAGAAAGGACTTGTATTTATAAAG
>JAPMOR010014843.1:0-19011 GCA_026543865.1 Argiope aurantia | reverse complement strand
TATTTAAAGTGCAGTTCAATGGAATTAAACTTGATACAAAATATACATGGAGATCATAAAGTTACATTTTTAATTTGACTTTTTGTTTACGTGCTGGTAACACTTTTAAGAAAAGCTAATATTTCCCATGCGCGTGTAATGAGCGTATTAAATTAAAATTTTTTTTATGTGAAATGAATTGTTGGGGAAAATGGTAAAAATACTTTCCTAAAAATTGATTAAAAATAGAAACTTAATTTATATGTTAAAAATGCTGGTATTATTGAAAAGAAGTTTTAAATTTTCAGATGATGTAAAAAACACTTTTGTTGGGCGCGCGAACACACACACCCTGTTTGCAATCTTAATGCATTATGAACAATAATTTGATTTATACAGAGTTTATTTTTTAAGTTATTTTTATTTATTTACTAAAATATCTTTATTTTCATTGAGTAAACTAAAATTGTTTTATCAAATTATTTATATTTTCATTTAGAAACATTTTTTTTCGCAAACTTATGAAAAACATTTGAAAAAAATATTATGTCTCATTTATTGTTTTTTAAAAATGTTCTTTTTAAAACAAGCCTTTAGCCTTTTCACCTTGGAAAGAGGATATTAAAAAATATTAAGTTGCGATGTGACAATAGCATTTCTTTAGCTATTGTGTGGAATGTTCTAAATGTAGTTGGAAAAATAAATGATTTAAATTTAATTTTAAAATTAAACTTGATTTATTCAATTTTTACTCAATTCTTACCTAAAAATTTTTTACCAATTTCATTTGGATATATTTCCCAAATATTTTATTTCTACCTTTGGCATTACTATACATAAAAGCATAATAGAATTTTCGGTTAAATATTACATGCAGTTATTTTTGTCATATGATTTTATACAATAGTAGACTTTATTTTGTAATTAAATGAATTTAAAAGGATTGATATGAATTGTGAATGTGAAATATATATATATGTAGGTGCACATTTGTTAAAAGCAAAAGTTAGTATAATTTACTATCATGAAAGGTTTCTGATATCTTATTTAATTTTATAAAATACATAAATAAATCAGAAGGAGAACAGAAATGTATATCTTCATGTAAATGAAGCGGAATTAATCATTTTACGGAATTAGTAAATTTATATGTCATAACTATTAAAATATGATAATTGAAAGCTTCTATGTTACCAGAATTGTTACTTTTCAAGATCCAATTTCTGAAAATGCCATTAACAGCATGCCTTGAACCCAACAAATCAAATTCAGCATGCACATTTCTGGAATTCCCTAAATTTCTATTTCATTTAATGGAATAGAAATATCAATTTCTCTTGGATAATAATATTTGAAATAAGATATAAATAAAGCTTTCTAAAAATTACTAGAATCTTTGGAAGCGTTTTCCATGAAGGAAATATTTTGTTATTGTCTTTGAAAAAATAAAACAAATGATTAGCTTCAATGTTGTTTTACGAAATTTATTTCTAGAAATTGCCGTCATTAAATAAAGTATTACAGCAACAAAATCTAATTATTAGTTTCATTGAGCACCAACTTAATACTGAAATCATCCAAATTTTAATCATACAGCGAATTGCAAACTGATAATTCATCTACAACATAGCTATCGAGAAAATTACAAGATTAGAAATAAAGATGAGTAGGTTATATCTTCAACATCTTCCGATAATAAGGAATTGCTTATTGATTACGCATTAAAAAGACTTTATTTTTTTGATTTTCGATTTTTTTTTTTTGCTTCTCTTTAGTTTTAATTTTGTGTAAATTACAAAAAAGTAAGGATTTGTATTTAACTTGTATTTTGAAGTTATTTAGGTAAGTGTTTTTAAAAGTTCGTTTTCTGCGTCATCTTAGTAAACTAATTTAAAGGTAAAATCTAGTAAATAACTATTATAGTTTCATTAAGTAGATAAATTGCATTACTAAAGAGAAGATATATTGATCCTTAGCTATCTTCGGAAAATGAGTTTCATCCAAAATTCGCAAATTTAGATGTGAATTTAATGACTCATGATGGCAATTTAATTTCAGCAAACCATTTTAAGCTATGCGTGCCATGTCCATTTCCAAGATATCTTAATAAATTTTTAAAAAAATGTCCATTTAAATTTTTAACTCGCCCTTAAAACCGATTTTTCTTTTTTTTTCGAAAACACAAAACCTTTGTCTTCTTTAATTAATTGAATTCTTTATTCTTTTAACTGAATCTTTAAGTTAATTGTATTTATTGAACTCCCTTCCGTTTTTAATTGTCCCAAGACTGCTCCAACAAAAAAAAATGTCCCTCTTTGCGTTAATTAAACTAATTTGCTTCTTTTATTCTCATAAAAAGTTAAATTTTTGTTTATATTCATTGTAACTATGAAGAGAAAAGGAAAGTTCTTTTAAAATTAGTGGTGCTCCATTGTAGAAGACATTCGGGTTTTGTGATCTCCAAACTTGTCTTAATCTGAATAAACAATATGTACATTTTAGTTCTAGATTGTTCCTTTAATTTTACCGCGTTCTTTCAGTACATTTTTGGTATTATATTATGACAGATGCCAAATGTTTATGTGTTTAAAAAAAACCTCATTTATTTGAAGAGCATTATTTCTATTTGCATTGTCTCTTCAGTATAGTTTATTGGCAATATTCCGTTTACCAAATTTTATTGTAATAGAAGTATTCTCTGAATAGTGTATTTTGGAAATGTTCTGTGAACAATTTGTTTTTCCTAAAACATTACTCTAAAATTAAAGTACAAATATTACTTAAAAATATGGACTATATTTGAATACTCTGTTTTCTGAATTGTAATTTAAATTAATAACTGATTTTTTTAAATTAAAATGTATAATTCTTGAGACGTCATCTGACAAACTTTGGTAACATCATGCAAACAGTTCATTCTCAAAAATTCATTAGAAAACTTCCTTCAAATTTTACTTTGATTTGAATACTAAATTTTGCTAATAATACTAAATTTTTCATCCAAATTGCCGATCAAATGACTTGCTTCATATTTGTTAAGATTGGATATCTAAATTTATTTTTTATTCCTTGTTTTATTTACTATTGTTTTGAATTTTGTACACTTGTGAATTATCGATGACAATACAGTACTTTAATATTTTCAGAGTTTAATTATCACTTAATCGTTTAATTTAATTAAATAATCCTTTGGTGCGAGGGACTTTATATAATATTCAATTTTAAGAAAATTGATTGCAAGATTCATAATATTTATTACTATTCATTATAACTTAAACCAATAAGAAAAATAAGTTAAAAATCGATATAATAATAACATAGTAATTGCCAGTGCGTGTTTTTAACAAATGCTTTCACTGTATTACAACAAAATAAAGTACCAAGTAGGGATAAGAAAAATGAATATTTTCTATTTTGTAACATGCTTCAGAATAAATTTAAAATATTGCGCTAACTTGAACAAATAATTTTTTGTGAACATCATCATTTAATTTCTAATAATAATGCTTATACATTCAGGATTTGTGTATGGAACTTGCAACATTGAAATTTTAAAATTCTTTATGTGAACATAAGAATATTGTTACAAGCCTCTAAAGATGCTTGCCAGCACGATTAGTTCTATCACCGGAAAGACTGATTTACAATCATCTATATTGGATGCTGCTCGGGTGCAGACTCAGTGATCCCAGAGCTTGTCGCCGAACTTAGTGACCATTTGGCAAATCGGCGACAAATTCAGCGACTTTGGCGACAAAATAGATATAGCCGGAAACTTCTAGAATATCCGTTCATTAAGAACCGAGATTCGCCGGATTGGGCTAGAAGATTCTCGGCCCGCTTCCCGGGAACTATAAAAATGCGGCAATCTAAAGCTGCGAATTGTCGTAGTTGGAGTCGTAGTCCAGTATCGAGCCTTCGAGAAGATAGCGAAGCAACGGCGGAGTGCCAGTGTTGTGTGGAGTCCAAGCAATTGCTGTGCTGAGCTGTATGCTGAGTTCTGTTGTCTACTGTGAAAGCAGCGTCGTGTCGTGTGTGGAGTAGCCAGTCGTTTAGTAGTGAGTCGGCAATTGGACAAGCGTGGAGACAGCGAGTACTTCAGCCGTTTGGAGAGACCGTAGAGCGAAGCTCCGAGTATCCCCTCTACTGCTGGATTCTGTCTGGCCACTTTGTGTGCTGTGGTCGATTACAATTTGTGAGCGACTGTTTGCTGTTGCGTGCTGTACTGTCCTGTACGTCTCGGCTGTATATATTTATGTTTTCTACTGAGTTCTGCTGATTGTGTTTTCACACCATACACCCAGTGATCTGTAACAATATCATATCAAAACAATATGCATATTGCATTCAAAAAATATCCCAAAATACAATTGAAAATAACCCGAAACATTTAGAAAATTTTCAGCTTTAAATTAAGATTCTGTATTATAAATTCTATTAAATGCTATTTTTTTCTAATTCATATAGCATATCTTATATAGTAATTTATACTACGTCTTATTATCGGTTCTATATTTAACCGAGCAGAATCATAAAAGATTATATTTGGGAAATAAATTCATTTCCTTATTTTAAAATTAGATTTGGGTGCATGCATTTTCTTTCTATTCCAAATAGTAAATATTGATAAAAATTGTACAAATAGTTTGGAATAAAACAGAAGGTATAACAATGTATCTATCTAACTCCCAAAGCAATTGTGAATGCAATGAAACTACAGCAACAGAGGGTCCCTTGGGGTTTCAAATGGTTTCCAGATACTGTTGGTTAAATTGTGCGGCATCTAGCCCTAGAAGTCAAAGCAAATAAAATCATACACTTCCTTTTGTTAAATTCGAGAATGTCTTTGGAGCAGATATGTTCACGATACTGTTTGATTTCCCATCTTGACAATCACATGGTCTTCAAAAAATTTCATAACTATATGGGGGATTATCACAAAGTAGTTTTTGTTGGAGAAGTTTTATTTTTTAATGTTTGACATGACACCAAAGGAAATACGTTTTGAAGGGAACAAATAAATTTTCTTTAGAGGTAAATTTTTTTTTTAAGGAAGAAACATTTTTCCGCATGTTTTTTATAGGTATTTCAATTGGCATTTTGTACTAAATAGTTAGAGTGAATGAATGTATTTAAGTAGGACCGAATTTCTTTTGAATTTTGGTGTTGATTTGAATCATTATTTATGTTTCAAAAATATATAATTTCCTAAAAAATAAATAAAATAAGCTATTTTATTGTAAAAAGTAATGTTTATATAGGGACTTAATATAATTTTAAAGTTCATAAAATAAAGTTTTCCTTTTCTTTATTGGAGTAAGTATTTAAAATTAAATTTAAAAAAGCTTAAATTCTATGTACTAAAATTTAATTTTGTGCTAGAATTTAATAATAAAGAATTGCACCACATTTCTTTATATCATGTCATCTTGTTTAAATTCAGTTATTTTGCCTTTTCATGGAAAAAAAATCGTAAACATCAATAAAGCACAATCGTGAAATAACTTTTTGATAAGAAGGAATTTTTGATTTTTTTTCAAGAAATTCTTCAAAAAAATGATCTTAAATTTTTCTTTTCTTAAATATTTTGTTAACAGTGAAACTTTATGAAATTTTTAACAAAATTTTTATAATTGTATTCAAAATAGATTCTTTAAAATTATTCGATAATTGCTCTGTTCATTCACCGTGTGGGCAACAAATTACCATTTTTCTAGCTTTCAATTTGAAATTAAATCATTCAAGTATGCTATAATTTAATACAGAAATTGTATATAGCCCATAAGTATACTTAAAATTTTCTTTGGGTACATAATTAAATCAGTGAGATTGTCTATTTCCAAGCGAAATGCGTCATTTGGTTAGATGATAAAATAGCCAAACAGTATAAGGATTAGTTTTTTTAGATAATAAATTTGTAATAAATTATTATATAAGTTTAGAATCTCTGAAATTTAATTGCTTCAAAATTCACTAACAAAGTGGAACTAGCTGCACGGTATCAAAATTTAACTGATTTTTTTATCATTTAGTTGTGAGAAGGTAAAAACAGTCTAACATCAAAGAGAACATATATATTAGGAGACTTTCAAAAAAAAAAAAAAACTTCACCAGGAATTTAAAAGAAAAATGACTGAAAATTTAATACTTAAAAGAGAAAAAAAGTGGATATTAAATAAAGTTTCAATATATATTATTTCATAAATAAATGAATATAAGCATATATTTTCTTTTTCAAATCTTGGAGAATAGTTGATAATTGCGTCTTCAGTTTTACAAGTTTAAAAAATTAGACAATTCATTTTTATACACGAAAAATAGCAAAAATTTTGATTTCAGAATTTTTTTACTGCATTCTGAACATGGTTGACTATTAAATTATTATTTTTTTTAAATCCGGTATTTTCTCAATTATGAAATTAATTTGTAGACTGATTGTTTTTGTAAAGTTGGTCTATTAAGAAAATATATCTTTTTAAATTTGGGAGTAATGCAAAACATTTAGACTATTTCACTTCAAGCTAGTTGTTGATTTCTTATATGTTATTGATACATTATTTGTGCTATATGCAACAATGAAAACCAAGTTTGTGACAGAATAAATTAATTTTATGATAACAATGTTAAACTTTGTCGAATATAGAGTACATATCCTTAACGAAGTGTTTATGCACTGTTCGTGAGCACGTACACTTTGCTCCTGATTGCCAAAAACAGAAGATTCTAAATAAAAAAATCAGAAAGCAGTTTTCTTGACTAGAAATCAATTTATTCACATCGTGCCACATCTGATATTTATACATTTTCTGATAAGCAATTCCATATCACGATTGCGAATATTTCTTAAAGACTACTATTTTCATAAAAAAGTCGCTGCGTTTCCCCATGATCGTTAAAATAAATTTGCTCGGCTTTTCTTCGTGAGCTACTGATTGCTCATACTCCACATGAACATCTACTTTTCTTGACTACCAAGCAAACAAGAAATCTTTTCTGCATAACTTTTAAGACAGTGGGAATGCGATGCCATCAGGGGTTAGGAAGGGGAACTCATCACGACAAATATTTTAAGGATGACTTATTTAAGAAGTTGAAAATTACAAAATGTCTTTGCATTTCTTAAGACATTTAGTTCCACCAGAAGCAGTTATCATTATCACTTCCCACATAAGATGACAATCCAATATTTGAAGAGTACCGAAAATATCCATTGTGGACATCAAAATGCCATGATGATCACGTAATGCCAAGATGGAAGTAAGCACAGACATTCTAAGAAACATTTAACGACAGTTTAATTGGAAGCAAAATGGAGCAACGATTGCATGAAATGCTACAGAATCATAATTTAATATAAGTTTGGGAATAATAGGGAAGAATTAAAAGATTTTTTTTTAATTCAAAAAGTGTTTTTTTCTTCGGCTAGTATAATCGTTTAAACATGCATTTTTGTGCTCATTTATTTCTACATAAGAATAATATTTTTGGACTAAAAATAAATGGGCCTTTTAAATTTTCATGTTTCTTCAATTAGGGTTATAATTATTCCAATTAATATTACCGGCCGATAACTTGGTAATATTAAATTAAAAATAGCGCATTATGACATTTCTTTCAATCAATTTTATTCGCAAAACTGTTGAAATCTAGGGACCAATAAATGAAGATAGAAAAATTAAAAGTGTCAGATGTAAATTACAAAATATTACGAACATCATTTTCATATTAACTTTTCAAATGAGAAAGGCTTTATAACTTCTTAAAAGTGAATAATATCTGGCCAATGAAAAGTGCATGTAAAGAGGTCGGCAATTAGGAATATTCCTGCAGGCGTCTCTAAGTACTTCTGCAATTTCGGAGCATTTTTCGTTTCAAGCAATTACAACCTTTACTACTTTCAATTCGCATTTCATAGAATATTGAATTAAATAGAATAAAACTCTTCATTTATTTTTTACTTAAAGTCTTCGTCTGAAGTATTAAAATATAAAGCCTCAAAAAATATAAATGTCTTGGCGATACCGAAGTCATTTTTGCGTTCGATGAGATGGTTTTCAAAATTCAATCGATTTTGCAAGTGTTTCACTTATTTCCTTATAAATATGTTCGTTTAGAAACAGTGTCCTCCCCCTCCCACTTTCTTCTGCTTTAACCAATGTTGTTGCTTTTCTTGATTAGCTTTTGCTGCTTCTTCTATGATTCTGCATTAAAGAATATTTTACTATTCACAATATTTTAAAGTAAGGCTTCATATTCCTTCTGGTGCATTTAAATATGTCTAGAATCCTTATGTGATAAAAAAAGGAGAAATTGTAGTAGGAAAAGATATATTCTGAAAAGGAATTTATTTTTCGTTAAGAAAACGTGAGGTGATTTTTCATTTACTTAAAATAGAGTCTGGAATTCGATGGGCCTCCAGATATCGTAATTTGCATTCAGAAACCTTCTCTACTCCAAGGGAAACAGGTCAACAAGACCCGAAGAGTACAAGCGGATTGGTTGCATTTGGTTGAAAATATTGAGATCACGGATAGTTGCAAACTCTGTTTGTCTGCTTAAAAGCCTCCTTAAAAAACCTCTCCTTTAGTTTCTTAAAAAATCTGTTTGGAAAAAGAGGAATTGATTTGTTTTAGATTGCGCATAAACTTTATATTTTGAGTGAAAACAAAATTAGTTTACAAAAATTTATTATTAGAAAGGAAGAAAGATCATGGAAAATGTTTTGCCAAAACTTAAAGGTTGATTATGAAGTACCTTTGCAATTTCAATAATTAATAAAGCAATTGATTAGATGCATGTATAAAAGTGGCTACAAAAATAATATATGCATTGAATGTCTTTGTCTCTTTTAATAAATCTCTATTAGCATCGTTATTTATAAGAAATAAATCAAAGTAGAACTTAAAGGGATTAATGAAATAATATTTGAAATAAATTTCAATTAACCAATACTATAAAACAATTACAACCAGAAAGTAAGCATTGGGTTGCCGCATGCACTCAAGCGAATCTCACAGAGATTGAAGAAATCTTGAAAAATTCGTTTCCGTTGTGAGGGGTCGCAAGTCAATGTTCGCCAAGTCGCCAAAGGCTGGTTATCCTATTTGGCTACTCATAACAGTTCTAGTGATTGGAAAGAATTCTCGCTACGAACTCAATTTATTATAAAAAAATGGTAGAAATGGTCTCAGTCATACATTTTGTTTAGAGGAATCCCATCTCTCTCTTTTTCTCCATAAAACTCTCTGTCCAAGTATAAGTTCATGTCATTTTCCACATTTAAATTGTACTTTCATTGAATATGAGTGTTCATTTTTTTCCCAGTAAACTACAATAATCATTGTGCTTTTTTCTCAGAGAAGTAAATTTCAGTTTATTAACAACTTCTCTTTTATTTTAGTACTTTCAAGAAACAAATACAATATGTCTACAAATTTGATAATGGTTAAATACTCGAGATAAAGAAATTTTTTAGAACAAAATTATCAGTGAACGAAGACGAGATAAACAAGAGATACGAGATGCGTGAATACGAGATTTAATTTTTATCTCGTCTTCGTTCTTCTGATAATTTTTCAACAATTTTTAAAATTATAAATATAATTGTCACAGCTTGTGATATCATACATTTGAAGATAAATTATAAAATATTTTCTGTAAATTTACGTAAAGGTAAATACAATATGTATTTTTTTATGAAGCACTATCTCCAAACTTCTTTAGAATTTTTGATCTGCTATATTGCCTTAATACTGATAGAAATAATATTGATATAGGTGCCTCTAATAGCGGTAGTTGTATTCTCAACATTTATAATACAAAAAGGGGAAGGGGGGAAGGCTTTAGATATACATTAACTAAGAAAAACATTTATAATCTTTTCAAGAAACTAAGAATAGTTTTTGATATTTTAAACCTTTGATTAAATATAATTAATTCTTATATTATATATATAGTAATAAAAACCAAGTTAATCGGAAAAATAAAAATTAAATCAAATAAAAAAGAAACAAATTGATATTGCAGTAGTTTCTGGGAAATTCATTATTAGTTAAATTTTTAATGTGGTTATTTGATGCTTCAATACAGGAATTTTTGTTATTACAAACCCTTTTAATCCAGTTAAATTGTGAGAAAATTAGATTTTTGAAAATTTTAGAGTTTAGATTAGAATGATAATTACAGTTTCGCTATTTTAAAGTTGAATTCATCCCTTTTATCTTAGATACCAATTATTGTTTTATCATTAGCAATTTCGATTCTTAAATCCAGAAAGGTAGCTTCAAGTCGATTTTTATTTGTTTTTGTCAGAATGAAATCTTTTGGATAGCAATTAGTAACAATATTGGTATTGTCTAAGTTTATCAAAAATAGGTCATCAATATACCTCCACCCGTTTATTAAATTATATTTAATAATTTTTTTCTAGTAGTAATGTATAAAAATATTAGCTAAAGCACTTGAGAAAGCTGTTCTCATTGGAATGCCCTTTACTTGTTTATAAAAGTTAATTCCATTAAAAACGTAATTTTCAGTAATATTAAGATTACATAACTCTAGTCAGTTATTTTTAGTAATAACATCTTCATTTAAATATTCGTCATGTATAAAAGTACAGATCTTAATTAATTTTTCATGTGGTAGCTTGGTGTATAAATTTTCGAAATCATATGTATTAAGTTTATTAATGTTGTTATCTTTAAGAAAATCCAGTACTTCTTTGTTACAAGAAATTATAAAGTTGTCTTCATCTTTGATTTTGTCCAGGATAATTTTTAGGTATTTAAAGAAATGTTTTCCCGTATAGTTATTATAACTGCCAGTGCTACAAGTCACGAATCTGAATTTTAATGGATTTTTATGAAATTTAACTGTTGGGAATAAATAAAGGTAATTTAGAGAGCAAGTCTTAATTTTGGTGTTTTTTGTGAAAGCTAGCATTCTTTTATCTCATTCCATTTTCCCCGTGTTCTTTAAAATATAAGTTGTGTTAGAGTTATATTCATTAATTAATAGCTCTTTATTATAATATTTACAAATTAAACAAATTATTTGCTAATTTATCTATTACTGTACTAAGAAATTTCTTTTAATTTTTTAATTTTTTTTAATGTTTTGCTAAAATAAATCCCTTGTTCTTTAGATCTGTCTATATCAGTATTAAATTTTATTTTAATTTCCTCAAAAATTTACACTTTCCATTCCTCGAAACCTTCCGCAGGCCAATAGTCTTTTTTAGATAATTTAGCAATAAAAATATCCAAATCTTTACCAATTAAAAATTAAAATTTTATTCTGGTTTATTTTTTCTCTTAATCTAAATTTAGTTCCTCTTTCCTTTAATTCTCTTAAAGAGTTGGATTCAATAATTTTTAAATTGCCTGTAATAATATGACCTTTATTCACATCTATAAAATCTTTAAAATTTTCTTTGTTACAATAACAATCTGTTTTATTTATTTTATCTAAATCTTTGCTATAGTAATTATAATTACAAATTTTTTTCTTTAAAGTTGATGTATAACTAAATGCTATTGAAACAGCTGTTTTATCTGATAGAGGAAAAAATATATTATTACTATGTACAATATTAGGTAATTTAAAATTTTCGAAGTAAATATCCAAATATTTTATCACACAGAATACTTTGCAAACATTATTTTTATTATTAAAAAGTAAATCATTTTTTCCAATGTTAAGCTTACATTTAATTAGATCAAGAATCATACATTTTGTGTACGAATTTTTAAACTTTTAATCCTCGAATTTATTATTTAATAACCATTTAATTTTATTATTTCTAAGACCAAAAATGTATTTCCTAATTTTGTGAATGTTTTCACAATTGTGTTCCAGATTACAGTAATTTTGAAATTCCTCAAATATAATTTGAAAATTGTCACCTTTATATATGTTTCAGATTTTCTCCAAAAAGGCTAAATAAACTTCAAGGGTACATTGACGGCAAAGAATAAAAACGGGCAAAAAAAAAAAAAAAAAACGAATTTTGACCTATCCCGTTTTACAGAAAGCATATACAGATTTGAAATTTTCATAGGTAGTTTATTTGGTACTTATGAAAAGTTAAAAGCATTTTCTTAAAAATAATACGTAATTTATGAAGATAAAGATTTTTCTAAAAATATAACGCACAAAATTTTCTTTCTTTGAGAATTAAATGCTTTGTTTTAAAAGAAAATAGATTGTACAAAATATCATGATATATGAGATGGATCAGCTAAGTTGTTCCGGTTAGGTAGTCAGCCTAAGGCGGTGTCGCCTGTGTTTAGTTCCCAAGTATGCTTGGTCCTCAGTTTATCGACCCACTGAAGGGATGAAAGGCTGAGTCGACCTTGCTCTGTCCGAGTTTCGAACCTCGAATCTGTGCGCTGGGAGCACGAATCGCTACCACTAAGCCACAGGGCTTATCAAGTTTGATAATTAATAACATTATTTTTTTAAAATTCGTTTTTATAATTGTATAAAAAGTAATTAACACAGGTAATGAACGTAATTGATTGAAAACTCTATACAAGTACTAATTTTAATCAAACTTGGGATGTCTGTTTCATGACAATGCAAGACTTTCTATTCTTATATCTACTATTGTTTAATATCCTTATCCAATTGCTTTCAACGAGACATGCTAATTATTTTTCATTTGATATTTAGATTTTTTTATAAAAAATATTTTCTGTTTTTTTATTATAGTGATAAAAGTATTATTAGTAAGTATTATTTTAATATATTTTATGTAACTTTATATTTATATAATTTATTTACTCCCTACATTAAATTACAAATTACCATACATCTTTTTTTTTGCTGTTTTACTATTTTTTTCTATGATTTATTACAAAAGTTTTATTACTACAATAAAAAATAACTTCTTAAATACTCTCCAAATTACTATTATTTTAACTTTTTATAATATTTTCCAAATGTAAATGAAATGAGCCCTCTCCTATTGAGTATGCGACTATTATTATATGGATGATTAATTAGAGCTGTTTTTATCCTGTTTAAATAAGCATAGCTTATGAGTATAGGCATTCAAAAATTTCCAAGTTGTAAGAGATCCATTGTAATCCATTTTAGAAATAAATTGCAGTTTTCTACCACGGAAAAGTTTATTAATGGACAACAATTTTAAGTTCTTCAGTGCAACTACGAAGCAGCTTAAGGATGTTTGTAAGTCGCAATCACATTTTCGAATGGACAATTGTAGAATAACTGCTCAATGCAGTTACTTCTAGGAGGATTCAAATGAACAGGTTCCATCTATAGCAGAAAATGTCTATTTATTTCTAAAACAATAAAATAAATTTTGGAAATCTTTTGAACGTAGTAATAAACGATATAGGATCTCGTGGTCAACTTCCCCCAAATTCACTACCAGGTAGAGCAACCAGAAATGTTAATTAAATTCAATTAATGCATTGATCAAAGATTTCTTTATTGATAGTATTGATTTTGCGTCTGCAAAGTCATCTTTATTAACGAATACATGCAAATAGTTTAATAGTAATTGATGAAGGTTTAACTCACTTCTCGAATTAATATATTTATTTTGTTTTTGTTGAACTAATAAATTTAAACTATAGCTTCCACATTTTTCCCATTTATAGTTCTGCTCAATTATTCAATTCGTAATCGATATTTAATTTTAATTTTTATTGAGAGAAAATAAGAATTATAGCAGAGCTGGGGGGGGGGGGGGGGAGGAAGTCCAGATTCAAAACATGATCTTGACCCTCTGTGATGATCTTCTAATTACATGAATAAAGGTAAAGTTTATTTTATTTTTGTTTGTTTTTGAATATTCTGTTAATACTTTGTAAATGCACTCTGTTTAAGTATATTCAAAATGTCTTGAATTTAATCTTTTTTTTTGTGAAATTTTCGAAGCTCCAATGTAGATATATATAACCTTATTAAACATTTAATGTATTTTTTTTTACCTTTTATCAAGCATTAGAAGAACCTCAACACTAATGGAGGTCATAAAGTACATCCTCCAGTCTTTCGGTATAGTAAATATTAGATTTTTAAAATAAATTACACTGCACCTATTTTCACAATCAAAAAATTTCTAATTTTACATTAATTGGGCCTGCGTCCTGGCATAAGGGTAGCGCGTCTTCCCCGCGATCTGGGCGTCCAGGGTTCGAGTATCGGTTTGGGCATGGTTGTTCTTCCTGTTCTATTTGCGAGATATGTGAATGTGCCCTCCTGTAAAAAGGGGCTGCGCAAGCGAATGAGTGATGCGTGAGTAGTCAAGTCGTACTCTTGGCCCTAGTTGGCTCTTCTATAAAAACAAGAGGCTCTCTCCCTTAGGCTTAAATCGGCTGTCTGACTTCGAACAGCGGGCTTGTCTGTGGCAAGTGCCATAAGTAACAACACAACAACAACATTAATTGGTGTCGGGATATAATTTATAAAGAAAACAAACAAATAAATAAATACAGACAATCATAAGATAAAAGAACAGAAGAGCTTGAAATGCTAAATTGTGATCAACTATTAAAAATAAATCAAGCAATATTGATGTACAAAATCATCCCACTTAAAATGCAATAATAAACAATTTGTCTCAACAAAGGAAAAGTGGAAAGCAATTTTTGCACAATGTAACCTAAAATAATTACAATTGACATTTAAGGAACTCAATCTAAAATAGTTAAATCAATAGCATTCTCTAAACTAAGAATACAATTATAAATCACTAACAAATCAAGGTAGCAACATGCCCTCACAAGTATTCGTGGAGATTTTAAAGACATTACTGTGTTTGTTAAGCAAGATCATATTCTCAATTTCTTGTGCTAGTAAACCTCAAATCATTCTTCCGAGAAAGGCAATGACAATCCTTTGTACATTTTCAGTAATACTTGTAGAACAGACAAATGATAATCCTTCGTATATTTACAGTAAGCAGACGAACGACTATCTTTTGTGTATTCATAATATTGCACATAAAGAATTATGACATAAGAGTAAGCTCGAAATTATAAGCAAGTCAAGACAATATCAAATCTTCATAAATACTTTTGGAGACATTACTGAGTTTGTTAAGTACTGTCATGTTCTTTATCAGCATTTAAATCAAACTGAACCTTTAATCTCAACGCTGAGACAAACAGTGATAATACTTTGCATACTTGCAGAAATGTAATATATATATATATATATATATATATATATATAGTACAGGCAATTCATAATTCCTTAGTATATTTAAGTAGATTTAATACAAACAAATGACAATACGTATATTTATACAGATTTAATGCAAACAAATAATCCTAAGTATATTTTCGCAGATTTAATAGAAACAAATTACAATTCTTTGCATATTTAAAGAAATACACATAGTGGATTATAATGTTAATCAAATTAGAAATCATTAAGAAATCAAAGCAACAATAAATCCTTACAAATTCTCTTGAAGATTTTCAACATATTACTGAATTTCTTAAGCAAAATCACATTCTTGATCAACCTCTAAAGACACTGATTCCTAAATCTTTATATATGATTATAAATCTTTATACCCTGTAAATATTGAAAGAATTCTGTATAAGAAAAATAAGAATAATTTAGACAATTGGTAATTCTTATTGTATTATTATTGTGTATTTAAAATAATGAACGTGTTGGTCGACATTACTAAACACGCAAAAAAAAAAAAAAAAAAAAAAATACTAAAAAAATTAAAAAAGAAAAAAATTTGATAGAAAAGGCATGAGATCAGTTAAAAATAATCTAAATATTTATTTGAACTCATGAATTAAGTATCCACACCAAACAGAAACTCTTTTACTCTATGATCAGAGTTAGAAATATAAAATAATAAACTGTTTTATTCTATCTCATATAAATGAGAAATGAAGGCTATAAAACATGAATGTTTAAAAATTGTTCAATGATTTTTATCAACCTTCATAACCAGGGATGCCCGTCTACTGTAACGTATCGCAATATCATTTTTCATTCCTCATTTCGAGTACATGTTTGGAGTAAAAATATATTTCAATTTCTGAGAAGAATTTATTACTTTCATCTAGCTGAACGAATGCTATTGCGTATTTTGGAAACTAAAATAAAACTGAGTAGATGTTTTAGAGATTTCAGATGTTTTCAATTATTAAAATAAGAAAGAAAAAAAAACCGGTGGTTTAATGCAGTAGTAACTCATTAAAAGTTTTTCAAAATATTTCAAATAATTTGGTATGTAGATTTGTATTGCATTCTAAAATACTTTAGATTTTTTATAAGCAAAGATGGAACTGTGGCAGTGCTTTAAGCAAAAGTGCCTTAATATATATTTTTTCTAGGTTGACTTCTTAAAATGTAATTTGATTGGTCATTCACTTAATGCCTAAAGTGCCAGAGTTCTGAAATTTTGTAAAAATGTGTATTGTTGACGTTAAGACGGTGTCATACTTTAAAATTTTCATAATTTAATTATTAAACTTAAACCGAGTCTTAATTATTAAAAATTAATTGCAGAACATGTTTAATTCATAATTTAAATTCTTAATTCATATCAATATAGCCAGTTTAAGAAAAATAAGATTACTTAATTCCATTATATTTATAACTAATCCCAATTGCTGACCAACTGCTTAGCCAAAATTAGTCGCCATTTAAAATTTTACTTGAATCTTTTGTCTGTATCTTAGCGTTTTTGAGGCAGATGCAAGAACGTGAGAAAATAATCATTTGTTTATGTCTGAAAATTATCTGTAACTGCAAAAATAATCGAAAATTTCATTAAAGCATGCTTCATATATGAAAAAAAAAATCAGCAGAATCTTTATATACAATGGAAAAAGTTTGGATAAAATACTATTAATTGTAACAATGAAAAAGACTTGAATTTTTTATGTAACGTTGAAATTTATTGCAGGAAATATTTTTACGCGCTGAAACTATATTTTTTAAAAATTGATTTAAAAAGAAAAAAAATTATACAATGAAGCATATCAATACATTCTTTTTTATTTTATGATATAAACTTCGTTTCTTGAAGCATTATTTCAGAATATCGCCTAAAAATGCCAAAATTTCACTTAGGACTAAATTAATTAAAATTCTAATTATAAATTTAAAAAAAAAGCTTCTAAGATATGCGCATTCGTCTGAAGTATATATCTGCCAGATTATATAACTGTAGGTCTCTCTCTCTCTCTCTCTCTCTCTCTCTCTCTCACACACACACACACACACACGTAAGTAATAATGCATATAGACATAAATTATAAATGAAAAGAAGTAAAAGAAATTATAAAAGTTGAAAGTAAATAAAAGAAGCTACTTTTTAAAATTTCTCTAAAACTGCATTTTCCAAAAAAATTTTCTAACATTTTTTTTCTAAAGATGGAACAAAACAAAACAAAAAAAACCCCCTAATCTCTACGTCATTATTTATCTGAGTATCTGAGTACTGAGTTTTTAGTACTCGAAACAACTTTTTAGGATATTGGATAAGAGAATTAATAAAAGAAATCAAATGCCAGAATACCATTATTTTTTTATATTTCTCGATCATCCGTATATTTCCATTTCGATGAACTAATTCTTCTTTATACCTCACAAATGCGTGTGAGCGTGTCTCAATTTTGTCATGTAATTACATCAGATCGACATTTCTTTGAAGTCAATCTCGGGACGCGGAGACGTGTGATATGTACGTGCCGTTCAGATGAACGTGCGTAAGTAGAAAACCGAACTTGTTTCTCTGTCTTCCTGTTTCAGATAATCCAATTATTATAGGTGAATATATGTAGACTTATTTATCAAAGTGCTTTAGGTATTCTCCGAGTTCTAAAAATAACTAAGTTTACATCAATTTTCACAAATATTTTGACATAACTACTCTACAGTAATTCAGGCATAGAAATGGAGTTCGTTTTACTGATACCGTTTATTTTCTCGCGCATGTCAAAGCATTGTAATCGTCAAAAATTCGAACTCGAGATTTTGATAAATATCGAAGTTTCGTAACTCCCCAAGTCAGATTTTTTTTTTTGAATTAGTGTTTCTATAGCTCTGTGTTTTTGTGAACTCAAAAACGCAAAAGCACTTTGAGCTGGTGGGGTGAAAACAAGAATATGGATTTTATGGAAGATTTGTAGATTTCTGTCAAATTTTGATAGAAATCCATTCAAAGGAACTTAGGCACAAGGGGGCATATAAGTATAAATCTAGATAAAATTCAGTACATATGTTAAAAATCTAGAATGTAGATTCGTATCATATTTAGAACTAAATTCGTAAGGGGGGTGAATATCTATATACCTGTGCTTTTGCATATATGTAAAAAAAATAACTTAAAATCACAATAACATAAATAAATGAAATTTAATTCATGATATTGTGATTACAATTAAAATTCTATGTCAAATGTCAGTTTGAATAGGTGGGAGAAAATATATATTTCCTTGTATTTAGTTTGTACATTAACAGCGTACTAGTCATTAATCACCAAAGATAGCCAGGTAGATTCAATAAAAAGACTTGATTAATTTTATAATTATTGTACCCTAAGTATATGGTATTTAGTTTGAGCATTAACAGCGTACTAGTGATTAATCACCAAAGATTGCAAGGTAGCTTCTATAAGAATGTTAGATTAATTTTATAACTATTGTTCGCTAATATCAAGGTTTAATAAATACGCACAGGTTTTCTTTGCAATATTACAAAGAAGGTAACTATCATGAGTGGGATTTTTATAAAAAATCTAATATAAATGGCCTTGCTATGGTCTACAATTTTATGCTGATTTGGGGGAAAGGTATAACACCTTTAATAGAAAGTATTCGAGGAAGTTTTTGCGAGACTTTCTGGCTGGTTTTTCTGGTAACTTCACACCTTTTAAATGAATTGGAAATTATTTAGTTAATAGATAGCATTAAAGATATACAAAATGTAAGTTAGTCACTTGATCTAATAAATATAAAATCTATAATTATATATATCTCATTCTACACAGTTGAGAATGAGTAATTTAAGAAAGTTTCATGT
>JAPMOR010014833.1:0-10240 GCA_026543865.1 Argiope aurantia | reverse complement strand
AACATAAAATACAGGACTTTTATTAGTTTGGTTCGGTAATGTGTAATATTATTCCCAAAATTGTACAATATAATCTTCCGAGTATTCAATAAATTAGTTCTCAATATTATAAATATTCCCAAAATTAATTCTAATTACTTTTCAGAGTTTTAAGAAAGTTACTAAATTCTAAGCGCGTTTATTAATTATTTTTAGCCTAAATCTGCTACCCTTCATTTTTTCATTTAACTTGAGATCCAAACTCGTGACTCTTCAGTTAGCCCAATGCGGCTTAAAGCTAAAAAGACCGGACAATGCAGGTGTTGATTAAAGTAATTACCATAATATTCACATAGGAAACACCGATCGCAATCCATATTTTAGTCAAATACAGGATCTCAATTCAACTGAAACCAGATGTTTTGTTTCTAACTTTTACATTAATGAAGATATTTTGATGAAATTGTCAACACTGTTACATTTATTTAAAACAACCCTTTAATGTACAGAAATGTATGGTCTCAACCGACGCTAATAAGAAATAAAAAGAAAGCGTTTAATGACGGTGTCATTTACAAATGTAATGTTTATAAAAGCTGATCAAAACTGCGCCTTTCAATACTGATGCATTCTTGACAGAATGGTAGCGTCGGTGGAGCGATTGGCGTCATGACCTTCGTAAAACATTAATATATGTATTTCTTAATATTTGTTTATTAAAGAACATTTTTTCCCCTGAAATTTCCAATACAGAACGCTCACAGATTGTCATAGGTTACCAATTTTTTTTTAAAAAAAATATCGAAAACAATGTAGTTCTCTTTTTGGTTTAGCATCCTAATATCTTTGTTATTCGTAATTGTTGTATACATTTCAAATAGATTAATTTGTTTTAACGGCTTTTTATTCTTTCATACAGTGTGCCTTTCATTATAAAATGTCATTTATTTAGAATTTTTTGGGAAATTATATGTTAACATTATTGGAATGAATTATAAAGTATGTTAATCATTTTGAAAAGTCCCATGTAAATGCCTTAAACCGAAATTTCTAGTATGAGTGGGCTGTGTGTAGTTTTAAATATTCTGGTGATTAAGTGATTCCTCTTCTTTAATTTTTTTTGGTCAGTTATATCATATGCAGATTGCTTGTTTTTAAAAATGAAGCAAAGAATGAATTCAGTTTTTGGAAATTTAGCTTATTGTTTTATCTAATTTTGAAGAAGTTGCTCATACAACGTGAAATGTTATTGGGGTAATGAAGGAATGAGCTACCATCCTAGCTTGGTAGAATTTTGGTGGTAATTGTTAAGGTAGTAATGGCAATAAGGCTATTTAGTTGAAGGTAATGAAGTTTCTTCAACTTTCCAGTTCTAAAATGATTTTTGCGTTTTAAAACAATTTTATTACTGCAATTTATGTTTTCAAACTAAATCTTTCCTGCCGTTACTTCTTAAAGTACATCAAGCTAATGGAAAAAGAATTTTAAAAACAAATATTTAGGATCTTAATATGAGGTGTTGATTTTATAAATACTTCTCGTTTAGTGTAATTCTTATTACTAAAAATACTTATAGTTGAGTTTGAGGACTTAAACACAGACTTCTATTAAAAAAGGTTCATGTTCAGAAATTGAATAGAAATTTTTTTCCGGAAATTAAAAAATATTTTTAAAAATTAATATTGATACTTTGATTTTTGAGAAATCTTAAATAGGTATCCAATTATTTCACCAAAAATTACAGTAATAACCAAAAATTACAAAATAAATCAGATCTTGAGAAATTTTTTTAATTTAATTTAACGGATTTCACTTCATACAATGTCAACAAATTTAAATAACAGCAGTTGAATTCTCAATGTATTACGTAATGTACAGGATGCCGTATAAATTCGTGCAAACTTCCAAAAAATCACAATAAAAAGTAATGCTCGAAAAAATTGCGGTTTGCGGGAATATGTTCAGAGAGCCTTTAGATTCGTTATTTCCATTAAAAAATTTAAAAATCACCTATAGATGGCGCTCCCATGGTCATACCGAGACGGTTTATGCAAATTAGGAAAACGGAACACAGTAACAAAGTGCATTTTATTTTAAAGCAAAAGATGCTCAACATGACCGCCACCACAAGGTATTAAGCAAGTAACTATGCTTATTACAGCTGCGTGTAACATGTCGGCATCGATGCCACTAACGGCCAATTGAATGGCATCTTTCAGTTCCATCAAAGTTGCAGGAGAGCCCTGGTAGACACCAGACATAAAGTATCCCCACAACCAAAAGTCCGCTGGAGAAAGATCTGGCGATCGTGAGGGCCACTCATTCTTACATCCTCTGCTTATCACTCTGTCCTCTGTGAATGTGTCCAAGAGGAACGTCTTAACGGAACTAGCAATGTGGGCGGGGCACCATCCTACATGAAGGTGACAGAAGATAACGCACGTCTTTGCTGCAGCGCAGGCATAACATGGTCTCGCAAAAGCCCAAGATAGCGTTCTGCAGTGACGAAACAGATTTTCCAACCGGATACAGCACATCGCTTTTCAACAAAAGGAAGGGCCTTGAATGAAGGACGCAGTGAAACCGCACCAAACAGTCGCATGTGGAGAATGTAGTTGTTTAATCGTGTACGCACGAGGGTTTGATGCTGCCCAGATACGACTGTTTTACGTATTGACGTCACCATGCAATGAAAAATAGGTTTCACCTGTCTACATGATGTTCAGTAATCATTGTGGATCACGTTCCATTTGTGCGAACACCCATGTTGCAAAGGCTTGTCTTTTCTCGCAATCTGCTGGCAACAACTAGTGAAATGCCTCCATATTGTACGGATGTAGCTTCAAGATATCGTGCAGAATGTGTCGGATAGATCTTTCTGAAATTCCCGTTATTTTACCCGCTTCACGTGCACTGGAACACCCCGTTGAAGTCTCGGCTGCCCCATTTCTCATGACGCTTTGGACAACAGGGTCGCGGTCAGCGCTGACGGATGGTCTGCCACTTCGTGGAAAATCCTCTAATCTTCGCGTTTCCTCAAAACGGCGAACTAAATTTTATATCCCATTCAATGAAATTGGGGTTTTCTTCGCCTTAATTCATTTCACCGTCGATAACTGTCTCAATGCTTTAGTCGCGGATTCTTATAGAACAGTTTCACCATTAATGCTCGATCCGGTAGTGAATGCATGCTACTGGCGTCGAATGACAGATCCATTTCCAGCCTTGTGTTTTATAGCTATACTGATTTGCATAAACAGTCTAGGCATGATGTGTAAGCGCCATCTATCGGTCATTTTTAAATACATTTTTTTGATGGAAATAACGAAATCCAAAGGCTCATTGAACATATTCCCGCAAACCGCAATTTTTTTCGAACATTATTTTTATGATTTTTTGAAGTTTGCATGAATTTATGCCGCACCCGGTATGTAGTTCAATAGCCAAGTTTAATAATAGTAATTATCTTCGCTTGTTTTGGCTATTATTTTATTATAAAAATTTAAATAATGTGAGAATTCACTTTCCATATCCGTGCAATACATTTAATTCAAGATTATGTTACTATTCTTCATTTTCTATTTTACTTGGTCGTTCTAGAGTGCAATTCTACCCATAGAAATAGTTAATATTTGTCAAATAATGAATTATTGTAATTAAAATATTACAACTTAATTTCTCTGCTATAAATATGAAACTGATTATTGTGTGCTATTTTTAGGTAAAATTAGAGAAATTTTGTTGAACCTCAGTCGGATTATTTCTGCCAACGCCTCTACTGCAATAACGAGAATTTGCTCTTTATTCTAAGATTTTTTTATTAGTGGGGTTTTGAAAGAACTGAAATTGAATCTTTTCATTATATTTCAATTTAAAATACAGTTGCAAAGTGAATAATCACCAGATTACGAATTTTATAGATCTTTTTTAAAGAAAGAATGCATTATGATACTTTGATTTTTAAATAAAATTATTTAGGGATTTATTAATTAGGGATAGGATTTTATATTTTTTTTAACAGAGTCGGATAATTAAATAAGCAAAATAATACCCCCCCCCCCTCTCCGCAACTTTGAGAGGGGGTTCGAAGCCTTGAACGTTTCGCAGTATTTTTAGAACAATATAATTTTATACTTTTATTGAATTTATGAAAATCATGCGCTCGCAATTATTAAAATTGAACTCGAGTATCGTTTCAATTTTGGAATACGAGTTTAACAACATTCCTAATTTTCTTTTGTAAATTTTACGTAACGTTATGTTATCATTCTAAAAATGGTGCTGTATAATTAAAAAACTGATCCTACTATAAAATACAATTGCGATTGTTCTTAGAAATTCTCGCTTTGTTACTCATTTGTATAAAATTACTTTTACATTTTAAAATTGCAGTTTTTATATTTGATATACCGAAACAAATCTCTTGAAAGTGACCCACAATTTAAAGTTTCACCATTTCAATTGGATAAAATTTGCGATTTCAAAAAATTGGGTATGATTAATAATTTGAATTAAAAGTTACTTTTTAAGAAATATTTTTTATGCATAAAAACTGAATTTTCATAGGAATATTGTGCTTTCCTAAACTAAAATTGATGTTTAATTATCTAAAAGAACGAAACCCAAAATGCATTCTGAATTTTCTCTTTATGTTTAACCAAAATCGTCATTTTTAATTTCATGCAATTTTTACAAAAATTAAAACATCTGGAACATTTTATAGATATTTAAATCCAATATTGTTTTGAGAAAAAGTCATTAAAACGTGGTTATTCCTCTAAGCCCTTCACATAAATTTTATTGAATAATATATATTATAATGCCATTTTAGTTGGTACGACCGTAGCAATAAACAAAGCAATTCATATTTTCATCTTAAAATAAAATAGTTTAGATTAAAATGATGAGAGGGGAAAAAAGAAAATATACCCGACACTACGAACACAGTTCAGCTGAAATGGATAAGATGAAAAATCTAGTCATGGGGACATTGTACTTTTCCATATTCAAAGTGAAGTTGGATGGCATCATTATCCCACCGCTCATATTACTCCACGAGATTCAACAAGGAACTCTGTCAATGCACTCAGTTTGTTCATTGCGCATCATGCCATTCCAGAATAGAATCTTCCAAAGCGAGTTTCAAATAATTGAAAAGAGCAGCACTTCATTACACGTGCGCAAAGTGTTACATATTCCTCCGAGAAAACTCACCCAAATTTCAGTAAAGGTGACAGTGAAATTTTATTTCGAAGAGGCATAAACTTGAAAGCAGTTTCCTTAAAATAACTTATTGATTATAAAGTATAAATTCAATGTGCTTATTACTGGAGGAATCAAAATAATACGTTAAATGTTAAAATCAAAGTTCAAATTAACATTACCAGACATTGGTCAACAGATTCGAACCATTCATCCTTTCTGTCTAACATTTAAACGAACTGAAAGAAACCATCTTAAAATGGTGAAACAACAAACCAGTTACACACAGTTAACTTCTCTTCCGCCTCGACCGAAGAGCTTAAACCACTTCTCACATTCCGTCTAAAAATACATACACGAGGCGAGTTTAAATAGTAGCCACATTTGCATTGCAGTTGCTGCCAACCACAAATCACGAAACTTTCAAATAAATAAATAAATAAAAGGTCGGGTTCGAATCGGTTTGTTTACTTGAGATCATGGCGCAGAATTGGAAAAACACAAGGATACCATAAAAATTCGGATCTGAAATAAATTTCTGTGTGGATCTTTCCCAAATGTCCAACAGTGCTAGGTAAAATCTCTGGAGGAGAGGATTGGTGATCATTAAATAAGTGGGGGTCTACACACCCTTCCTTCGCTGCATTATCAAAGTTTGGAGGTTGCCGATTTTGGTGTCATGCAAATAATGAGGTTGACCCAAAACAGTTTCTATGAAATTTCAAAGCTGTCTATCAATTTAGCTAAACTAAATTTTGAATGCATGTGTTTGTAGAATACATTGTGTTTCAGTGAACCGTTTCAAAACTTCTAAGAGGAGTAAGGTACATCCTGATGAACCAAAATCATATACCCATGGGCAGTCATAAATGCTTTCCTAACGCGTAGATGGCGCTGTGCGAAAAGTCCGAGCTTTCGTGCAGGGAATCTTCATTTCGCACAAAAACGCCAACTTAGTAGGATGGATGATTACACGATCTCTGAGTTAGCTGATATGCATTTGGCGTACGGGGCTGCAAATTGTAGTGTACCAGCCGCACAGCGTTTGTACGCGGAACGATATCCAATGAGGCGTATTCCCAGTCATAATTTCTTTGCAAGACTGCACCAGAGGTTAGCTGAGACAGGTTCATTAGAAAGAGCTCACAGGGACAGGGTAAGAACAACACGGACTGCAGACGCCGAACAGAATGTGCTGCAGCATGTACAGGGGAATCGAAGAACGAATACACGAAGTGTAGCAAACGCAGTCGGGGTTTCCCATTGCAGCATCTGGAGGATTCTCCGAGCCGAAGACATGCATCCGTTTCACGTGCAGCGTGTCCAGACACAGAAACCGGTGATTATGTACCTCGTATTGCTTTCGCACAGTGGTACCTGAGAAAATGTGCTACAAACCCCCTTTTGCCTGCTGAAGTGTTGTTTTCCGATGAGGCATCCTTCACAAGAGAAGGGATTTTCAACACGCATAACGACCATATCTGGGAGGTCGAGAACCCGCATGCAATACGACGTCGTGCAGCACAGAATTGATTTTCGTTCAATGTATGGGCCCGTATTGTGGAATATCACCTCATCAGACCTTACCTGTTACCGGGTCGTCTAACCGGACCTACGTACTTGCTCTTTCTGCAGCAAGTATTGCCACAACTTTTGAGAGATGAACAGATTTCCGCATCGACGCAACAGACAATGTGGTTCCAACACGATGGAGCCCCTGCCGATTATAGAGGAGATGTTCGTAACTACCTGGATGTCACATTTGGTCAACGGTGGATCGGACGTGGGGGTCCCGTGCGTTGGCCTGCTCGGTCACCCGACTTATCATGTCTTGATTTTTATTTCTGGGGTCATATGAAATCGCTAGTTTATGACACCCCTGTTGACACTGCTGAGGAGCTCGTTTCAAGAATCGCAGTAGCTGCCGGAGAAATTCGAGATATTCCTGGAGTATTCCAGAATGTTCGGATGTCCATGCGTCGGAGATGTGGGGCGTGCATTGTAGTCCGTGGAAGAAACTTCGAACACTTACTTTAATCCATGTACCTTTTGCTTCTTTTCATGTATTATTAAAACTATTTCTCATTTACGGTCTCTTTTCTTTATGGTGCTTCTTTGTGCAACACCGCTTCAGGAAAGCATTTCCGACCCCACATTGCTGTATGATTTCAAGTTGTCAGGATGTACCCTACCCCTCTTAGAAGTTCTGAAACGGTTCACTGAAACACCCTGTAATTTTTGCTCTCGGAAAGTATCGTGAATGGAAAAAATTTAAGATTAAGTGTCTAGAATTACTGGGAAAATATTCTGCGTTATTAATTTTCAAATAAACGCAATGCCATTTTTAGATGTGTCAAACCAGCGTAATTCAGCTAATCTATGGATAATTAGGATTGTGAATATTTATCCTTACAGAAAAGGGTCGCGTGCAGTAAAAGTTTAAGAAATGCTGTTCTAAAATCATCGAAAAATGTATTCAAGTGTGAAAAATTAAAAATATGAGTAAATGCACTTTTTTAATGTTCTACATATTACATACCTAAAAAGGGATCAAATTTATTTACTTAGTTATATTTCCTCGTGCTATCGAATTTCAGTTTTGTGTCGACATAATAAAATCGAACTGTATTGATACCGATTCACATTTGAGGACTATTTATATCAATATGGAATCTTTTTGAAAACTTGACAAATGCACTTACAGCTATAATAAATGCATTCACAGCAAAAAAAAAACATATCTGCCTTTTTCATAGAAATTTTATAAATTTCAATTTTTAAAAAAAGTCAATTTAGGTTTCATAAATACCATCATAATAATTTTTTTCTTTCAAAAATGATATTGACAAAATACCTGTCTAAAAGTACTCACCAATCTTCTCTCTTCGCTTCTGTTTTCAATGTAAATAAAAAAAAAATTAAGCCTCAAATAAAAAGTATGTACATGAATTCTGTTATATTTGAACCCTTTAAAGGGCCATTTTTTTCTAGTCATAATATGTTAAAATATTTTTACGCTTGAAATTAGAATAAGAAAAGGGATTCATTTAGCTTATTAGATAAATTTAATTTGATTAATTAATTTATTTGGTTAATAATTAATTAACAAATCAAGACGCATAATTTTGTCTGAGATAAAGAAATGAAGCATCTGAGTTTCTGACTTACTAAAAAAATTTGTCAGAACTTATGCCAACCTACATAATTTCATACAAAGATTGATAAATTTGGTGGGAAGCATAATTCCCACGGTCCTAAAAAGGGTTAACAGATTCAGTTAAGTCTTAATTTAATGACTTTTTGTCTTTTTAATTAGTCGTAATGTCTTTTTAAATTTAAAATTCACAAAACATTTTTCTTTGTATGATAAAGTTAAACATCATTGTTTCTATTTTAATACTATGACTCACTAATCCTAGATAATTGAAAGTTATGGATCTATGACAACTTTTAATTGCTGCTTAAATCACACAGCATCATTGTTAACTTGCTTGCACCAAATATCCCACAGTTTTATGCATTATTGAATTCAGATTGTGAGCATTACCGATCCTTATAAGTCACTTGTCAATCTATACTTATAATAAAGCTCAATGTGTATGTGTGTGTGTTGGCGCTCTACAGGCCAGACCATTCCACCTACAGCTACCAAATTTGGCACGTGTATACCTTGGAAGCCGGGAATGTGCACCTAGGAGTTATTTTTTCGAATTTTTAATTAGAATTTTATTCATTTAAAAATTAAGCGAAATTTTGGCGTGTTTCTGTTATATCTTCCGAAAATATTACCGCATAAAAAAGATTTTTACATCAAGTTAAAGATCAAAAATTTATCTTTTAAATGATACAAATGTTTGAACCTTAGAATTAAATTTTTATTTTTAATGAATTTTTAAATAAATATTTTAACTATATTTTTCAACAATTTTTTCGTACAAAATAAAAATCAAATTCATGGGAAAAAATTAGCTTTTTTCAAAGCGTTGCCATCACATTGATTAAAGCTCCAATTAAAAATAAATTAAATCTTTTTGGAAATGAAATCTCCAAAAATATAATTTTCGGCACGGGTTTGTAGGAAATGAAACAAATATGAAATATTATTTTTTCTAAAAAATAAATTCAAGAAAAATTATTTTATGATCTTTCACACTTTCTATATTATTAATCCAATAAATCAGTTTTATTTTAAGGCGAGTTTTGTTTAATATGAACAGGATATCCATTCAAATCAGGGCCACATAGCTAATTTGTAAACCTTTAGTAAGGCACAGATCTGCTAAAATGGTCTAAATGGAAAATGATTATATTTTATGTAACTTGATTTAATAAATGCTCTAATAAATAACGAATTTTTGATTTTACATTAAGTTTCTGCTGTGGAAATTACGAATAACAAAATGTTCTTGAAACACTAATATTTTAAATAAAAAGAGTTAATTTCCAATCAACTAAATCAATCACTTAAACTGGCTGATTTATGAAAATTTGAATATCACTATTCAATAAAAAAAGGATCATTTTAGATTTTCCATCGATCGTTTCAAAGAAAATACGCCAATCAGCGCGCAGGTTTCTCAAGATTAATTGGCCTAAGATTATGAGAATGTTGAGTTTTTCTAAATTTTTAACATTCAAAACTTCATAAATAAATCTTAGTTGATCGTGGAAAATAGAAACATTCATTCATTTATTTAAAATTTGGTGTGTCCAGAATATTTCTCAGAATATGATACCTTACTGCATTAAATTTAGACTTCATATTTTTTTAAATATATTTATAGGCCGGAAGAAAATATTATTATTGATTTCATTTCAATCCTTTTGAAAGCAAAACTAAAAACTGAATTTTATGCTGAATCTGAGAAATTTTTGTTGAATTATTCTTTGAGATATTACATTAATTATGAAAAATATTTTGTAGTTCACATAAGACTTATATACCGAGCGATTCTGTTTGCAATACCCATATTCAATAATAATAAATAAATAAAATAAAACACTTGGTTTTATTAAAAAATTATCTTTATATTAATTGCAATTTCATCATTTCCACTTT
>JAPMOR010014829.1:0-20512 GCA_026543865.1 Argiope aurantia | reverse complement strand
TTTTTTCACCAAGTTTCGGCAGTTTTCACCAGAAATCAATACACAATAAAACAAATTTAAAAAAAGCTAGCTCAACAGATTTGAAATTTGGTTTCGATTTCCCTTAAAGTAAAACAATTTCCACATTTGCTACTATTAACATTTTTTCTCAAAGTCGTGAAAGAGTATTCAAAAAAGTCAATAAGTTTTCCTTTTGAGTTTTTAACTTTAAGAAGCAAGGTGATAAATTTAATATCCGCCCCAAAATTCGCTTCATTTTTGAAAATTTAGAAAAATAATCTCAAATAAGTAATATGACAGCAATCGATCGAATTCCTGTCAAACAACCCAATCCGATGAATTTATTACCGGAAAAATGCATTAATTATACACCTTATTAACCTGAAGTTAAATATCAAAATTAAGGGCACCACACAAATTAAAACGTACATACCTGAGATGCCAATGTTACAAAAAAAAAGAAGATTATTTTTAATAAGCGAAAATCTGAACTAAGTAATTAAAAAAGATAAGGAAAAAAATTAAAAGTGATTAAAAGTTGAATACGTTGCTAATGAGCGTTGTTATTAGAAGGAACTTACCAAAGATAACTAAGGGCCCCTATAACGTTAACAAGTGTTTTAACTTAACGATGAAATTAAAAATATAAAGAATGGAATGGATAATTGGGGGGAAGAGGAATGAGTTTGCCCTGCTGTGTAACAAATGATACTAATCAGCATTAATGAAGTTCAGCGTGAAAAATTGTGCCGTTCTTGGACTTCTAGAAAGAAAGATTTTAAAAGAAACCAAACAAAAGATTAAAACACCAATAGAAAATACACATATAAAATAAATTATTTACTAAAACGTTTATTTTAGATTGCAGAACTTAGAAGGTTTCAAAGGCTGGGACTTCTCAGATGATTATAATTATTATAAAACACCCATAGAACCGAATATTCTTAACTGTGGTAAACAGGGGAGTCCGATATTTAATAATAAACTTCGTTTTATCTTGAAATTTCTAGTTAGCTGTTCGGAGCCCTATTTTCTTATAACAAAAATCATAGCTTTCTTGTTTATTAACTATGAAAGGATATTTTTAATAAATGAAATTTGTAATCTTTCTTTAAAAAGCGGAGCATCTCAATTATCAGCCACTAGAAAAACAAAATGTAAAAATCTTCTTTCTCAGCGCGCAACAAATATCTTTTTAAGAAGTTAAAGATCCACATATATCAAACAGTAAACTCACTCTCTATTTACATTTGTGATATAATTTTAAAATCTAGGTTGAGTTGAAATAATTTTAAATGAGAGATGATATTAAATGACTTTGCGAGACTATTTCAATTCTTTCATATTAACATCTCAAACATCAAAGCTCCATCTATAAATAGAGCAGAAGATTAAATTCATTTCGGAGTTTAAAAACAGATAAATCTTTGAACGGATTACATGTGATGGTTAAATGTGGCCAAAGTTATATGAATGAATAATATCTCAGTGATCAAGAAAAACCACTTGTTAAACATGTTCAATTTGGAAAAGAGGGAATGTGTTTTTATGTTATACCAGAATATCTATGATTTAAGACAGCTGAAATTTCAGAGCTAACTGTTTTGCTTGGGACGAGCAGATATAGAGAAGTGTGAAAGTAAACTAATGTAAAATTGAATGTTTTGAGCTTATCATAAAACCATCGTTGTTTATTAAGATGATAATGATCGTATGTTAATTACAATCTTTTAAAATGTGATTCTTCAGTTGGAACACATTTTGCAGTCTTATGCTAGAGCATAATTTGACCTAAATGTTTTCATTCTAATAATTTCTTGGTGTATTTTTCATAAGCTTCAGCAAAGTTTTGGATTATCAGTTTATGTGATAATATAAACCTCAAAAGATGAAATACGAAGTAAGGAACTCTGCTTTAGTCTTGATTCTATAACGACTGGCAGCCAGCTAATTTGCATATAATTGTGCTCAATTTCATTTAAATCACTTACGAATAACATGTTCAGGTTTCTCTCAACGAAACTTTTTTAAGCATCAAACTATGAAAGATAGGAAAAGATTTATTTTTTCAGTTCACCTTACTTTTTGTTCTTTTTATTGTGTCCATGAATCCTCCTAATGAATTCAAATTTCATGACATCATAATGTCATTAAAAACGTAACTGTTCGAATTATCTATCTCATAGTTATTTGTGCCTCTCCTTCTACCGTAACTTCACTTCCTTGTTACTCATATAAATTGGCCTTATAATAAACGGAATCTTTTTTCTATGAAAGTTTTTTTTTTGGTTTTGGCTATATTAATGTCCCGTTTGACGCAACACTAGGGCTATTTTAGGACGGACCACGTCGTTTCGAACCGCGGTCAGATGACGAGGAAGACACATGAGCTGGAACCCCCCTCTCCACACCACACCAGCGGGAGGACGTTTGGTCATGACGGATTTAACGTATAACAGACCTCCTTACACGACGGTTCTTCGGTGAAATCGGGTTACGAACCTGAAACCCTCCGGTTCCGAAGCCGAGACCTTACCACCAGGCCACCGCGGCCTCTTTTTCTATGGAAGAAAATTCCACTATTAAATATTTTATTTTAAAATAAATAAAAGGCATCGTGACAATGTATATATGTTCCATATCTCCTCCTGAGGAAGTAAGTTTTTAATAAAATTTATTTTTCGATAATAATTCCAGATCAGCAAATTTATACAAGAAGTAAAATATTATCAAATGCTTTCTATCTTATCATATTTGATAATTTATTACATTGTTTCAACGTTATTTTTCTTATTAGAAACCATTTTTCTATCTACGAAACACTTTCAGACGTCATGCTAATGAGATAGATATTATCTTATTAATTATCGAAAATATAAGATGTAATTATTGTCTCATGAATATGCTGAAACTAAATATTCTGTCAATATTTTTAATTATTATTATAAAGACAGAGTTTAAAAGACTTGTTATAAAGTATAATATATCTGACACTTGTTAATATTTTTCTAAACTTCAGTCTAATTTTATAGAAACCTGATTCATTTTATTGAAAACTAAATATCGTTTTGTTATTACTTTGGAGGGATTACTTGATAAAATTGATACTCCATTTTAATTATAAACAAGATATGCTCTATACGGCAAGAAAAAAAGACTACTTTGAAACACTCGCCGCTGAAAAGAAGACTGATATTCCATTTTGATTTTCATTTAACAATTACTTTCATGCAAAAATATTTCGAACTTTACCATTCGAAATAATATCTTTTGTCGGGAATTTAGCCTTTTTACTGAATCTATCGTATCCTTGGCGAGTACTTCTGCGATTCATACCTGGCATTCGGTTAATAGCATCCGAATATCGAATTTCTATTTCAGGCGAGTTTTCCCCAACCGATTGAAAACAAAATCTAGCACAGAACTGCAAGTGCAATCACAAAATTCCGTTCCTCATTTGATTTATTTAAGTCATTCGATTTTTGAATGATTACGTTAACATGTTTCTAAAAGTGTACACCGACGGACAGTCACCTCGTTGTTGGGTTTGTATTCTCCAGCTTTAAGAGGTTTCTTGTTTATAGATGTCAAATCTATGCATCGAATCTTATCTAGCTCTCTTCGTTTTGTAATTATCTTATTAACTTATATTCGAACAGTCAGACAGACAGACTTCCTCTGAACGGATTTTTCTCGAAATTTGATGGATATCAATAAATTTCATGTAAAATCAATATACCAAATTTCAATCGTCCAGATAAAAGCGCTTTTAAGTTACCAGACGGATATTTTCCAAAAATGTGCTTTTCGAACCCAGGGAGGTCTAAAGGTGGAGATTCTTCAAATTTTCGAGTTCGAATTTTTGAGGATTACTATAGTTTTTTGTATACAACATATACGAGAAAGTAAAAAGGAAGTAATGCACTTATTAATATATTCTGTCAGAAGTCTGAATTTGACATTTGGTCAATAACAAACAACCCATTTATAAGAAAAAGAAATATGAAATACAATTTACAAAATTTTTGTAAAATGTCCTACAATTTTCTGTAGAGTTGAGCAATTGCCATCTAATAATCTTTAGATTTCTCTTATTCAACAGATGGGAATATTACCAACGATTAGCGCGATGAACTCTTTTCGATGAAATTAAGAACTGTTGAAATCCTTCCTTCAAACTGATAAGATGCAGCTGTTATCACATATTTATCCTATGATATACAATATCGAAGCCGAAGCCGGATAATATTGATCCTAAATATTCACTCTGAGGTCCCATTTCACGGAAATGCGATCGTAATTTATTGACCACAAGTGGGTGAGATGTCTTATGTGTATGAAATCTTATTAAATCGCATTATATGTTGAAATTGGAAGCATTTTTATGTCTAGTTTCGCATACACTGAAGATAAAAAAGCAGAATGATATATTTTAACTTAATGATTAATTTTGATGAACAAACCGTATCTTTGAGAAGGCACGCCGTTCAATGCATCGTCGATATTAGGCGTGTTTCGATTCATCTGACAAAAACATGGAGCATCTACTGTATTAGTATTGGTCGTACATTTGTAGCATGGTGACTAATATAAATATAATGATTTGATGAATAAATCCTTTATGAAATTAAAAAAAAAATTATGAAGAAATCGTTGACACCCAAATCCAATTTTCCTTATACACCTGGTATCCTTGAGAAGGCACGACGTTCAACGCAGCGTCGATGTCAGGCGTGTCTCGATGCAGTGAGAAATGTACAAAGAAAGTACATGAAAATTTGTGGAAGATTTTAAACTTGCAAGAAATTGTTTCGTAAATTGTTCGGAATTTTTTCTAATTTTATTTTTATAGAAGGAAGGATAATTTATTATTTTTAAAACAGAATACTTAATTAATGTTTAAATTATATATTTCACATTGAAATTGCAACTAATGTGAAGACTAAATGTTAATTCATTGGTGAATAAACATAATGAATTCTTGACAAAGCAAGGGGAAAAAAAGAACGAAAAGAAGTAGAATGGAACAAATGTAATTAAGCGCCAAGAAAATGATATCTATGAAAGTGATCTCATGTAATAAGATAATAATAAAGGGTTAAGAAAGAAATATTAACGTAAACTCTTTTCATACTCATTTTTTTAGCTCTCGATCAACATTCATATCGCTTTTAGTAGGACACAGCAAACAGAAAATCCTCAATTGCTCTTTGTGAAAATTGCTGTTCTCTAACAAAAAAAAAAAAAAGGACTCACTAATTAAAATTAACTCACAAAGGACTTTCCACTCCAGCCATCGTAATCATTCCATTAACGATAACGTCCAGAAACTATGGTTGCGGTCAGTTTCTCTGTCCCTCTCTTTGTTCTTTGCCCAATTTACGGCTCACCCGGCCTTTTCAAAAAGGAACAACATTAAAAACATTCCCCGTCCCCTAGTTCGGTCCACAGCCTCGAAAGTTTACGATATTCGGAGGCGGCTTTACGAGTTTCGGCTTGTTTTATGATTCTTTGGTCGTTTAATTCATTGCACACTTTACGATGCTTCAGGGATCCTTGGCCCACTTCAGTGGAACTGTCAAGAAGAAAGAGTAAATTACATGCAAATTTAAGATTAAAAGCGTCCTTTTGGAATCCATCAATAATCTATTATTATTTCCAATTCTTAATATGTGAAACAAACAATTCGTTAAATACATCCAAATTTCATAACTAAATATTATAAATTTAAAATATTTAAGAAAATGTAAGGCTATGTTGCCGAATTTCTGAACCAATTTCAATTTTTTTTTCATGTGAAAGATCATGAACAAAGCCAGTGGTCAAATGTTCTCCATTACACCCCCTCTCCCCCAAATCTGGAGAGATGTCTTGAATGTATTATTCCACAGTGGTTTCGCTATGGGAACTAACCAAGACAAAATCTCAAAGTCCAAAACATCGCGCTGATATTATCACTTTCTATTTCATACGCAAACTGCCTAGCTATAGAAAAATTCTCAGGTTTTTGGCTTTGAACTAGCGGCGATGGTCTCACCGAAACTTCTTCACATATTCTTTAATAATCTGCTCATGCCAGAGGATTCCTTGTTCGACAATGGCGTACAAAAATTAGGAAATATTAACTTTTGAGGTGAATTTTGGATTTTTCCTGAATCTATCGGCAACCCTTCACCAGTATTTTGGCCATTAATCCCTGACTTCAGAATAATAGGTTCCGAAAATCGAATTTGCACTTCACATGCCTTTATCTAAATCGTTTGGAACGAAGATTGGTCACAAGACTACACATGCAATCACAGAATTCCATACCTAATTTGATATGTTTAATCCATTAAGTTTTTGTGTTATCGCGTTTACATGTTTCTGAAAGTACAGAACCGACAGAGAGTCAACCCGTTGTTGCTTTTGTCGCAAAGGTGTCTCAATATAGATTGTTAAATATATGCACCGAATTTTATCTAACTCTCATTGTTTTATAGTTATCGTATTAACTTATGTACGAATACCTGGACAGACGTACTTCTTCTAAACAGACTTTACTCAAAATTTGATAGAAATCTGAAAATTTGGTGTAAATATCATATACCAAATTTCAATCTTCTAGCTCAAGGCGTTTTTGAATTATCTATGTCACAGGCAGATGGACATTTTCGAAAGAAAAAAAAAAGATTTTGAAATTCAAGGAAGTTCTAAACGTGGAGATTCGCCAAAATCCCGAGTTTGAATTTTTTTGATTATTACTGATTACTGATTTTGATGATGAAGGTCAAATGTTACGTTGAATTTTCTATATTCTCACCAGAATTCACATATGTAAATTTTTATGTTAGGGAGATAGATAAATGATTACTTTTATAGGTTAAATCCTAATGCAGTAAAAAATATTAACATCTCCAGCACAATATTCCTACTTTACTTGTTTCATTTTGTTTGTCATCTAAATACGAATACACAGTTAAATGATTGCAAAGAACAAACGGGAGTTTTAAAGGGGCGACAAATTAAAACAGCTGAAACCACTGAACAATAAAATCCATAATTTTTATAGATAGTTCTTATTCTTGTAGTTAGTTGGAAAACATTGCTTTTGAGCGATTGCTTACTGAATGAATATCAGAAAGATTGTAATAGATTATCTCAGTAATGCTTCAGCATACAACTTCACAGTGCATATGTGATAATGACAATCATCGGAAATGAAATGAATTAATTAGTGAGTAGATGACCAGAAACTTTTTTCACTAATAATTTCAAATGGATTATCCGCTAAAGAATATATCAAGCTAAATTTTACTTAGCGATTAAAAATCTGTTTTTTCAATTTAATACTTCAAAAATAATTTTTTTTTCTCGTACGCAAAACAAAAGGAAAATAATAACGAGCTATGAAGTAAAATTGAATATTTCAGAAATTATTAATAACAGAAAAATGGTGCACGAATGTAATTGAAATCTGATGATATTAACTTTGTAATTTCACAGATGTATGATAACCCAAAAAGTCATTTCATAGATATATTGATACAAATATGTCAATCTCTGAGTATATAAAAATTATCTAGTGCTTTTACCCTAAAATAAAACACAAATCGTTTTGGAAAAAAAGTCTAAATTATAAATAAAAGAGATTCGTAATGTAGTTTTATTTTACTTCTACTCCTAGCTTTTTCTTGCTTACTTTTTATCTGTTTTTGCTTTTACGTCATTATTTTTTTATGTTGAACCGTAATTTGCTTTATAATTTTCGACTAATTACAGAAGTTTTAGAATGCTGCTTCAGAACTTGAACGGCGTTTAAAACTGAAGCAATGTGAGTTGCATAGACATGATATATGACATTTATAATACTGAATGCTTCATTCTTTGAGAAAGGAAACTGCAAATTCTTGCTTTGCTTTAAGTGAAATTTAAATAACTGTCTTTAATTTCAAATCAACTTTGAATTCCTTTAAATAGAAGAAAAAAAAATATTTTTTATTTTATTTTGTTGATATCTTTCTTATGCTTGAGCAGAACTAATACAACATAGTGAAAGCAAGTACAACTTACATAGAGAAATCATATTTCCTAATGCAATGAAATGAGGGAAAAATCTGACGATTGAGATCTCTACGATATTTCTTAAAGCTGTCTTCAAAAGAAGTTGATATCAAAATTTCCAATCACTAATTACGGTTGAAACAACTGTGAGAACACAAGTTGATTCTTCTGAAAAATTCAAAGTACTTCTGATAAAAAAAAGCCGTACTTTTATGTAAAATGTTTCCAAAGAAACCACGATATAAAAAATAAAATAGCATCAACTAATGAAAGTTGCACAACTAGAATTTTATCAAATCTGTGTTTCTTGAAACCTCTTTAACTAGAAAACTCATTTGAATTTATTTCCATTCAGCCCCAAATTCATAAACTTCGTCTTCCATTTCAGACACAGCAGGTTTAGTATTCATTGAAGATTGATTTTTTCCCTCCTTGATGGGTGCCATTACTTCAGTCGTACTCCAGAACTCGAAAACGAGGGCACCCCTAAAGAACTCTCTCTCTCTCTCTGATATTCAAATCTAAATAGGTTCGTAAAAGAAGTCTTTTTCGAACTGACCAAAATGACGGCAGAGAGCACTGAAGTCGAGGTTTTTACTACTCTATGGTTTTATCCTTCCTCATTCGGGGATGTTTAAAAAGTTTTCAACTATTCTGAGAGTATATAGAGTCGTTTGGGTTTTTGACGATGCTGTTCGAATTCGAATGACGTATCATTTCGAGGAACCTAAATGAGAAAAGTTTGCCGACGACATTATACGAGTTTTACTCTTTAGATTATACATTGTGAGATGAAAAAAAAAATCACAAGAAAAATATACAATATCAATATTAAAATATCGTTTTTAATTTTGCGATCTGGGTTCCATTTCAATAATGCATGTTACTGAAGTTACTTTGTTCTTTTACGTGGACAGTGAACTCTTTTAGACACTTTGGGGAATTATTCAGTCAGGGTTATGAAATGTTTTTTTTTTTGCATATGTATTAAATTATAAATACATCAAATGTCTTTAAAAAACATTTTAAAATGAAGTATAATATTTTTTTAAAATTCGAATTATTCAATGTAATTATTCGAATTATTCAATGTTCCAAATACATTTACATTGGATAATTATCCAATTATCCAATGTAAATGTATTTGGAACAAAACTACATGTAATTCTAATTAGATGCTAACTTTTTAGAAATATTTTCATGCACATTTACTGAATTTACTAGGAATTTTGAACTGAAATTGACTTTCAACTAGCTAAAAAAACTCGAAACTTAAAATGCATACTTTATTTTCTTTTATTGTTTAACCTGAATCTTTATTGTCAATTTCATTTAATGTCTTCAAAAATTAAGACACCTGGAACATTTTAAAGATATTTAAATGCAATTACAATATCATTTTGCGAAAATCATTAAGATGTACCTTTTCCCTCTTAACATACCAAAATAGTTATTTCATTGAACAATACATTTTATAACACTATTTTAGTTTAATATAAACATATGGTTTGGTGATAAAGCAATAAAAATACAATTGCACGTTTTCATCCATTTTTACTTATTTTAAAGTCCACTGTCCCCTTAATTTTGTAAAATCTTGACTAAGCTTTATTTACTATAGCGCTTATTATTTACTATATCCTGCTTTTGAAATCATGTTCGAGTTTATAGAATAAATTTTAAATTCAAAGAACTAAAAAAGAATATATGCTCCTTTACCGAGTATTGAAATTTTAGAACTTATTTTATTGCTGTATAAAAATTCATAATAATAAATATCAATGTATAAGGGAAATTATTTGCTTAAAATGCCTCAATTTATTATTTTTATCTATTTTCATGATCTTAAGTTTTTAACGCTCTGGGCTACTAACTTTTTTCTTTTGATTTCTGTGAGGTTAACAGCGATACTTAGTTGCATATATCATGTCAATCAACTTTCCGCTGTTCACGTTTCATCAATACTTTTTCCAATTTCTCCATTTTAAATATTTTAATGCTATAAATAACGTAATTTATAATTTCGAAATGCCCTTTCGGCGTTATTTTTTCTCAATTTATGCGAAAAATACTTAATCTAAGTAATGAACTCTTCTTAATGAAGATATTTTTAAATGTTCTGAATACACTAAACTTAAAACAAATGACATTTCTAAACGCCCTGGGAATTTTCTCATAATAGAAGGATCTACTAAGTACAAAAAATATGCCGAATTATCAACTTAAAAATATATTTGGCTTTGAATCTGTGTATTATAACTTTTTCTCAATCTAAACGAAGGACACTTTATCAAAGTAACAAAATACAGGAATTAAAAAAAATATCTCAATACACTAAGCCTAAAATAAATAAAATTTTAAAACGCCGAGGAAATTTTCTCATTATAGAATGATCTACTGAGCACAAAGAATATGTGGAATTAATAATTTTAAAATATATTTTGCTTTGAATATGTGTATTATAACCTGTTCTCAATCTATACGAAGGATACGTAATCAAAATAACAAAATACGAAACTTTTTTAACGAAGGGAATTTTTTTTAAAAAATAATCTGAATACACTAAGCCTAAAATAAATAAAATTTTAAAACGCCGAGGAAATTTTCTCATGATAGAACGATCTACAAATCACAAAGAATATGACGAATTAACAATTTCAAAATATGTTTGACTTTGAATCTGTGTAATATAATTTATTCTCAAACTTTACGAAAGATATTTAATCAAAGCGACAAAATGCGGTTTTTTAATGAAGAGATTTTTTTTAATTGTTCTGAATACACTAAGCCTAAAATAAATGACATTTCAAAACGCCGAAGAAGCTTTGTTATAATAGAATGATCGACTTATCACAAAGAATATTTTTAATTAACAGTTTAAAAATATGCTTGGCTTTGAATACGTGTATTATAACTTAATCTACACGAAGGATACTTAATCAAAATACGAAACTTCTTTCAATGAAAAAATTTAAAAAAAAAGAATGTTATGAATACACTAATCCTAAAATAAATGACACTTCAAAACGCCGAAGAAAACTTCTTATAATAGAACGATCGACTAAGTGCAAAAAATATGACGAATTCACAGTTTCAAAATATGTTTGGCCTGAATATGAATATTATTTTATTATTATGAAACAAGCATTTTTAAAGCTACCTAAGGGACAAAACAGAAAACAACTCGTGATAAACATCAGGCGCATAAATAACAAATTGTTCCAAAGGCGCAAATCAGGCAACAATATCACTGCTTTATTTCAAATGCTGAATAGGGATATTTTTCTCATCTACTATGTTTTGTCGCTTCAAATCTGCATTCATTTAATCACGGAATCTCAGAAAAGAAATAAAGAAAGGAAACTTAAGAAGAAACAGAAACAGAGCCGAAGAGATTCAGAAAGAATAATACTGGAAACAAAAATATCTTTGCATATTCGTCTTCAGAGAATTTTTTTGAAAGAAAAATGAAATGAATACTTTCCACGCGTTTTCTGGTCCTATATTTTCCAGTGCTTTTTTTTCTATTACTTTGTTTCTTTCTCTCTCTCTTTCGAACAGACGTCTGACATTTTGCTTACATCTGTTTCTACATTATCTCGATTTGTTTTCTTTAAAAAATTGGAGTATTGGTAAAAGAATAAAATTTTGAAATCAATTTGGCGCTACACCAACGAGGCGGATCACTAAAACTTGGAGCTACTGCATTCAGATTTTGATTGCTTCCTCTTTTGAAAGGGTTAGACGCATATTTACTCTTTTGATTGGCATTTTGAAAAGGAAGTAGTTTTTCACATCGCACGGTATTCTTTTCGATGTAAATTGTATTTCAAGGTTTCAAACATTCTTCTATGATATATGTTTTCTCAGAAACTGCTTCACCTTTCTACTTATAGTTCCGATCTTTCTTCCGACGATTACTATTTGTTCTAGTGCCTTAAAAAGTTCCTACATCGTCTATATTTGTACAACGATCCTAACTATACTCCTACATGACCATTTCTCCAGTTGTATGCATACCATTGTACTTTACACATTCTTCAGCTTTCTTCGACACTGATATGCGAAAATTGATCCCATGACTTGACACGTGTTTTATTTTCTGTGGCTCTAATTATGAGAAGCAACAATAACAAAAAAAAACATTGTATCTGTTTCTATGAATGTTTCTAGACATTTACTATGTTCTGAATCTCTTCTCCGCGAAATTTTTTTTCTGGGTAAGTCAAGTATAACTTCTCCAATTAAAGCATGAATGCGTAAAATTATTGATATTTCATATCTAACAAGCATTACCACTTTACAAATAATTCAGATTTTTAAACTGCATTATTTCAAACTTTAAAATAGTGCTTAGATGATTTTTGTTCTTAGAGGTATTAATATCTTATTCTATTTAAAATTTAGTTTAGATAATAATTCAAAAATAATTGAGAGAAATTCAAGGAATAATGATATGTTGCCTATTATTTATTTGAAAAGGATATTCTTTCAATGAACGGACTCCACGAATTATTTCCGCGTTTCTTTAAAAAAAAGGAGCAAAAACTCATTTCTTAAATTAATCCATAATCTCACTTTTGCCTAGCGATTCAAATGCAATAAATTTAACGAAAGTCATTACAGGTAGCTTACAGGTGAGAAAAGTATAATCAAATTATTTAATCTCTTTCGTGAATAAATTTTTTTTCTCAAATACATCGTCGCATAATACCAATTTATTCCAATTTAACTATACCCAAGCGATGGTCAGAAAAGAGTAAAGTAAAAGCATATTAACACCAGCAATTGGCTGGAATTAAGTTTTATTCATTTTTACAGTCTTCTGGCTTTTATTATTTGGAATCAAATTTAAATATGAACGTTATATTTTGTCGTGTACTGAACTTTTAAGTTAAATTTCACTGAATAAAAGGAAATACCTTTAAAAGGATAGAAATGTATTCCTTATATAAATGTATTCCTCTGATAGAAATGTATTCCTAAATTAATCCAAATATATATCAGTGCTGTAAAAATATGCTGTGGAAAATGAAGATCATTTCTTCCAAAACAATTATTTCATAAAACGTTTTTTATATTATGTTTAAAATTCAAAAACAGTAAATACCTTTTCTTCTGATATCTTCTCTGGATATTTTTTTCAATTTTAATAAATTTTTTAATGCTATGCACAATTAATTTTTAATGTGATGGCGAAATTGAAACTTATCCAACAAAATATTCAATTACCAGCATTTGCCAATGTTAGATTTTTTTAATGAAGGAAATAAAAATTTTAATGAATAAAATAATAATTTTTATACGTCTTATGAAAACAAAAGGTGAATTTATATGTATGTATATATATATTCCACATTAATATTCAACAGCCTAAAAAAATCAATAATCTGGGTGATCAAGCTGTTGCCAAGGTAGTTTGTAACATAAAGCTTCTGCTTGATTAGCTATGTAAAACAGCGAAGTTAACTTACGAATATAATTAGAGAAATTGAAAAAGTTGTTGAAGTTGCGAGTTTTGTCAAAGTTCCATTTTGTGATAGCTCTTGAAACTTAAACGTAGAGACCAGTGTACGATATTTCATGAAGTCTCTAAACGTCATGAGCTTTCAGAGGAAATAAAAATTGGCAAAATAGATGCAGAGATTGGAGCTGTAAGTCACGTGGTGTCATTGTTCCCATATGGAATGCACAGCTAGGCAGTGTTTTGAGATATTTTTTTTTCCACAAAACGAAGCATCAAAACGATTACAGGTGACTTTGATGAAACTTCTTTATCATGAGCTTTCAAATGAAATAAAAACATCGGACTAGTAATTGGACTGAGAGACAGGTTTTCTTATTTCCCCAATTACTTTTATTACATGGATATATTCGAAAACCCATGTCAGCATGTCCTAACGTTGCATTTGTGATAGTTAATCGCTATTTAAGAAATTACTTTAAGAAAGATATCTGCTGAGATTATATAAATCTATATCCGACATGAATATAAATAATCACTGAAATAAAATATAAATAATTAAATAATATGTAAAGGGAATAATAAATAAAGATCAAATAAACATAATTATTTTCATACACATAAGATAACAGTCATTTTATAGTTTCTACACTCGCTGGTTTCTTATGAAATATGATGCAATTTTTAAGGATGAGTTAAAAATCTCAAGAAAAAAAAAAGAATAAACATTTCGGAAATCCTAAAAAAATTGGTTAAATATATAATTTCTGACACATTTTAGTCTTATCTAATGCATTACATATTTTAATCATAAATATTAAATTATTAGCTTTTAAATGATACAAAATAAAAGCATATTTTCTTTCATGTCGACATATATTTGCAGAAAATATTTATACTGCGTATATTTATTTTGTGAATGTACGGAAAATGCTCATTTTAATAAACACAAAACTAGATACGTAGTTTAATTTTTTACATTTCTGAGACAGTAATTTCATTTTACAAATTGTTTAAGCTCCATATGATTCATTTTGAATTGAAACTGTCTTAATATTGGTCAAAATACTCGGTGCTTTATATTACAGCTTCTTTTTTAAACAATAAGTTTCAGTTTTTGACATTCTTAACTTCATTTTATATGTAATCATTTTATCCCATTTTCATAACCATTAATGGTAATAAAGTATTTTGGTTCATCTTAAATAATAAGACTGCTAAATAAAATTTATTTTGTAACTTGACTTTAGCAATTAAACTAAAAGCTCCAAATCGACAAAATGATGACCTTTTTATATAAGACATATAGAGCTACAGTTTTGAGAAAAGGAAGCATTATGAGTTTAAAACCATAATAAACTAGCTCAAAAAGAATACATACGCTCAAAGAATTGTCCAATTCGTTGTCAAATTATTTCTAAATTCTATAAATATATGAAGCCATCTGCATAATTATTTTATATAAATGCATTTTGGGCACCAAAAACGTTTCACATCTCCTTGGAGTATCTAGAGAGAATTTCAGTGGGAATATTTACTTTTTCAGTGAATATTTTCCTTTACTCAGAATCTGCTTTCATTAAGTGACGTAATCCCGGAATAATAGAAAATATGAAAAATTGCGGCAGCAAGAATAATAAAGTACAACACCAGAAATAGAAAACAGAAAACTCAATGTTCAAAGGGCAATTGACAGAAAAATAACCACCTTCACCCCCGTTATTCATTTGCTGATATTTTCCTGAATATTCTTTTCATTTTTTTTTTCTTTTTCTCTTTTCTTTTTTGCATGTAAAGAATAGCACAGCATTTCTTTATGTTAGCAAGTTCCGGGCATAAGTTCCATGCAACATAAGAACATGAGACAAAGTAAATACATAATATAAAAAGACAGTGGCATTCATTTTAGATGTATGCATATATTTTGAGTATACGACCCACAGTTCTATATTCTGGCGCAGTGTTTTAAAAATAAGTGATATTTTTCAATTCCGGGAATATTTTTTATCTAGACTATGAAAACAGCATATTTTAGCATTGATTTTACCTTAATAGAGTGAGAAGATAGGAATCACAGACACCATGACAAGTTAATGCCATATTTGATTAAAAAATATATGGATAATCTGCATTTAAGCTGTAGTATCCTTTCGAAAATATTATAAAAAGTGAAATATAAGCATTACAATGAGATGAATGACTGGATGCCTTTTGACTTTGGATATTTTTTTTTATTTAATCATAAAAATACAGATAATTTTTTTTTAAATATGAAAAAGCTTTTTTTTCAATGAAAAATCGTAATTTCTTTTGCAGTGAAATAAACAAAATTTCAAAAATTTGCCTGCTTTATTGTGAAAGCTATGCCATAAACTTCCTCATAGCAATAATTTAAAACTTTCGAATTTGAAAAGAATTTTTAAAAATATTTCTAAAAAAAGGAAACAAATGGAAAATGTTTCTTGCATAGGATGAGTACATTTTATTTATACACCTCTATATCAAATAATCTTTATTTTATTTTGATTCAATCTCACTGCTAGAAATAAAATGAAAAACTGATATCGTCAAATAAATAAGGAAACAAAACCAACGATGAATGCAGACTCACATGAACAATACAATGGGTAAATTCACTACTGAAAAAATGCGAGAAACTTTCTTTTATGTATTTCCCTTTGTTGTAATATTTGTACATTCCGAGAATTTGCATTTGTTTAATGATAGAATTCCTAGTGTAATGAAAAGAATAATATTCAGAGACACTAAAAATAAGATAAAAGGGGACAAACAAAAATTTCTAAAAAAATCATGTTTCAGTCAATGTAAAAAAAAAAGCTGTTGTCAAAGGAATCTTGATAAGATCAGTAAGAGGACAGTTTTTTATGTGACTTTTTGGCAACTTTTTTCACCAGCTTACAGCTTCTTTTATTACTTTCATCGTATGCATATTTTTCAGATTTGCTGTTTATAACTTTATCTTTTTCTGGTATCTCTCTCGATATATTTCCTAGTGGAGGCTTTATTTACTACTTACTTATATTACTACTAAAGTACTGGATAAGTTATGTGCTAGAAAAAAGAACACTCGTTGCTGTTGTTTTTAGGATCCATGCATTTCTTTTTTTATGAATTGATTAATGTTCATTTTTTGATGGAGTATTTCCTGCAATAAATCTCTATTTTTATTCTTTTTTTTTTCTCTAAGATTATGGAACTTGAGTGTAACAAAACTTGATGAAAAAAATATGCTTTTCACGCGTTGAAATGGATTCCTATGATAATTCCTTCTAATTATTATATAAGTTGTTCTTAGCTTTAAATGTCTCTACAAAGAAATATCTCGTTTTAAATTATATGTATTATTGTAATCAATACATGTAATTTTCTTTGAGAACTTGTGAAGTATTTTCTCCAACCATTTATTTTTGTGTAAAAGTTTGAAGTCGAATGTTACATTTTTTAAAATAAAAACAGAATAAATAACTATTGTTTTCAAAAGATAATAAATGGCTATATCAAGCAATGCCTGATGCTCATGTTTTCGAAACAAGTAAGAATTGTTCAATAAAAAAATAGCTCATTATAATATAAAGCTTCAACATTTAAGCAGGTATAATGGATAATTAAGAAATGTTTATGGGTTGTTCAAGTAATCCTTTCAAATTGTGTGCAATAAAAATATCCCCATTTTTTTTTACTGCGCACAACACTTAAAATCATTGATTACTGTTTCATAAAGAATATTTAAAGGATTTTATGTTCTCCTCGTATTTTACGAAGAAAAAGTGTTTAAATTAAAGTGTTAAGTTAAAGTGTTAATTTAGATCAAATATTTGAATAAAATTTTATAAAATCAAAGTGCCACGATCTACATTCCTTGTGCTTTTTAATAATATTTTAATTGAAATAAAAATAATAGTAGTTATAAAATGTCTAAAAAGGAATCGTCTGTTAAATGTCTATTAACAGATTTAGATTATGATATTTACCGAACAATATTTATTTTATTCAGATAAAAATACCGAATAATTTCATAATGCTGAATTTTAAAAATAAATTCTTATAGGATTTTTTATTTAATCATTTCACTTTTGGGGCTCATTTTTATGCATATATTATTCATAACATCACTTCTCATAACAGACCAAACTATCATTCTCTATGTAATATTCTGTTTTCATATAAATTTCACAAAAGAGTATCATACGGGAAAAATATATTAAAATACTTTTAAATGCATTTAGTAAATATTAATTTATAAGATAAACGAAATATGGCGATATGCTGGCGAGTGCAAGGAATGCGGAACTTCGGTGGTTCTTAAACCTCCGAACGTATCAATGTTAATTTGATAACATAATAAGCACGATTACATAAAAAATGCTATATACAAAAAATTGTCCATTCCGATTCAATCTAACGTCTTTATAAAACATTTTTTGTCGGATGCTTTATGTCTTTTAGATTGCCATCTGAGTTTATTTTCATTACTATGCTTGTTTTTTACAAATGGTTAAACCAACTTACAATGGTTAAACTTTTCACAGATTTATTCCGGTTTTTCCCCCTTAAATTTTCCTAAAGGGAAATTTGGGAATTGTTAGCTGAAGATTAAGAAAATTTGAAAAATGATGATTAAGGAAATATCACGATTGAAGTTTAAGATAATTGGATGTAGCTGTTTCCTTAAGAAAACAAATGTTTGCCATTCTTACATCTAGTAAAAGATAAAACATTGGGAAATAACATTTTCTATTGCACTATATATATATATTTTCATTTATCAATTTTACTTTTTGAATCATCATTTGATCATCATCATTTGATCCAATTAATAGGTCAATTATTTTATCTTTTGGTGGAATTTTTCTTACTCTGTGAGTAACAACAAGTGACTGAACAGAACTCTATGAGTGAACAGAAACATGTTTTACCATTCTGTAACATTATACAATCATATGTATTGTTTTCCAATTTAATAATAAAAGTGAAAAATAAATTTCCATCTGTCTGAAAAAATATCTTCAAAGAATTATATCAGTATTATTAAATTTAATACTGTTACATAAAGTATATCTTATAAAATATTTTAATTATATTTGGATTAAACTTTGAAAAGCAAAAATCTTGGAATTATTGTTGCATATTATGCAATACTTTTGGAATGATATTTGGAAAATTTTAGAGTATCATGCAAATATTATGTAGTATTCACCAGCTCAGGAATATTATGTAATATTCCTGAGTTGGTGAGCAATATTCTAAGTTAAGGATCCGTATCTATCTCCTGAATGACATTTCATTATTTTTGCTTTTCGGATGAATTTAATTTTGGTTTTTATGATGAATTTTAGTTTTTCATATCCATAATATCATTTCATTCATGTTATTCAATGTGTAAATCTGCAGTAACTATTAATATTTTCCTGTAATTTCTCTGTTTTATGCGTATCACAAAAATAACTAAAAAAACTTTAATATTATTTTTCGGGCATTGATTTTTTGAAAAAAAAATTCGTCTCGGCCAGTGGTTAAATGTAATATCAAAGCAACGACGCATAAAATAACTCTTCGAAACAGAAGTGTTAAACAAGACATGTAATAAAATAGGAGCTATAAATTAATGGAAGGCTTGTAAAAAGATTTCCTGTTTTACAAAAAATACGAAGTAACGTCTCAATTTTGCGAGGTCTCTTACAGAAAGCTATTATCCTTTTTTCGGTAATCTAGTCTGGAATTCCTCCTATTCATCAGAAAAAAGACATTTCTTGCCGTTCTAAATGGAATAAAAGGCAATGAACCAAAGTCTACAGCAGAGATCTTTAAATGATCAAATGTTGTAGAAGAATAGAAGATGTTGCGTTGTAATAAAGAACTTTGAAGAAAAAGCCAGACTAAAATTTATAGTAATTTTTTTTTTCGTTTTTAATCGTATTTTCAGTCGCCCGCTGGACAAAATGGCTATAAGTCTGATAATTGAGTTTCTTCTGCGGACTTTTTAACTACTTGTTTTCATTGCCAGTAGAGTTAGTGGCTTGGCTATTGTCTCTAGAAACAAATTTCGTTTTCTTAACAGTTCTCGTAAGCAAATGCAATAGAAAAAAATAGGACCTTTTTTCCACTTAACATTTAGTAGTTATTTCATATTCATTAATATTAAATACAAACAAACATAGTAGTTCACTACATACGAACGTACCTAGTAGCTCACTAATGCGATAAATCATATGAATTTTCAGTAATAAAGATAGTGGTAGAAATGCTTTGCTACCATAAATTCATAGTTAATTTCATGAACTCTTTGGAACTGTTAGGAACCATGTAGAATAACATCCTTAAATAGTGTAAAATCTTTATTTAAAATATATTTTTTGTTTCCTTATGTAGTTCTATTTTCAAAAATTAAGAAGAAATTGTACTACTTTTTGGTCCCTTTTAAGAAATTTATAACGAGTGTCAATTAATAAAAATCTAAGTCGACCTTTAAAAGTAAAAATATTATACAATAATACATCACTAAAAAGATATATTGTCAATTATAACAAAAAAAGTCACTGTATATCTGATTTCATTAAATCTTCGTCTGCAATATGATAAAAAAAAGAACATTCGCCAAACAAAATTTTACTCTCATAGGGATAAAAGAAACTTTTACAACTGTTATTCAAGTCTCTGTCTTGAAAATTGACAAGGATAGATGTTCGATACCTTATAGAACAACTTTTTTAGCAGAAACAGTTCGGAAATGTCATTTAGACAGTGTCAACAGACGTTTCACGCTTTATATAAATATACTTAGAGATATATAAGAGATATATAAAGAGATATTACACGCAACTTAGAGATATTAAGAGCCCATTGATGCCAAAAACGATTTTTTTTATCTATGCCATAAGTGCCAGATGATGCGTTTCTTTGCTTTTATTATTTTTGACTTCTTTTATATTGCTCATATAGTTTCTGGTTTTTATCTCGGCCTGGAGTGTCTTTTACTTTTTTTCC
>JAPMOR010014820.1:0-10412 GCA_026543865.1 Argiope aurantia | reverse complement strand
ATAAATGTATTTTTAATATTAAAACCAATTAATTGAGATTCACTTACCCAAGCAAAGTAAAAAATAAAGACAATTGATATAAACGGTATTCAATAAAGCGGAATAAGTGCTAAGGCTTATTTTAATACCTAAATTGATAATAAAAGTTCAAAACAAAGGAACTAAAAATACAGTATGCGCCAAAATATACAGTACTGAAACTCGCGCATTCCGAACACGTGGTTCCGTTTGTCGACGAGGCATAACTCCAGCTACACGTGTTCGCAGCAGTGAAAAGGAAGATGTGTTGTGCAGTTGTTGTTGGAAATGGGTCTCTGGAAGGAGAAAAAAGTATTTATAGTCGAGCATTATTCCCGCTCATACGGAATCGATCGTGACGGTGGGCCGAGTTTGATATAAGTGGCAGAGCAATTCCAAGAGAAGTTTAACATGACGGCATCAAGTAAAACAGTTATGCTGTCTATTGTTACGAAATTTCGACGTTCAGGTAATGAATGTATTGTGTGTCAACGAAAGTGGAATGCTAAAAAGAGAGTGTGTCCATCTGTGAAGATCCATTAAGAACTGTGCCTGCATTACGTGAGAAAATTCATCTCCTTTCGCAGGAGTCTGTAGGAATCCTTGTTAACGGATATGTTTCAGAATCTGCGTGACCGATATGAGTATTAACTGCAGTGAGGCGGAGCACGCTTTGAGCACTTACATCACGCATTCCGTGGTAAATCAACACTCTAATAGTGTGGGTATATGTATGTTAATTTCTTTTGGGGGAAAATAAACTCGCAGATGACAATAATGTATTTTTGTTCATCTTTTTATTTCAGTACTATATATTTTTGCGCATTTAGTGATTAGACTCCGTTACTCACCACCAAGGCTCGTAACGTTCACGATCCTTCCCTTTGATTTCTTGAGAAGGGGCAGAAATGCTTTGGTGACTCTCACCACCCCCATCAGGTTGACATCGAACGCATCTTTAAAGTCATCCAGCGTAGACATCTCCACAGAAAATCCTTTGAAAATTCCGGCATTGTTGACAATGGCCCATAATTCTGCTTCAACGTAAACGAAAAGTAAGTGAAAACTGTGTTTAACTCCTTCATCTGGTATTTTCTTTTTTTTGCATAGAAGTGTTATAAAAAATTTAAAAGTAATTCTAACTTTTAATCCGAAAAATTGTAGCATGGCAATAATTAGATGCTTTATTTTAATTTTAGATTTAAAAATGAAATTTTTATTATAACAATGAAAACTTGAGCAGAAAAAACGTGTCAAGGCCGTGATTGCCTGGTTGGTAGAGCGTCGAATTCGCGTCCCTTAGGTTGCGAGTTCGAACCCCGCCGGCCTGGAGTTTCCCCGCGTGCTTGGTGGCTGGCGCGCGTTAAATCTGTCTTGGTCACAAAGTCCTCCATGTCGAGAGTAATACCACTGGGGGTACTGTATCAGGGGTGATAGTTCTCTGTTTTAGGTCTAAATTACGATCTGTGGTTGCGTGAATGAAGTCCTCCCCGTAAAAAGTGTTGTGACGTGTGTGTAACTAAGTTGTTCTCTTGGACCTAGATGGCGTTACTATAGAAACAAGAGGCGCTCCCTCTTAGGCTTAAATCGGCTGTCTTCGAACAGCGGGCTGGCCAATGGCAAGTGCCATAAGAAACAACAACAGAAAATGTATTTATTTATGAATACAATAACTAAAACAATATTTCTATGAATTACGAAAGCCAAATTTTTCGAGCTCCGAATGAACCATAAAGAAAGGCAATAGTAGTAAGAGAAGAAATGAAGATTCGGGTATTGGCGAATCCATTGACCAGGTATTAATCCTTTGCACTCGAGGAGAGCCTCTCACTCACCGTTTAAGAAGGTGAATCATTTTGACCTTTTATTAGTTTAATTTTGATTATTAAAAATACCGACGGAATAGTAAGAAGACGGAGATTAATTTTTCGGGGAAATTCAACTTATAACAATCATATATATTTATTTATTTATTGGAGCAATAAACAAGCCCTTCTATTAAGTAAATAATTATGCATCGAATTACTTTTCCGAGTGCAAAGGGCTGATCCCCCGCTCTTTATAGAATAGTGTTGTGAATTGAGTATTAGAATTCCTTTGAAACTCCTCATTCGAATGATAGCTTCGGCGTTCTGGTCGATTCTTCAATACAGGGAAGATATGAAAATCTTTCGGCTCTCACTCGCGCTCTCAATGAAAGGGGATGAATATATCACAATAGAACTTTTTCGACGAGATGTTCAAGTTCTTTAAAAGAAATGAAAGTTGCTGGAAACGCAGTCTACAAATTAAACACAACTAGCATGCCAAAATTTCGAGTTTAGAGTAAATGTTTAGACATTCCTGCGCCATATTGTTTTCTTAATACACTGGTGTCCAAAACTTAAGTGTTAAAAACATGCCATTAGCGAATGTGGCAAAACCATCTATTACTGAGCGATGCGTGATTATTTTATTTTTGTCTTACATGCGTTTAATGTTGAAAAATAAGAAAAAAAGAATAATTTTCTCATGCCGTTTCTCGATTGATATAAACCAAAATTTGACTCAGAAATAGAATTGTAGTCGTAAGATCACGTATCAAATTTCATTTATTTAAGTCAATGCATTTTAAAATTATCTCGTTGAAATGCTTGTGAAGCTACAGCCGACAGACAATAAACCATAAACGGATTTAGTTTCTAAGTTGATAGGTAATATTAATACCTGTTAAACATCTGCATCTTATATTTGAACAGACACACATATGTCCTCTGGTTCTATTTCGTTCAAAATTTGATAAAAATCTATAAATTTGAAGCAAATATTATATACCAAATTTCATCCACCTAATTTAAAATGCTTTTGCGTTTAAGTGCTCATTCAAGGCAATTTCGTGTTATTACAAAAAAGTATTTTTCAGATTCAAGGAAGCTTGCAATTACAGATTCGTTGAGATCATGAAGTTAAATTTCTTTGACGATTTCAATATTTAGTATATGAGAGAGCAATAAGGATGATGCGGGCTTTATAGTTCCAAATGTGTAGAGCTCATAAGACTGTAATCCCCAAAAATAAGAAAACAAAACACAATACAGCCTTCTAAAGAGCTACAAAAATAAAATTAAAAATTGGACTCCCTGGTAGGAAGAATAGAGCATAATTTATTTGTACTCACCAAGATGCTTTCAAAGTTAGCATATGATTGAAGACTATTATGTATAATTGTTAGTTTTTTATTCTGAATATTTAAAAGTGTGTGCCTTTTTTTGATATTTTACTATGAACTTCAATTCTATCTAAGTCAATAATATGATATTGAATATGTATTATAAAATAACATTATTTTATTAAATAAAAAGTGAATGGTCATTTCATTCAAATTTTTAACGAATAAATTATGCTGCAAGAAGTTAATAATAGCAATTTCTCTCTTACTCTCACAGGGAAAGTATTACACGCCTCTTACCGGATGACCCAAGATTTGCTTTCACGTATTCCAAAGCTTTTTTCACGCTCTCGTCTTTTGTAACGTCCATATACAACACATGCAGACGATTAGAACAACTTGCTTTCAGCTCTATAGCCCCAGGGCCGGTGGGGAATAAACATGTTGCGAATACGTGAAATCCCTTCGAATCTAGACGTTTGGCAAGTGCATTTCCAAATCCTGTATCGCAACCTAAAAAGACCAAAAAGATAAGTTACACAGTAATACACATCTGTAATACCTTTTCTTTGATTTACTAAATCCTGTAATTTTAATGCTAGTATCCAGAAATACTTCATAGATTCAAGATTACTGATTCGTGACCTTAATGACAAATATTAAGGCTCTGAAAATCAAGAATTATGGCTCCATTAGGAACTGAGATCTGAGGATTCTTCTGGAGAATTCCACGTGTCACCAGGTCCTATCGAAGGGATATATATATATATATATATATATATATATATATATATATGTGAAGAGGTTCACATGAGGGAATATTCGTAGAGGACACTCTCTAGTTTTTACAGTTTTCGAATTGGTTATTTTCTGTTCGCTTGTTTTGTTAATTTTTTAAACTGCGGTTATTTGGGACTATCTTGACTGAGTTTTTATTGTACACTTCATATTTTCTGTATTTTTTGTGAAATAGAGCTTCGCTTTCCTAATCAAGCTTATTGTCCCCCCCCCACACACACACAGGGGCATTTCATATATCGAGATGAGATTCTTCCAGAATAATGACTGGTTCTCGGCACCCTAATAATTACAAAAATAGTATGGGTACAACTATCCCCCTGCCAATGACGATACGTACCTCCAACTGTAGGGATTTTACCGTAGCCGTCAATTGCCAATGGGACGCTGCAGGAGTGCTGTCGCTCTTGGAATGAATCGCACTGGAGTAGCTTTTCATTTGTCTCTAGATAATATTTCAGTTTCCATACACTCTTCGGGTAATTACCGTAAAATATCTTCGTCTGACCTTAGTACCTAATTTATAGTAGTGTGAGAAATCACCGAATTAGTAAGTAGATTCTCAGATTGAAAGATACATCAATGTTGGTGTTGTCTTGCTATAATTGAAAGGAATTAATGCTTGAATAGGTAATAGCAATTTTTTAATTGATATAGTACTTTAATTGATATAGCAAATTGTTTAGTGACCTGTCATTTCCTTGTCGTTCAGATACACTAGGAACAGAAGCACAAAGGCGAGTCAATTTCACTCGAATTAGAAGAAATTAAAGGAAAATAGAAAATTTCATATTCATGCAGTAAAAAGAATTTTACATATGCGAACCTAAATTTATAAGCAACAAATACTTTAAAATTTTAATTTAATAGCTTTATGTTTCATACAATAGTCATTTTTAGAAAATACCTGGTTAACAATGGTTATTGAGTGCTAAGAGTTTCATTAAAGTCTTTGATGTGTGCTGTCCCTAAATAGCAGGGCATCTTTAAATTTCAAATATAGATAAATCGGGCATAGTCTATGTTAGAAAACCTTTCTTCATTTCGTTTCTTTATAGCTTTTAAGCCCAGATGACAGTTTTCTTTTAGTTATTGAAATCCTATAACTTGATTATTGAATCGAAACACGATTATAAATGTACATGAAGATAATAATTAAATCCATTTAGTGGAATCAGCCAGCATTTTGTGCAATATTGAAAATTTGTAGAATTTTCGTAATATGTTGGGGATATTTGGAATTATTATTTTATTATTTATTATTTTGTAATAGATTGATTACGACTTAAATAAGGACGCTCAGCACATTAATGTAATTTAATACATGTAGTTTAATAGAAAAAAACAGATATATATTACTGACTTAACAACCGATATATTTTATAGTCCAATTACATAGAGAATGAGCTACAGAGTTTAGAATAGCGAAGACTATAAAGATTCATCAGCCTTGTTTACTTTTGAAGTTATATCTTATCGTATACTGAACAGGCACAAATACTGAAACATCTTACTCTCTTTTTAAATAAGCTACTAATTCATTAGGAAAGAAAAAAATATGCCAACATTTCTTAACTAAGAAAAAAATAAATAAAATATATTTGTAATAACAATGAAAAATTACTTAAATCTGATTAAAACACAATTAAAGTTTTGCTACAAAATACATTTAATTTTTAAAAATTATTAAAATTTTAAAATTTTTTGAAAACAATGATTATATTGTTAGTTAATAATATTCATATAATTTCGAAACATATTGAAATAAATATATACCAGTTCTTCAGAAAAGAGATTATTCAAGTCTTTCCTGATGTAGTAGTGCATCCTGAAGTCTCTAGACTAGAAATTTAGTCTAGTTCAATATATATCATTAGTTAATAATAATCCAAATAATTGGAAAATTATAGCAGCAGAACTAAATTAAATTATAGAACTGATCGGGACTAGAAATTACAAAATTTGTTTCTCCAAATATATGGAAAAATTATTGCAACAGAACAAAACTAAATCATAGAACTGATCGGGACTTGGAAATTATGAGATCAGAAAATTCTCGTAGCAGAAGTAAACTAAATTATAAAACTGACTAGTTGTTGGAAACGATGAGATTTTTTTCCAAGTAATCAAGAAATTATAGTATCAAAACTAAACTAAATTATAGAACTGATAGGAAACCGGAACTTACGATATTTTTTCCAAATAATTGGAAAATTATTGCAGCAGAATTAAACTAAATTTTAGAACTGATCGTGAGTTGGAAATTACGATATTTTTTTTCCAAATAATTTGAAAATTATTGCAGCAGAACTAAACTAAATTATAGAATTGATCGGGAATTGGAAATTATGAGATTTTTTTCCAAATAATAGGAACATTACTGCAGTAGAACTGAACTAAATTATAGAACTGATCGGGTGTTTGAAATTATGAAATTTTTCTTTCCAAATAATTGGAAGAACTTTTGTAACAGAATTTAAACTAAATTATAGAACTGATCGTGAGTTATAAATTATGCGATTTTTTTCGAAATAATTGGAAAATTATTCCAGCAGAACTAAACTAAATTATAAAACTGATCAGGAGTTGGAAATTATGAGAGTTTTTTTCCAAATAATTGGAAAATTATTGCAGAAGAAATAAAATAAATTTTAGAACTGATCGTGAGTTGGAAATTATGAAATGTTTTTTCCAAATAATTGAGAAATTACTTCAAGTAGAACTAAACTAAATTATAAAATTGATCGGGAGTTGGAAATTATGAGATTTATTTCCAAATAATTGGAAAATTATTGCAGCAGAACTGAATTAAATTATAGAACTGATCGGGTGTTTGAAATTATGAAACTTTTCTTTCCAAATAATCGGAAGAATTATTGCAAAAGAATTTAAATTAAATTATAGAATTGATCCTGAGTTATAAATTATGAGATTTTTTTCCAAATAATTGTATAATTATTCCAGCAGAACTAAACTAAATTATAGAATTGATCGGGAGTTGGAAATTATGAAATATTTTTCCAAATAATTGGAAGATTATTGCTGCAGAACTAAGCTAAATTATAGAACTGATCAAAAGTTGGAAATTATGAGATTTTTTTTTAAATAACTGGAAAATTAATACAGCAGGATTAAACTAATTATTAATAACTTTCATAGACTTCAAGACTAAAGCGCTACCTAAAATTATGATTACTGTAAAAGCATCAAAACTACTTTCTTTTCAGTAATGGTATTTATCACAAAATAAACACATTTAAATTATAATATTCATAAAAATCGTTAGTGGTACATTTCCACTGGCCACTTTCATAATCAATTACAGAATCCTTCAAAAAATTCTAATCAGCTTACCTGTAATGAAGACAGCTCTAGCGTGTGGTACGAGTTCATTTTTCAAAATTAGCTTTTTAATTAAATCAACAATTATTGATATTAGAGCAGCTGCTGAAAAAAATAAAGCCACTACTGGGAAATAAATAAGCATTGTAACGTATTGTACAAGAGGAACCTGAGACATTTTTGAAACTGAGCAAATCAAATCTATTGACAGGGAGAAAAAAAACCTGACTGAGTTGCAGCATGTATTTTTCTTTAATTTTTGACTTAGGAATTAAGGAAATTTTGTAATTTTCAAGACACAATTCAACATTTTCATTTTTGTCATTCTGCTTAATTTTCTATAATGACTTAAATGGTTCGTCATTAGAGTCAATGTCATTCTGCTTAATTTTCTATAATGACTTAAATGGACTAATAATTCCATGTTTCGTTGAAATTATTTCCTTTACTTTCTTAACTTAAAAAAATTACTTCATTCAGGGAAGTTTTAAACCCAAAAAAGATTAAGTTTTCCTGAACTGTAAAATAGTAAGTATTAACTTTTACAAAACCAGACGATATTAACTATTATTTGGTCAACAAGATGTGGAAAAGTTAGCGGAAGCTATTTGCTTAAGATTGATTGTGCGACAGATATTGCTAGGTTTGCCATAATAGTGGAACACTTGATACGGGGTGTTTAAGAGCATAAAGATAGAGCTAGGGGTAAGTATGAGTTCATTTTACTCTGATAAAAACCAATGGGAATGTTTTCTCCGAAACATTTCCGCATGTTTTAAAATAAACGTGCTATTCTCCTCGCATTATTCTAAATTAAATTGTGTATCCTGGACAAGGCGGCTAATGCCACGAGTACTCAGATTTTTATTTTCAGTATCACTTTGGAGATTTGCGTGCTTTAGTATAGAAAGGGAAATCGAATAAGTGGGAGTGAAGAAAAACAAGAATCAGTGGGAAATTATTTCATCATAAATTCCTCAGCTTGAGATGATGGAAGCTCTAATATTCTTTAAGGTACTGCTGTCAAATAATATTGAATTTCTTCTTTCTTTTAGAATTTGGAAGAGTTTATAAGAAAAATATATAGAATTCTTTTTCATATTTTAAATTGACAGTGTTTTACGCATTCCTTTCTTTTCGTAGAATTGTGTTTTTGAAAGCTTCGTCACTTTTAAGAAATCAAACTTTTTATTTAATTCATCCTTAAGTACTTTAATTTTAATGGAACATTAATTATTAGAGGAACTGAGCTTTACCCACCTGTTGGAAAATTTTGATGCCATCTCTCGATATATGGATTGCTTGATTATTAGTTTAGTTTAGTTATATTAACATCCCGTTTTAAAGCAACACTAGTACTATTTTGGACCGAATCTCGTAATTTTGAACTGTGGTCAGATGACGAAGACTACACTTGAGCTAGCATCCTCCACTCCAAACTTCCACACCCCATTAGTGACAGGACGATTGTCCCCGACGGATTTAACGTGCACCAGACCAGCTTGCACGACAATTCTTCGATGGGATCGGATCTCGAATCTGAAACCCCCGATTCGGAAGCCGAGTCCTTGCCACCAGGCCACCGCGACTTATAGAAGGGTCGAATAGAATATTAGTGTTACCTCTAAACTGGGGTAATTAATCTCAGATTTTAAAATGAAAAAGGAGCAAATAGCAACTGATTAGTGAAACATAGTAATTGTCTTATATATGGGACATATGGCTACCCTAGATTATGACTTATATATGAAATTAGATTTAGAAAATATGCTAATATGCGATGTACACTTTTACTTCAAATAAAACGTCCACTTTCTTGCTTCCACTTTCTAAAGGAAGAAAATTTGTTTATTATGTTTGATATTATTCTAAAATATTTTCAATAACCACTAGTTGATATAAAAGGCTTTGCTTGGTTTCAAATCCTTTCATACATAATATTTTTAAATTAAAAACTGTTTTCACTTAAAACACATTAATATACAAACATTAACATACTTTTTATACTCTGAAACGTTTCCTTATCTCAAACTAAACTAAAGTTAGAATATCGATTAAATTAAATGTTTTTCTTTAATCGGATGGCAATTGTGCTTCCCCACAAGATATTATTATTTATTATCAGCCATCTTGGGAGATCAGTTGATTCACCGAATAAGTGGCTTCAAAAAATTCCATTGAGTAGTCAGCAAAATATTTTCAAATTTCAAATATTGATAGATATATAACTCATACTATTCAAACGCCTTGAACGGTTTTGTTCATTATTCTTTACATTTCCTTTATTTCTGCAAAATAAACTAAATCAGAGGGGAAAGTAACCCTTATTTCATCTTTATGCAATCAATCAGAGGTTAGGAAACCTTATTTCCTTTTTATAGAATCAATCAGAGGGGTCAGCAAACATTATTTATTCTTTATACAATCAATTAGGGGTAGAACAACAGTGTTCAAAATTCGATGCACTTTAAATTTTTTGACACCATCACTTGAATTTGAATTTATATTATAATGTTTCAACATATAAATTTAGCATACAACAAAATATTGCGATATTTACTAAAAGCATGCTTTATATTGAAATCTACTCTTCATGAAGAAAAATGTCATGCAATTATGTCTTGATCAATATCTTTCAACACAAGCTATTAATATTTATTATAGCCGCCGTAAGTGATTCGCGGATGAATGGTTTCTAAACATTTCAATAGATTGCTCATCAAAGTATTTTGAAACTTCAAATATTGACAGATATATAACTCATATTATTTCAAAAGTCTTAAACGGTTTTGTTCATTGTTTTTCGCATTTCCCTTATTTCTGTAAAATCAATTATATCAGAAGGGAGAGCATCAGAACCGGATCGGGGCGCCTAGCCCCGGTAGGGTTTATTCCCGGTAATGGTAAATTGCAAAGGGCTTGACTGACGTTCCCTTAACGTGATCATCTACGTCGAGCTCTGGAGAAGGGGGAGTAATCTTTATTTTATCTTTATGTAATCAATCACAGAGACGAGCAACCCATATTTCATCTTTATAAAACCAATCAGAAGGGAGAGAAACACTTATTTCATCTTTATACAATCAGAAGGGAGAGCAACACTTAT
>JAPMOR010014819.1:0-28881 GCA_026543865.1 Argiope aurantia | reverse complement strand
ATGATCAAGATTTAAATAATTATAATTATTAAAAATATATGATCTTGATCATATTTTTTTTTCTGATATCATGATCGTGCTATCATGCTAACATTTCTTTTATAGAAAGAAAAGAAGAAAAAAATGAAAAATTACTTTTTTAAATTTGCCCTACTTTTCTTGAGAATACCACAAAATTCATTCAAAATAAGTTGGAACAATTTTCGGTGGCAGAATCCATTCCAAGTTGAGATTAATATATTTCATCAAAACCATTATTTAAGATAATCGTCGAGAATGTACTTCATTCTCAATGATTAAGACGACGAAGATTCGATTTTACAGGCAGTACAGATGAGATAAAAAAAAAAGAATTTAATGCGAGAATTTCGAAGAAAATGGGAAAAAATGAAATGTTCTCAATTTGCTACATTTTTGGCGAGTGTAGTTTGAAGGTATAAAAAAAAATTTGGTGGCAGTTTCAAAAAATAGTATTTTATATTTCAAACGTCAAAAGATTCTTTCTTTACTTTATTTTCCAGTTCTAGTTCTCTGGAAAATAAATATTCTTGAAAGAAAAGTAATTGAGAAAATATGTTTTATGGAATGCAAAATGATTTGTCGGAAAAATTTTGAATGCAATGTTGAAATTTTTATTCAATAAGAAATGTATAATTTAAAGTTTTTTGTTTCGATTATATTATAAACATATACAGATAGACTAGAATATGTATATATATAAAAATTAACTTCCTGTAGTTGAAAATAAATTACACTTAAGGAGTATAAATAAAAAAATATCAATAGAAAAAAATTCGTTTGAAGATTTGTTAAAAATTAAGCAATATTCTTACTGCTTCTGATACACAATTTTTAATTTCAATAAACGCGTTCCATTTTATAAGTCATATCTAAGAAGAATGATTCATATTTAAGAAAAATATAGGAATAAGCTAATTATTTTTCTTTGATTTGAATTCCACATTATGCACTTAGTTTAATTTTACATTAATTCTAAAGCGCAAATAATTTGCCACAAATGAAAAAAAAATGAGAAGTTTTTATATCACTCTTAAATTTCTCCTTAATTAAGAATATTTTATCTTCAAAATTTATTGTTATGACAAAAAAAGATGATTTGGAAAAGAGAATAATAAAGATTTAATGCATTTAACTAGATCTGAAAATGAACTCTTGTTTTTCAGCATTAATGCTCACTTATGTTCAGAAGTTAAATAACAATGTCATGGGGAAATCAGCCTGTTCGAAGCATTTTTTATGAAGCTGGATATATTTTGGAACATAAATAAGAAATGCATTTAAACATGTAATGTGAAGTTTGTCACGATAATTAATATAGAAAAGCAATCACAAAATATTGTAATATTTTAATGAATTATACTCTTGGTGTGATGTTGATTATATTCATTTTCCTCTTTGTTATTTTTAATTAGTTTTCCACTTTTTTTTGTTTCCACATATGAGTTTTTTTAAATCTATGAATTATTAATAAAGTACCACTTTATTTTCAGCTAGCTTATTCAAATGCAAGTGAATATGTATTTGGTTCTGAAATAACTGTTTTGATCTATTATTTAAGTACAAAAGCATTTTAGGGACAACTTATGAAAGGAAATGCGAAGCGTTCTTTAAATTCTGATAATTTATCATTAAAATTTGAAATGAAAAAGAAAAGTTTGTTGAAAATAATATTTCTGCACTATTTTCAAATGCTATGCTTACAATAATCAATGAAAATTACCATCTTTCTATTTATAAATAAGTAAATCTATAATGCTGGATAAGTTAAATTGATTTCTATAAATTTTTATTGATGCATCACAAAATGAATCTTCAGGGATTCTCACTTTTCAGCAATTTTTTTAAAACAAATTTTAGATCTCTATTCAATTTTGAGAAAGTTTGTCTCTCTGGTTGTTCAAGAATATTTGAACTTAACAGCTATAAAATGTCAAGAGCTGGAGAAATAAAATTTGGTCTACATAATTAGTATCTGAAGTGTAAATCTATATAAAACTTTGAAATACGTCTATCAAGGGGTAAAACTTGGGGTAAATCAAGGGGTGTCAGTTTGATAAGGAATCAGTTATGTGTGTAAACACAATGACTTAAATCATTGAAATTTAGTATGTCATGTGGTGGCTACAACTATATAGTACTGGTCAGATTTTGGCTTTAGTTGGTTGGAGGGAAGCCATCCAATTTGCACATTCTCACGGTAGATTATGAAAAATACTATATTCACGCCAAAAGTCTCTATTTCCTAACTCTTGTTCGCTAATATCAAGGCTCACGTAGTCATAACCAAGTTTCACAGTTATATGCGGCGGAGGGAGGTATAATACCTCTATTGGAGAATATGCGAGAAAGTTTCGGGGGGGGGGACTAATCTCGCAGGATTCTTATAACGAATTCATTAGTGTGAATATTTCCCAATTATTATAAATAGAAATATATTATTTATAATGCAAAATTTTAATAAGAAACTCGGGAAAATTTTAAATCATAACGATTTATTTCGTGTTTAAGTGATAAAATCAGTACGGAAATCACATAACAAAATAATAACAAATAACATAGTATCTATTTGAATGTGTTTCGTATTTTTTCTCTGACATCGCAATCAGTTTTACTCCAAACAAAATACATATTAGTGTATAAAATTAAACCTTTTTACTGAATTTAATTTTTGTATGAAATGACACCATTTAAATAGCAAATAAATCAAATTGCATTGAAAAGTGAGAATTTCTTGCATGCTATACTTTTACACATCGTACTTGCACGTTATACTTTTACACAAATTATATATATTGCTGTTATTTATTAACTTCCAAGGAATAATTTCCTAATTTATCATTAAAATTTTGCTTTGAATAAGAATACATTGTTAATTAAAAATTTAGTATCTTTCTGAATTTAAATTTTATTTTAAAATGTATTTTGTGTCGGCAAATAAGATCTATAAATTACTTTCATGAAATATGTTGACATCAGCATTTAGCGTTTCTAGAATAAAATTGCATAGAAAACAAAGACTAATATCTTCCAACATTTGTGACGTGACTTTAGAAATAAATATGTATACTAATAGTATCATTCTTAACCCGGCTATCAACTTTTTAGATATTTTATGTAAAACAAATTTTAAATATATTTCATAAGTGAAAATAATAAAAAAATAAAAAAATGTTTCTATAATTCTTTTTTATGGATATATATTAAGTTGTTAAGATATCTTTTTTATGCCGCAAAACTTTTGGAGTGGTGTGGAAGTTTGGAGAGGGAGTTAAAAGCTCAGATGTCATCCCCGTCATCTGACTGCGGTTCAAAATTACCAGGTCTGTCTTAAAATAGCCCTAGTGTTACTTTAAAATGGGATGTTAAATTAACTAAACTAAACTAAACTAACGACAAAACTTTCTAAAATTCTTCATGAATATAGCAAATGGAGAATTAATAAGAATATTTTGGCAATGTGTTAATTCACCAAGTGTTGAAAATATTTGGTACCCCATATTTCGCATTACTATTCGTATTGAAAGTCCTGTATCTTTGATGAAATCTTATATTCTTGCAGACATGGACAAATCACCAATATCATCTAGAAGGCATATTTACCATTTTAACAAAATGGAAATTTCTGATTTCGTCAGGTTAAATTATTGTATTTCGAATTGTGTAGATATTTTCGCACTCCATCCCACAAATGGATTACACTTTGCTGCGAAAATCAACATAATTCGGAAGAAATTTAGATTGTCAGATTTGGCAACATTTCTCCACTCATCAAACCCAAGCATGCCGGTGTTTATGAGAAAGCCTTTCATTAGTGTATCAAAAGTGCCAAACTCCTAAAAGCAATAAATTGGATTAAAAGTAGTAAACGCATTTTCGACACATATATATTAATTCAGTTTCTAATTCGATGAAAATTACGATTTTCGTTAACTATATTGAAAGAGATAAATAACCTATTAAACCTTTTGTATTTGGAAAAGTAATTCGATACGAAATTATTCACTAAATACAAGGACTTGTTTATTGCTTTGAAAAATAAATACACATAATTGTTTTAACTTTAATTTTCCTTAAAGATTTTTAAGAATCAAAAGGTATTTTTATAGGTTCTTCCTCAGTGACCTGACGGTCCCTGGTGAGCCCTGGCCTTCTCAAGAATTTTCTCCCAGACCTCTCTTTTCTTGGACATGGTCTTCCAGTTAATCATTGTTAAAGCGGTGAAGTCCCTTTCCAAGCAATCAACCCATCTGAGGTGGGGTTGGCCCCTAATTCTTGTTCCATTGGGCTTGGCCAGGAATACTTTCTGCGTTGTATACTCCCTGTTAATTCTAATAATGTGGCCAGCCCATTTAATCCTTTGGATTTCTATGTATTTCACGACGAAGAGCTCTTTGTAGGCATGGTAAAGTTCTAAATGTGAGCATCCGTGCCAAACGCCATCAACTTGTATTCCTCCAAAAATAGCTCTTAGTATCTGCCGCTCAAACATACCAAGAGCATTTTCATCTTTTTGTATCATTGACCAGGTTTCTGAAGCGTATGTGAGTATAGGTCTGATTAGACATTTATAAATTAATAACTCTTTTCCTTTTAATTAAATTTGATTTTAAATATTTCTATAATCCTTGAAAGCACCTAAATCCTCCTCTGTACTTCAGGTGTGATATTAATATTAATCTCAGAGCCCGAATACATAGCTGTCAACTTTCTCAAATTTATAAGTAAGAAAATTATTTGCAGGTGAATAGAAGAGTCTTTTACCCTTGTGCATTGCATGTAGTTTGTTTTTTTCTGGTTTATAGTAAGGTGCTGTTTACCTGTCTTTTTCCTAGGCCAGAAATGCCTGTTTATAATCAGAAAGTGTTCTTGCAATGATGTCTGTATCATCGGCAAATGCAAAAACTTGCACAGATTTATAGAAAACGTTTCTTCTGGTGTTAATTTTTCAGTCACGGATAATTTTTTCTAATTCTATGTTGAAGAGTAGGCATGACAGCGTGTCACCCTAAATAACCCCTTTCTAACTTCCATTGCTTCTAAAAATCTCCCTGGATTTTAACTCTCTGCGTGGTTTTACTCAGGATTTTTATAGGTATTGGAAGATATTTTTCACAGTAAAACATCAAAATGATGTACTGCTTTGGATGTTGTCTGAGAAGATACTAATACTCCTGAGTGAAAAGGGTTTATATAGATTTCGTAACAGATACGTTAAAATAAACTTGTATACAACAGAAAAGAATGAAAGTAATATCCTAAATAATATCGGAGGTAAATCTTGCTTTTAAAATAGCCGCGTGATAACTTCAAATTGACACTTAAATTTTTTTAAAAATTGTTTTTATAAAATGTAGTCACTTTCAATTCGGAAATATGCATTATATTGCTTTTCACAGATTGTTTTTATATCAGTACAAAACTTAATAAAACGTGCATTTAATTTAAAGATTTAAAAATAGCTAATATATGACAAAGATTAAAAGCTTACGAACACATTTTACTCAAAGTGGAATTCATTCAAAATTTGATGGGAATTTATCAATTTGGTCTAAAGACCATATACCAAATTTCATCCATCTAGCTTCAATCAGTTTTTAAGTACCATATTTGCTGGCAGACAGGAGGTATGTAAGAAACAGGTTTTTTCGAACTCGGGATATTTGGAGTTCCGTCAAAATAATTGTAACTTTCATTTTTCAATATATTCTCAAATCTTATAAATTCCTTTGCTTTTTCGGAAAAAAAAATAACATACACGCTTTCCATTGTAGGTAGGGTGAACGACTTTTGTTTAATTGTTCGTCAAAATATTTTCGTCAGATGCAAAAGCCGTTTCGCCTGTAAAGGTTTTGACACTTCCTATTGTCACGATGTCATCATCTCGATTTGTAGTGAAGCCCGAATCTGAAACAAGTCTTAATTTTAGAACTTTAACTTCCAAATCATGAATAATTATGTACACAAATCTAACTGAAAGAAATAATTTCATTAATGCCACTGTTTTTTTTGCATTCGAATAAGAATGAAAATGAGACAGAAGATATTGTTACAAACCTGCAATTCGGCTTCCCAGCATAGTTTGTTCCATCAACAGAAAGAAAGTTTTACAGTCATCTGAATGGACGAAATCCGTGTGGCGTGTCGGAGGTCCCAGAGCTTGGCGACAAACTTGGCGACCATTTGGCGACTTGGCGACGAATTTGGCGACTTTGGCGCCAAAATAGATAATACCCGAAACCTCGAGAATTTTCCCGATCCGTCCAGTAGGAACCGAGATACGCCTCGAACGTTCCTGATTGGTTGAGAGGCTTCTAGCCCCGCCTCCTGAAACCTATATAATTAAGCGGCCGCCGCTGCCAAGGGGAGACGACGAAGCCAGTAGTCGGAGACGACGGAATAGTCCGAAGACGGAGCGGAAAAGCCAGTAGTCAGAGTGGACGGAGTGGTCAAAGAAGAGTAAGCGGAATCGACGGAGCGAAGTCAGTAATCCGAGTCAGAGTCGGAGAAGTAGACGACGGAGTAGTCGAAAGCGACTGAGTCAAGCTAGTGCTGAACTGAGCTGTGCGCTACTGTCTGCAGTAGATTCTGGTTGTATGCTGCTGTGTGTGCTGTTGTATGCTTACGTCTCGGGTGAAGATAATCGTCTTCTGTGCTGTATATAGTTGTCGTTTTTGTGCTGTCCTGTGTGTCTTCGTGTAAATAAACGTCGTTGTTTTTATTTTCTACTACCGTCTGCTGATTGAGCATTCTCCACACACCATATCACTCCCACTATCCAAACGAACCCCGGTAAAGAAAATTTCTTAACAATATATTGCATATATAATATCTGGACTCTTGTACGAAGAGCAGTAAAGGCTAAAGAACTTATCGAATTTCTAAGTGGCAGGTTTAAGGCTTCTGTAAAATCCTCTATAGTTTTAGGCAAATCAAATTTTGAATGAATTAGACCTTACAGGTTAGTATTGGCTTAATTCTAACAGCAAATTTATATTGGTCACAAATGATGCATATTCTTTTAATCGAAGAGTTTTGATGTACAAATAATTTATTTCCTTGATCTTCACCACTTTCATTTAAGTTTCTTCTTTTTCTCCGATACTTTAAGATCAAAACTGTCTTGCAGCAACATCATCACAAATTGTAAAATTTGAGTATTTTTGCCTAATAATGATATAACAAAATAAAACGACAAAATGGCCCAATTCAAAAAGTATATGGCCAATTATACAAAATCTGACTGCTGAAGTTTTTATTTAATGAATGTAGCCTGAAAATTTCTTTTCGTAACAACAGCATACTTAGTCCTATTTCATAAATAATTGCTTGATCCATATAAAATTATTTTATTTTACTTACCATGTAAATAAGTATTATTTCTATCAACATGATCATCCACTTTTATAAGAGAACACAAATACTTAAAAATAATCTCATAATCTATACTTATAATAAAGCTAAATGTGTGTGTGTGTGTGTGTGTGTGTGTGTGTGTGTGTGTGTGTGTGTGTGTGTGTGTGTGTGTGTGTGTGTGTTGGCGCTCTACAGACCAGACCATTCAACCTACAGCTACCAAATTTGGCAAGTGTATACGTTGGAGGCCGGGAATGTGCACCTGGGGGTTATTTTTTCGAATTTTTAACTAGAATTTTATTTATTTAAAAATTAAGCGAAATTTTGACATGTTTCTGCTATAACTGCCGAAAATATTACCGCACAAAAAAGATTTTTACATGAAGTTAAAAATAAAAAATTTATCTTTTAAATGATACTAATGTTTTAATCTTAAAATTAAATTTCTATTTTTAATGAATTTTTAAATAAATATTTTAACTATGTTTTTCAATAATTTTTTTCGTCAAAAATAAAAATGAGGATTAAGCACGTTTTGCATTCATGAGAAAAAAAATAGCTTTTTTCAAAGTGTTGCCATCACATTGATTAAAGCTCTAACTGAAAATAAATTAAATCTTTTTAGAAATGAAATCTGCAAAATTATAATTTTCGGCAAGTGTCTGTAAGAAATGAAACAAATATGAAATATTATTTTTTCTAAAAAATAAATTCAAGTAAAATTATTTTATGATCTTTTACACTCTCTATACAGAATGTTTATTCAGTCCCCGATCCATTTTGATATTTAATGACTCATATAATAATGAAGATGTAAACAAACTTATGGCATTTATTGATGGAATAACTCATATATTTTCCTTTTCAGGTTTGAATATTTTTACTTTTGTAAATATCGTCTGCGCGTGTTTTTAATTTCAGATAATTTCATTTTCCAGTCTAAATATCTGTACTTTTCTAAATATCGTCTGCTTATTAATTGCATTTTTCTCTCTTTTGTTTTTGGCAACTATTGAAATGTTATGTTTACTTTTGATGTGTTTCTTCTATGTAGTACTTTTGTATGTGATGTTTTATTCGATCGGATATTAAGGAGAATGCATACACTACAAGAGAAAGCACAGATTTTATGGTGGTCATAGAATTAATTTCCAATCAACTAAATCACTGACTTTTAAGAGTTAATTTCCAATCACTTAAACTTGACTGATTTATGAAGATTTGAATATCACTATTCAATAAAAAAAGGATATTTTTAGATTTTCCATCGATCGTTTCAAAGATAATACGCCAATAAGCGCGCAGGGTTCTGAAGATTAATTGGCCTAAGATTATGAAAATGGTCAGTTTTTCTAAATTTTTAACATTTAAAACTTCATAAATAAGTCTTAGTTGATCGTGGAAAATAGAAACATTCATTCATTTATTTAAAATTTGGTGTGTCCAGAATATTTCTCAGAATATGATACCTTACTGCATTAAATTTAGACTTCATAATTTTTGAAATATATTTATAAGCAGGAACAAAATATTATTATTGATTTCATTTCAATCCTTTTGAAAGCAAAACTAAAAACTGAATTTTATACTGAATCTCAGAAATTTTTGTTCAATTATTGTTTGAGATATTACATAAACTATGAAAAATATTTGTAGTTAACATAAGACTTAAATACCGAGCGATTCTGTTTGCAATACTCATATTCAATAATAATAATAATTAATTAATAACAATAAAGATGATTAATAAAATAAAACGCTTGGTTTCATTAAAAATATATTAATATTAATTGCAATTTCGTCATTTACATTTTTAATTAAAGTTGAAGTTTTACCGGAAATGGCAACAAATTAGCAAAAATATATATAGTAAATTGAACGAAACGATCTAAACAATATAAGTTTGGTATGACTATCAAAATTTGAAGATTAAAAATGTTTTGTTTGAGAATCCTTTAAGAGACCAGTTACTTAAAATATTTAATTGAAAATTGTAGCGAGCGGTAATACTGGCGAACCGGCTGGTCGCCAAAGGCGGCTAGTATAAAAATATTTGAGGGACTAATCCTTAAAAATGTTCAACTTTTTAATTAAGCACTTTCTTATGCAATTAAATTTGCTTTATATCTTACAAATTTGTCATTTTCATTAGGTCTTGCAGCATGTTTAATAGCGTTTATAAAACCAACGATATTTCAATAATTTTCACATTGTTAGAAGAATTAACGAAAATCCAATAACCCATCCCTGGAATGCTTATTTAGGTCTTACAGCATGTTTGCAACAGGCATAGATCTTCATTGCAACTACATTAATTTTATCTGTGCACTACTTGTATCTCCACAAACTGCATTCGCATCGCCAAGATATACTTGAGTTTCGAGAGGTTGAGACCCAAGTGAGGAAGACAATCTCCGATTACTTGAGATCTTGAAGTCAGTTGTCTTCATTTATCAGCTCGGTTTCAATCATGATATATTTGAATTATTGGCCTTCCTATCTGTATATCTATTGGACTTCGCCTATTAGCACAAATTACATCTGATATTATCCAGCATTTAGGATATCTGACAGCATCGCAGATATACGCACAATGTCTTGTCTTGTAGACTGGAATTCTTGATAAAGGTATCATATGATTTGGAATCCAAGATTTAGATAATCAATCTTTGACTTGTCTCCTGTGGTTTAAACTGCTGCTTCTTTTACTGGACATAGGGCGATACATACATATAATGTTTGAATTAATTTCGCTCTTATCGTAGGTTTGGAATGATCTTTAATTATTTGCAACGCTACTATCCTATCATCCATGTCTACGATTAGATTTAAAAATTTAGGATTAACACTTGTGCTCGTTTGGTCTTTTTTTAATTGAAAATTATATTTTTTCTTGTAGGTTGTTCTCACTTCTGAATCTGCTGCTTCCGTTTTAATGACTAATATTCTCTCCTCTCAGAAAATAGAGATTTCCCAGGGCGGAAAATAAAGGAGGGCAGATTAATAGTTAGTGGCTGCTTAAATGAATAGCTTATAAAGTGGATATATTAGTTAAATAATATATATGAGCACAAAATGTCCGTGTATATTTAATTATACCTGTATCATTCCACCCATTTGTAAGAAATGCCAAATGAGGTAAAAAAATATAGAGCAAATGGAAATGAATTTGCATCTTTATCTTAATTTCTATCTACAATCATTTAAATTTTATAAACCAACACATAACAGTATATGTAAATATACTGAAAGAAAAGAAAAGTAAGTTAATGAGCCCTTGTTTTTAAAAATGCCATCTCTGTAGCAGAAAAAAAAATGTGCATGATAAAGGTTTTTTTATTCTACTAGAGCGATGCCATTTAAAAGCACAAAAACCAATTAATTCACGTTCTCTTTTTTTGTCAGCTTCGATATATCGATGAAATATGCATTGAGATTGTAAGATTAGGTGTTTTGTTTTATTTTTATTTATTAATATTTATTCTTTTTACTTATTATTAATCTTTATTTATAACTCTTCTTTAAACAAGAGCTGTTATATCTTGCAAAATCGTATACATAAAACTAATGTAATAAAAAAATTTCAATTGTAATAATAATGCATAATAAAAATGTATTTTTGTGGTTATAATACCTCACGTGTTTTAATAACTATTTTTTCCTAGCATTGTTTTTCAGTTAGTTCGCTAATTTAATATTCTTATGTAAGGGGCTTTTCATATTAACAAAAAAAAAAATGCTTCAAAAACTTCTTCCTTAAATTAAGGTACAATTAAAGGCTTTTAATAATTAAAATAAATTTATATAAAACTCTTAGTTTAATCAGAAATTCAATTTTAAAAAAGTTAATTTCCTAAGCGTTCTTTATTTTTCGTTATTGCATGTTGCCTATTAAAAGGAAAACTAGTTCATGAATTGATTAAAAGGAGAGAAAAAAAATAATATCCGGTGAAATAAATTTCCTTTTAAGAATAATTAAACTGACAGTTTTTTTATATCAAAAGCGAAGTATATTCCGATTAAGAGCTTTAAAAATTGAGAATACAGAATGATGTCAGATTTTTTGTGGTTGTTTGAAAGTGATCCATAAAACATTACACAAAACCGAATAATAAGTAAAATTAGCAAAGGAATTTATTTCAAAATGCAAAATCTAAATCTTTTTCATCTAAACGTCAAAATATTTAGCTATAAACACACACGATTTCGTTCCTTCTATTTCCTGCAAATATTTTTAAGTAAAGGAATGTTGACGTTGAAAAATTAACTTCGATTCGAAATTACATTTTTCGAGAGTTCATAGTAACTTTCGTATTTTTGAAAGACGAATTCGGGCGTTTCAGTATTCAAAGAACCGGAACTCAGATAATCTTAGGAATGAGAGGAGTAAAAGTGATATCCATCTCCATCCTCATTTATAAATTTAATTTATATAAACAATTTGTTATATCTTGTTTAGGAACTTATATCCATTGCATTCTCTTCCATTCTCACGGCCCCATTCTTATTAAATTAAGGAAGGGAATGGAGGAAGAAGGTCCTTATATCTCTCGACAAATGGAATGCGTTATATCTACGTTTCCCAGCTGGAATTTTCAAGCATAATTAGTGGCACTTACAAAAGATTTTGGCAATTTCTTAGTAGAAATCCTAATGGTATTATTCATTCATATTCATTGTTTATCTATTCAAATAAAAATATAAATCGAATTTTCTATTGCCAGTTTGCAATAGGTTATCAACTCAAATGCTTTTAACTTTCAAACGTTTCTATTTATTGGAATAAGATTACTTTTATAAATACTGAAAGGTACCACACATCTTTCGAGATGCGCATAAGATGCTGGAATCACAGATAAATGTCATCCTTCTTTCGTTAAATGTGATTCATTGAATACCCGTGGTGCGTACTTTGTTTGTTAGAGAAGATCGCCCAGTTAGATTTTGAGAAACAGGGACATTTTGAAATTTCTCAAAAGATGTTTAATAGCCATTTGCTTAAGGATCAACATTTAAACGGGGTTGTCTTTTGTATTGCAACCCCTTTAAGACCATAGGCTACCACTGCAATTTTTGAGGGTGTAAGGATTTTTTTTTTAATCATTGAATGGGAAACTCGAGTATGCACGTATTCTCAGACACAAGCACTCAAACGATCTTATGAAGGAGAGGGTTAATAAATCTGGGAAGGCCATATGGATTTTAACAATAATACATTTTTTTATGAATTTTCAAAACTCATTATATGATCGCCGTTGTTTTTGTACAAAATAAATTATCATTATCAATTTTCAAATAAATTTTCTTCTTAAATCATTAATTTTATAATATGAATTCATTTTAAGAATTTTTTTATTTTTATTATTATAGAAATTCAATTCTTAATATTTTGTCATGATTAAATCTCCGCTTGTTTGGAAAAACAGCTGTTTCCCTTGAGATTATGTAAATGTTAATCCAATTGATGAACTATGAAATCGATAGTCACATAATGCAGGCAGAATCCCCAATAACAATTAGGAAAAAAGAGAAACAGACTGGAAAATCACAAGATGTTTTTTAAAGCTTAAAATGCAAACATTAATCAAATTTAACTATACCGCGTATTTTTCTGAAATTCTTAAATTTACCGAACATTTTGCATGTTCTGCTTCTTAGATTAAATAAATAAGTGACATATTCGTTTTAGTGATATTAAACGGAAATTACCTTCAAGCCTGCGTCCACTTCTCTACTTGAACGCAATTAGTTGCTCTACATCTAGCTGCTCACTGCATGGCAAGTTATCTATGTTAATGTGTCATGCCTCATAACATTGACACTGCCAGACTATGTTCGAAACACTGCTCAATGTGCAAAACACGGTTCTCCGCTCCCCCTACAGTCCTCCTAGACTGAGATGAATTTTTGAAGCATACTCCTTTTCTTCTCCAAGAAATTGGATAATTGCTCATTGTTGTGATCTAGAGGAATTCTTCATGCAACGAATTGGGGAAACAACACTCTGGATATATTAATCTGAGCGCATTAATATCCTCATGCGATTAACAAAGCATTTTCTGTTGTGATGAACACTGACTTGCGTATGAAACACAGGAATAAATTTGTTGTCAAATTTATAGTCATTGCTAATATAACAAGAAAAGAGTTTAATTCCCCAAGAAATATTTATTAACTATATAAAATTCAAAGCCAGACATTTAATACATTCTATCATACTCAGGCCCCGACTTAGCTTAATTGGGGCCCGGAGCAAAACTCCTTTGGGACCTCATCTGCCTTTTTTGTCTTTGAAAAGCAATTATAAAAAATTTTCGTTGAAGAAGGAAACGTAAAATAAGCTTTCTATTCGATTTGGAGGCCCTTTTTTGGTGTGGGTGTCCGGGGCAATTACCCCGTATGCCCCTGCTTAATCAGGCTCTGATCATACTCGCATTTAGATTACTAGCATACCAAAATCTATCTTACAGTGTCTCTTATAAGGAGGAAATGCACTAAATGAAAATCACCTAAAGCATAAAAAAAGAATTCCCAAAATAATGTTATGGAAAAGACCCTTAGGAATAGGTTAATCGTTTTCTACATTCTTTGTATAAGGTTTGAAAGTAGCATTATTTTCTTTTAACTTTTCTTTTCAGTATTTCAAACAATATCCGTTTCTAATTGTTTCACTTGATATGGAAATCACTTATTGGGAGTTACCATTTAATTAATCAAAATCGTCCTTGTTCAAGTATTTCTGAGTTAGGCCGACTTGACTGTATTTTTCCACTTTTAAACAAATTTAAATCTTTAAACATTTAAAAAGTATAAAAAAATAACAAGTATATAAATAACAAGTTTGAAATAAATATCCGTAAAACGACACAACTTTATTCCAAAAACCAAGTTTCATTGCAAAACAGACACAACTATGACAAAAACAAAAATCACAATTTATTTGTTGAAAAATTTGCCACTATCAAGCATTTGGAGCTTCTGCAATCAAAACAAGTTATTTACCTGAAATATACACAATATATCATGGAGATGCTTAACCGTATAGAATTGAACAGTGAGCCCATAAATTGAACAAGAAAGACGAAAAAATACGCCTTTTTTTCCAAACAACAGTCATTTTCGAGTAAATAGCCATTGTTTGTCGTTTTTATCCTAATGCGCATGTGTCTTTTTTTGTCCAGATTCACTCTTTCGTATAGTAATCATTTTTGTTGCCACTCATTCAGAAAAGAAAGCCAGAATTTAATAATATTCTTTTTTAAGTGTGATGATATCATTCTTCTTACCAATACAAAAAAAATAATGAAAAAACGGTTTCCATCTTCTGTGCGAATTGCAATTTAACGGCTTTTCAGTAGAGAGAGCTAGAAAATAAATTCTTTCTTGTTCGTTTTTCCACTTTAGATAGAGAAATGCACAAACACACTATTGGAAAAATACAAAGAAACAGAGACAGAAGAATTGTATTTGTTGTCATGACTAAGAAGGGAAAATAAATTTATTGGGCCCCAAAGTGCATTTTTCTTCACTTCTGTTTTATAAAAATAAAGTTTAACAAATGAAAATCATCGTTCTTTTGATAATGCACGTAGTAATTTGAACAAACTTGTGTTCTAAAAATTAATTATAAAAGAACTCGTATTTCACATTTCGAGAATATTAATTCAAAAGTTTTTAACAGTTAAACAATTTGAAATTAAAAATACATTCTTCTCGGCAAACTGGAAGGGAAAGTTAGGCTCCTTTGCATCTAAGTTTCTATCTGGCAACATTAATTATTGTTACGAATCCGTAATGCTGCTTCCCAGCATAGTTGGTTCCCTCATTGGAAAGAATGTTTTACAGTCATCTGTATGGGACAGAGGTCTGGGCGTCGTGTCGGGGGTCCCAGAGCTTGGCGACTTTGGCGCCAAAATAGATTATACCCGAAATTTTGAGAATTTTGCCGATCCGTCCAGTAGAAACCGAGATACGCCTCGAACGTTCCTGATTGGTTGAGAGGCTTCTAGCCCCGCCACCTGAGACCTATAAAAGGGGGCTTCAGCTACCAGAGAAGTCAAGTCAGTAATCCGAGTCCGAGTCGGAGAAGTCGAAGCCAGGGTAGTCGGAAGCGACGGAGTCAAGCTAGTGCTGAACTGAGCTGTGCGCTACTGTCTGCAGTAGATTCTTGTTGTATGCTGCTGTTGTATGCTACACGTCTCGATTGAAGATAATTGTCTTCTGTGCTGTATATAGTTGTCGTTTTTGGGCTGTCCTGTGTGTCTTCGTGAAAATAAACGTCGTTGTTTTTATTCTACTTCTACCTGCTGATTGAGCGTTCTTTACACCATATCACTTCCACTATCCAAACGAACCCCGGTAAAATTTCGTAACATTATTGATGCTAGAAACACTCAATATTAGGGATTGAAAATCATTTTTCAACCCCTAACTGTTAAGATATCGCAGTTATAAAAAAAACAAATCCAAATCCAAACAAGTACAAATCCAAACAAAATTACATACTCTAGTTTTCCTGTTCACAAAGTAACACGGGTAAAGCATTATACGCATATATATATATATATATATAATATAATATGCAGTGACGAACGCCTGATGACGAGCGCCATCTACTGGCCAACAGGTGTTGATCCTTGTTAGACGGAGTGCAGACGAGATGGGTCTGAACGAAAGTCAAGACGTGTGAGACGAGACGGGTCTCTGAACGAAAGACGCGACGTAACATGTGAATTAATCCTGCGACGTATTCGACGAAATCTATTTAATGCTCATTTCTTTTGTTAATGTAATTGTTCGTCCTAAATGTAATTAATTGTGCGTGATTCTAAATAATAGTGATTCCTGAGTCCTACATATATATATAATATAAACTGTAGAACGAGGGTAATTTTGGGTTCTAGAGATCATGATCGGTGAAGTACTGAAGAAATTTTTCCGGTCTAGTCATGAGAATAATTGCAAAAGGTAGTATTCCTGTAGAAATCTTCCCATTAATTTACATTTATATATTTTAAAATTAAAAAGTAAAGTTGTCACTTTTCCTCGTCAATAGTCAATATAAATTGTTTGTTATAAACATACGATATAATGCAGAAAAATAATCAACTGAAAATGCTTATTAAAGTACAGATCTACTTCCGTGAAATAGTTTGGTAAGCATTTGCAGTTTTCTAACATTTATTCCAAAGCTTATAAATTATACCTCATTACAATTTGATCCATGAAAGACCACAAACTTGATCTGGCTTCATTAAAAATTGAATTCTACCATTTCACGTATCGGTACAGATCAGTCAACACCTATCAGCCATTTCTAATATTTTCCATTAGTTGTTGTCAGTTTTTGTAAACGATAAAGAAATTAAAACGAATTATAAAAAAATAAATACTAAACAATATTCTTATTTATGTGAATGTATTGGGGTGAATTAGATCCAAATATACTTTCAGTTCCACTGGAAAGCAATTTATTCATTTTATTACTTTCTTGTATACGTAGTTTTTTTTTTGTCGTATGACTATTTAAGTTAATTTTTGCGAAGTAGCCTCTGAGGGTAAAGGCCCCTGAGCACCCGAGGGCAGCAGTCTGACTTCTATCTCTTATGAAGATAGCACACGCACTCGTTTGCGCAACGCCTTTTTACAGGGGGGCTCCTCACAAAGAGAACAACCAGGCCCGAACCAGGACTCGAACCCGGAACGCCTAGATCGTGGGGAAGACACCTTACCCCTAGGATAAGATGTCGTCAAAAATGATGTCGTGTCCGCGTTACCACTGAAAGGGGCTGCAGTAGCTTCTGAGGGTAAAGACCCCTGAACACGCGAGGGCAGGAGTCTGATTTCCAGCTTATATGAAGATGAAACTGACACATTCGCTTGCAGAACCTCTTTTTACAGGGGAGGGAGACATTCACACACCTAACAGATAGAACACACATGAAGAACAACCATGCCAGAACCGGGATTCGAACCCGGGACGCCCAGATCACGGGGAAGATGCGCTACCTCTATGCAAGGACGCCAGCATACGATTTATTTCGCTATTGCAGGAATATTCTAGTAGCTGTTATATGTGTGGTAAAATGTAGTAAATATAATGCATTTTGACACTAAAATTATATTCTAATATTTACAACAAAGTATAATAGTAAGATGGTTACAAGAAAGTACAGAGAAAGTATAGTAATCCTCAAAAAATTCAAAGTTGAGATTTTACGAATCTCCACATTTTATATCTTCCTCCCTGAGTTTGAAAACCGCATTTTTTTGGAAAATGTCCGTCTGTCTATCTGTGACAAATGTAACACAAAACGTTTTGAGTTGGACAAATGAAATTTGGTATACAGTCTTCATAAAAAAATGCAAGATTTCTATCATATTTTGAGTAACATTTGTTCAGAGAAAGTCCATCTGCCCCTCTGTTCGAATTCAAATTTATACGATTATTACAAAACGAAGAGAGCTCGAGAAATAAAATTCGGTACACGAATGGAGCGTTTCTAGTATAAACTTCAATCAAAATTGGAGCTAAATCCGACATGGTCTTGACCGTCTGTCGGTCTGTACTTTCAGAAACATGTAAACACGATAATTCAAAAACGTAAAGATTTAAATATATCAAATTTGGTACGGGGTTTTTGGACTACAAGCGCAGTTTTATGTCAAATGCTGGTTTCAATCAATTGAGAAAAACATGTCTAAACACAAATTCGATTTTTGAATATCATTAACTGCATGCTAGGGAGTAATCACCAAAGCAAACTAGCCAAGGAGCTAACGCTAGATTATAGATTCAGTCAAGATGCTTAATTCACGACAAATGTTTATATTTCATAAAAAATGTACGCCAATGCCATGTGATCCGTTCTTGGATGACACCTTTGAGATAGTATTCAAAAAAGTTTTAGCTAGACCACTGGTTTGATGATTAAGATGCATGGTCGGAGGTGACTTAGGTGAATACAGTTCGTAGGAGATTTTGAAGAGGCGATTATTGTAACAGTTGTTACAAACTTGCAATTCGGCTTCCCAGCATAGTTTGTTCTACTATCAAAAAGACTGTTTTAAAGTCATCATTATTGGACGGAGTCCGTGTGTCACGTCGGAGGTCCCAGAGCTTGACGACAAACTTAGCGACCATTTGGCGACTTTGGCGCCAAAATAGATAATACCCGAAACTTCGATAATATTCCCGATCCGTCCAGTAGGAACCGAGATACGCCTCGAACGTTCCTGATTGGTTGAGACGCTTCTAGCCCCACCTCCTGAGACCTATTAAAGGGGCTGCAGCTGCCAGACGAAGTCAGTCAGTAGGAGTCGAGAGTCGCAGAAGTCGAAGACAGAGTGGACGGAGTCGTCGAAGTAGTAGTCGAGAGTCGTAGTCGGAATCGACGGGGAGGAGGAGTCGGAAGCGACAGAGTAGAGTAGTCGAAATCGACGGTGCAGAACTGGTCTTCCAGGGATTAGAGGAGCAGCGACGGAGTCAAGCTAGTGCTGAACAAAGCTGTGCGCTACTGTCTGCAGTAGATTCTTGTTATATGCTGCTGTGTATGCTGCACGTCTCGGCTGAAGATAGTCGTCTCTGTGCTGTATATAGCTGTCGCGTTTGTGCTGTCCTGTGTGTCTTCGTGTAAATAAACGTCGTTGTTTTTATTCTACTTCTGCCTGCTGATTGAGCATTCTCCACACTATATAACTTCCACTATCCAAACGAACCCCGGAAAATTTCGTAACACAGTAACTTTCGCATACCACTTTTCGAAATGTTGTCTTAATCCCTTGATTTTTTTCATTGGAAATATAGTCCATTCGAATTATCGTGTGAGGTGCCAATATATGGAAAGAAATATAAAACAAATTGAGTTTTTGAGGACCTGTTTTGAATAACTAACACAAGTTTGCAATTGGATTATATCCAGATAACCATCATCAGTGCGAGGGAAGTTGTAGACTGTTTTCACATTTTAAAGAGAAGCTATTGATCTGCGAGGAAATATTCAAATTAAAAAGTAAAAAGACATTCAAAATGAGCCGTAAAAAGACATTAAAAGCCTTAAAAAGACATTCAAAATGAATTTCTGAGCATTATAAGTACTTAATTAAATAAGAACTGAATTAAAAAAAAGATACAAATTTTAAAAATATGTATGTCTTTATTTTTATCTTTTTAATTTGAGCGAAATTCTTGGGATTCCAATTAAGTGTGTGTTAATAGCAGAAAATACATGTTAAAGATGTGAAATAGATAATTGTATTATTTTTTTGGTAAAGCTCAGCTTTATTGAAAAATGAGGATTGTCCAAAAATACCTTTATATATTTTTCTATGCATCAGAATTAGAGGGATAAATAAAATCGTTTTCTAAATCTATTGATCTACAATTTTTAGGTTATAAATGTCGATTAAAAATGCAGAGAAAGGGGTGAAGATTAAATTTGAAGATGAAGAAATATCTTGCTTGATTACCGAAGAGCATAAATTAACAGTTATCTGAAAATGAAATTTAACTCCAAATTTAATTTCCACCTATTATTTTTAGATCGAACTCTTATTCAATATTTTTAAAATGAAGGGATTTTATTTTTTTTCAAATTTTCATTTAAAAAATATATTTCTTCTGATTACATCATAATGTCAGACAGATCATTTTATACATTTTATTAAATAGCTGTAATTTTTATATTCGAATTTGATCGACAGTTTATATGTTTTTCACTTAAACGCGAAATACCATTATTTCAACTTATCCTCTAATATACCGGGATGCAAAAAGGAAAATCTGTTTCAGATACCAACTCAAAAAATTTCAATAAATCATTTTTTTTTCATATCAAAGTATAATTGGACTGGAGAAGCGACCCTTCAGCTCGTGATGTTCTTGCTTTAGTTTAATTATTTAAACATCAGCGGCTACCTATGACTTCAAATCACGGATACGAGTGCGCCATCTCGTGCTGAAATTCAGGACTAAGCCTCAATTTTCTTAATTTTTTTTTTTTTATCTTAGGAAAGTTGAGCGCCCTAGAAAAATAATATATGTATAAATAAAAAAATATTAAAAATTGATTAATAACTGCCCATTAAAATGATAATTTATTTCACAAGAGTTATTTTGTAGCATGTCTGATTTTATTTTTCAGCACAACTTTACAATATTTCTGTAGTAAAAGGTTTCAATGGTGAATTTAAAAAAAAAATCATTCGTATTTTCAACCCAAACTGTGGAAGTTGGTATTTTAGCTGAAAATTAGTGCACTAAATTAATACTGAGTTATCGTTTTAAACGAGATTCGATCAAATATAGAAGGCACTGAAGAAGATAACTATATTCAGCATTGCTAATCCTTAATAGTAGATCATTTCCATTGTCAGATTTCAAATTTAAAACATTTTGAAAGAAAATGTTATTTAGAGAATGATTTTCTGTTTCACGCTGTTGATGTCTTTCTCATGTGCACAGATTAGTCGCAAAGAAAAAAGACGAAATAGAAAGGAATAATTTAAAAAACACCGAATATATTTCAAAAAATATGTAACTCATTTACGAATATATTAAAAGCATTTAATACTTTAAAACTTTAAATACACCGAATTACCTAAAATTTTAAAATACCTCAAAGAAAATTTTGAAACACAGGTCAGCCTATCACAAAAGTTCCGGTTATTTCCTTCCATTACAGGTGTATTGTCAAATATAATTTCAATCAACTTGTTTTAATAGTTGGTTTATTAAAACGTTTCTTATATCAGGCTGTAAGAAATTTATTTTCATAATTATATTAAATACAAAAAATAATTTTTAAAAAATGAGAATGCAATCTTTTTTAGTAAGCGTTGACCACAATATGTATTTGCAATGTATTTTTTTTTTCAAATAAATTATCTTTTATGTATAATTTCTACCTATATTTTTAAATGAAATTGCATATATTAACAGCTTTTTTTAATAATCATTTTAGATTTATCGTCGTTTTAAATTAATTGACGTGTTCAGATCGAATTTCAGAGATATATTATATCAGAATGTTTTGAAGTATATTCCATATAATATTTTCATTTTTACAAATACTACCTCATCTTTACATGAATTAATCTTCGCTAATATTCATTTAAAAAAGAATTTATGGTTGTGAGTGTTAAAAAAAAATACCTTTTCGAAACAATCTGTTACTAACTTTTCAACAAATTTTCAGTAGTATATTTAAACTTTGTGACTTTCCCCTTGTGAGTTGTTTTAAAAGTCCCTACTTTTAAAATAAGAAAAACAAGTATTTGGAATAGCTTTTTTAATGAATTCTCTTTAAAAGCACAAATCATTTTATAGTTTTGAAAATACCTAGGGAAAAATAAGTAATATTTTTATTTAAAATGGAAAACATTCATAAATTTATTTTGCTCCCTTGTTATATTTTAAAAATTCACGGAACTATTCATAAATTATTGCGTCCTTCTGGAACTGGATGATTCTCTGGTGAAATATTATTTTATGATTCTCTTTCAATAATTCAATCAAAAATAACGTAACTTTTTGTGCTTTATTTCTCTATTATTTAAGCGCGTATGATTTAATTACACATTAAAGGGGTTTTAAAATTAAACATTAAGCTCTTTTTTAAATATTTGTGAATTTATTTAAAATTTTATTCACAATTTTATTGCGAATAAAATAATTGAGATATTTTACCAAACGATTTTTATTTCCCACATTTAATTGGACTATTCCCTGAAAGAAATTCATTTTTTTTATTATTTCTTAAAATCATGAAAAATAAAAAATAAATCCTTTAGTGAAATAATATGGCAAAACATATATTATTATTTCTCCTTCTTTTTAACAGCATATTCAGAATCGAAATTCATTTAATTTCAAGATATGAATTAGTTTATTTTTATTTGCGCTTCATACTTTTCATATTTGCTTACTGCAATTTTCTCTATTTCATAATTAAATTTGTAAAGCGTATCTGAAAAAAAATCGCTTTCTCTTTTATTAAAAGAATAATGGAAAAAAATTTAAGTCGCAAAAAGTTCATTGTTTATTTTCACGCATTTTGAGAATGGTTGGTCTTATGTCATAACTTTTAATCCTCGAAACAGAAATGTTTTATAACGAATAATTTTTCACAACTTTTAATATTATTTTGTCATTTTTTTTCTAGATTTTAAATATATTCTTTTTGACCCTGAGACACATAGAATGAAAAAAAAAATCAAATGTTTTCACGAGCAGTTTTATATTTATTTGAATCATTATTCTATGTCCGTTTCATTGTATGTCTTGTTGTCACATTTTCGAAAAAAGAAAAAAAAACTAGTTTGGTGAATTATGTTTTATCTGAAAGGATATCTTTCGTTTTATGGAGAAGGTGGAACATTGCAAGGTTGAAGAGAGACAAGGGTTAAGATATATTCGAAAGAAACAACAATTCTTCTTGGAGTAAAGCAATTCTTTCTGGATAAAAATCAATTGAAAATATGGTAAAGGAAATGGAAAAATATTTTGAAGTTAGAAAAAAAATGATTTAGTATTTTTTATGAGGCAGTAATAATGAAAAAAAAAGAATGATATTTATTTTATTATTTTTAGTATCCATCATTTATATAATAAATATGAAATATTTTAACATTTCAAAATCTTATTGCTCAAATTTACATGCAAATGAATTAATTTGAAACACAATTTGAAATATTTTGCTATGTTATAATCTTTTCAATTGATTATATACTATATTTTAGTTTATATAAAACAAAATATTATTATAATTTTCCATTTATATGGTTTTTCTTAGATTTGTGAAAAGATTTGTTGACAAAAGAAAATTTTTCGACAAAGTTTATCGCAGGTACCTTGGGTTTTTCTTGTCAATCATTTTTAGTGCATCCAAATAAATAAAAAAAAATTCTTCTAGTAAAATAAAGTTATTAATTAAATAACTATAAAGTTTCTAAAAATTAAAAAAGGAATTAATTTAGCATTTAATTTGATTTACTTTTATTTAATTACAACTAGTACAGTAACCATCACTATGCCATAAAACAGAGGGAAAAAAGTAATTGAATTCAACTCTTACATTTGGGATCTCCTCAGACATTTTAGAATCAATGTATGTTGAATCAGACGATCACGTATAATTCATTAATCCTGTTCCTGCGACATAGTCTGAGGAAAAAGAATAAGAAAAAGTAAAACAACTAACAAAAGTACGAACCATATGCTATCGATTAGAGCAGTTTTACTTTTTATTCTCTTTATATTTCTGTCTCATTGGTAAATACTACACAAAAAGGGAATTCATCCAGATAAAATAATTCATTAATTTTAGTTGATTTTCTCAATTATTTTTAGCGCTCTGGTTTATATATTTAACACAAATAATGAGAATTTGTAATAATCACTCTATATAAAAAAAGCTAACGTCCTTAGCACAGATATCTAGCTTATTACGAATGCTAACAGTCAAACATAAACAAAACATCATTCCAATTTCAGAATGTTTCATTCACTGAATATTTTTTGCTGCTGTACTGAATCAAACTCTTCGCTTAGCTAATTAATGGAGCTGCAAAATATTGTTATAATTGTTCTGGAGATAATTCGGCATATCATGAAAGATTACATTCAGTCAGAGGAAAGAAAATAGAAAAGAAATTAAAAAAAAAAACATGTTTCATACACGAACTTAACAACAGCCAGATAAGTTACTGAGTTAGGATTAATATACAGTTTCTCACCAAACACGTCAGAATTGCGCCAATTGGCCATAAACTGTCTAAAACTTTGCAATCCTGACTGTGTATACCTAAAATGCTAACAAGACTTTTAAAATTGCAATAAAAAACTCTCGCGATTATATATTGGCAAGAAATCGTTCCCCAATGTGTCTTTTTTTTTTTTTTCTTTTTTTTCATCCAAATATTAATCTTAAGTCTAGCCGTAATCGTTATGACTTGCCTACGGAAACTCATATTCATATTTTTAAAAACAATTATCTTGTAAAAATACTTTTTGGATTATCTTAGACTAAAAAAAATAACCTTTTTAATTATATAAATTTCATTTTCGTGCAATTTTTCATTTAACTTTTTAAATATGTTTAATTTAATTTGATATAATACCAGAAATAATGTTTTTAAAGGCTATGGTGAAATTCAAACTCTCCGGTAAAACGTTCCAGAATGTAATTTTGCCAGTCATTAAATCAATAGTAGGACTTTAATTTCCATTTTTATTTCGCAATATGTAAGCTTTGTAAATTGATGTAAACTACTTGAATTGAATTTTAGTTTTAGTGAAAACAAATTATAAGGTGACATTTTTTTAATGAAATAAATCCCTATATTAATAATTAACAACCGATAACATAATAATCTAGGCGAGCCCATTGATAGCCAAAGGCGAATAGCATTTGTTATTAATAATAACATAACCGCATAAATTTACAAGGTCAATTAAATAAGTTGCAACAAGTTTAAGAAGAGGTTCGTTTTAGCCGCCCATTTCTATGAAAGCAACCATTACAAATTGGAGCGCCTTTCCAAGCCAAAGGTCATGCCACTTCTTCGTAGGGACGCAGTGGCCTGATGGTAAGGTCTCGGCTCGTGAGCCGTAGAGTTTTCAGGTTCGAGACCTGATTCCACCGAAGACCCGTCGTGTAAGGGAGTCTGTTGCACTTTAAATCCATCAGGCCAAACGTTCTCCCGCTGGTGTGGTGTGGAGAGGGAGGTACCAGCTCATGTGTCGTCCTCGTCATCTGACCGCGGTTCAAAATTGCATGATAAACTAAACTAGCCACTTCTTCATGTCCATCATAAATTGATGCAAAAATAAATAAGTTTCCATAAAATTGAAAAGCACCCGAAAAACCTTATTTTTTATAGTTTTCAATAACAGCTGAAGAAGCAATGCATTGTTTCAAAATCTTTGTTTTTGCCTCCTGAATAGGAAGTGAATTCTGAATCTTTTCACAATCAGCAAATAATAACTAGACCATTCAAGTGCAGATAAATGACTTTTAAAATAAGTCATAATATGACATATCTCCTTTTCCCTATATAACCAAAATTGAATACACCTTCAAAAGTCAATGATTCGTAACAATAGAAGTGAGGGAATACAATTGGCGCGATATTACGAAACAAGCGTTTCCCAAAGTTTACGGTCAAAAAAGGGCTTTTTAAATATACGGTCAAAATAAAAGATTTTCTTAGGTTTAGGATCGAAACAAAAGTTTTCGAAGATTTGCGCTCAAAATAAAGGATTTTTAAAGTCTACGGTCAAATCAAATGTTTTTCCAAGGATTATAGTCAAAACAAAATTCCAAGGTTCATTCTAATTTTGGAAGATTTAGGCGTGCATAAATAGTAGAGTAGATATTATTTAGAAAAGAATTCTTCTTATAAAGCCCACTTAATTGAAACTGTAAACTCTGCATTTTATTTATTTGCAAATAAAATTGCATCAACAAACCTTAGAAATTCTTAAAATATGTGTTCAGCGGACATGACATCTATACACGTATCGCATGTGGTTACTCATGTAAATTTATTGTTGTACTATTGAGATTTTGTTTTCCATCAAATCCGTTTGTACTCTTTACAGCGGTGTATCCTTTTCTTTTACTTAAGCCACTGGTAAACAGTCTTTTTGGGCTTTATATTTTTTCGTGTGCTACTTCATGTTCCGTATTAAAAATTCCTTGTTATTCTGATTTAGTCTTGCAATTTTTAAGGGATCTTTTGTGACCCCCTGTATATGTTCCATCGTGTTAATTATCACATTTCAAATAAAAATATACAAAAGATCAATCTTTAATCTATGGAGATAGCTGATATGAATATTGTGTGTTTGTTTTTTGATGAATTAAAATGTCTTCATATGTTTAAAGACATAAGATACACTGGAAAATGATAGTATAAATAGCAATATAAATGACAAGAGTGAGTAAATGTTTATCATTTTTAAATATTATCCATATGACTTCTCAACAAGATATGATTATTTCTAAATAATTGCATAAATAGAACAAATGAATGGTAAAATGTTTATGTTTACCTTAGATAAGCTCATATTTCATTATTCGTGTTATGTTTCGATCAATATATTCATGTTTTATTTCAGTTATTAACTCAGTTACTCATGTTAAATCCAAATATTGCATTCATATTATGAATCAACCATTCAGAAAGATATAAACTATTCATTATTTCTTCTTCGGTTGTGTAGTTGCAAGATCTTTTGGTATAAGAAAGTAGAAGATACCGGTTCTTCAAAAAAATTTATCCTTTAACATCAACAACATTTTTTTTAACCTTTTGCAAAATTGTTTTTAAATAAAAGCGTTAGCATATATTTATGACTTGCATCACTCGCATACGTTTAAAAAGAAATCCTTGAATTCAGAAAGAAAACCCATCGATAAAATATTTCTAATGTATCTTCCTTCTCCAAACAGATGAGCATAATTTAAATTTCTCCGTCTTCCTACGCAAGTTAAAGAAATTCTCATTTTTATTGCACTCATTTCCATTAAGTATTTTGGTTTAGTTTAGTTTAGTTATATTAACGTCCCGTTTGAAGCAACACTAGTGCTATTTTGGGACGGACCTCGTCATTTTGAACCGCGGTCAGATGACGAGGACGACTCCTGAACTGGCACCCCCCTCTCCACACCACATCACACCAGCGGGAGGACATTAAATATTATGGAATTTTCTCACTCAAAATTTTAATACAGATATGTTTTTTGTTTGTAATTATGGCACTTGCCACGGACAAGCCCCGCCGTCAGAGACAGCCGAGTTTAAGCCTGAGGGGGTGCGTCTCTTGTTTCTATAGTAGCGCCAACTAGGGCCAAGAGAACGACTTAGCTACTCACGCATCACTCATTCGCTTGCAGAACCCCTTTTTACAGGAGGGCACATTCACACATCTCACAGATAGAACAACCATGCCCAAACCGGGACTCGAACCCGGGACGCCAAGATCACGAGGAAGGCGCTCTACCCCTATGCCAGGACGCCGGCTGTCTTCTTATGTAATTTCATTCTTAAAACATTATTCCGCTGATTCCATTTTTTTTTTTTTTTTCTGTTTATCTTTTTCTTCTCTCTTCTTTTCTTCTGTTTAGAAAAGTATTTTTTTTAAAGTTTTTACGAATCTAGTCTAATTTTTTATTGTATAATTTCGAAAGAGATTTTAGTGAAAAAATGAAGTTGTTTATTTAAGAACTTATAACTTTTATTACTAGGAATTGTTGTTTTGAAAATTTTCTAAAAATGTTGTTAATTATCGAACCAAACTTGCATTTTTTTTTTTGGTTTGTTTATTTAAACCTAACTAAAAGTTCTATTTCACAAGCATCTTTATTCATTATTTACTTTTGCTCTGGTTTTGATGCTGAAAATTAATTATTTTTCTGATTGGTTTATTGGTAACTATTCTGTTTTAGTGACTAGCTGCTTCGCCGATGTTATTGCTTAAATTATTTAATTCATTTAATTATAATTCCATGTAAATGATTCTGCCAAACTGACTGACTTTGCAGTCGTGTTTTATTTTAATTTTGTTATTTCGATTTCTTTTATTGTATGTCTGAATTTCTCTAATGAAGATCCGTTCCATATCATCATTGTGCTAATAAAAAAAGTAAATGACCACTAAATTTTTCTTCTGAATTACGAGATATTGTAATCTCACTTTTTATGGCATGCTTTAATACGAAGTATAGAGAAAGTATTGTAATCCACGTTTTAGACTTTCCTAATTAATTGCGAAAAACTCATTTTTTTGGTATTATGTATATCTCTCTCTGACAGAGATTACTACTAGATACGGAGAAAGAAAAAGGTACTATAAAGATTTCACTATATTCAGATTTGCCAGTATAATTTTATTTTTTGTTATTAACATAAGTTACAACTTATTTTGAAACAATTTATGGGAACATAGAACCAAACGTTTCATTTGAGGCACCTTATATAATTACCAGTTCTCACAATTTCAATTCAGAAAAAATGTAATAAAGAGGTTTCTTTATATTCATATTTCTGAGTATGATTCTATTGTTTGATAATAAGTTACAACCCATATTAAAACGTTTTTGGAAAAGTAGGACAAAAAAAAATTTTAACAATTTTTTTCAATAATTATCAAAAAAGTATTTGAAGCAGTGTATTTAAAACCAATTCTAAATTATTTAAAACCATTATTTAACCAATTATTAAACCAATTATTTAAAACCATTTTCAAAATTACAATATCGATAGTACAAATTTAGTCTATTCTTTCCAAAAATACCACCCAATTACCTAACCGATACATTTTCGCAAGCAAACATCTGAACTTCATCAGAAAATAATAATTTAAAGCATTACTTCATCAATAATATCGCTTATCTCTTTTCTCAAGAAAATCTATCTTTTCCGAGATTTTCATTAATTAATGAATACTTTGTTGGCCTCTTAGTTAATTAATTTTCTTTTGCCAGATATTCATATCTAGAATGA
>JAPMOR010014798.1:0-15773 GCA_026543865.1 Argiope aurantia | reverse complement strand
CGGAGATTTTAATGACCATAGCCACATTTGGGGAAATTCTGACACCATCGCAAGAGGTTTACAGATTGAAAAGCTTTTACAGGGTCGCATTCTATGCCTTCGAAATACAGATGAACTAACCTATATCCACCAGCTTACAAAATATTTCCATGCACTCGACCATGCCATTTGTTCTCCATCAATCTTACCGTTTCTTAATCAATCTTACCGTTCTGACTATAGACAAGTATCTCCACAACAGTGACCATTTTCCTCTGATAATAGACATAACCATCATAATTATTATCAACCATCTAGATACATATTCACAGCAGCTGACTGGAATACATTCTCTTCATTCAAAAATAAGTAAAATTATGGTAAAAAATTATTGTATTCATAAATAATTAGACTTGATTGCCCAAACAATAATCCATGCTGCAAATGCGTCCATCCCGCAGACTAAATGCACTCGAAGGAAGCAAAGTAAACCATGGTGGAATAGTGATTGTGAACAATCCCGTAAGAAACAGAGGAAAGCATGGAACAACTTTCGAAGATATTCCACAACCGAAAATTTAATTGCATACGAAAGAGCCAATACAAAAAATGTCGTGGCAAAAATTTGTTTCAACCTTAAAAACTTCTATTTCAAGAATTTCAGAAGAAATTTATAAAATCTACAGTCACTTATTTTTATATTACTGTGTCAATATTCAATTTTAATAATCAGATCATATCAACTTTAAAAGACATAGAAAATACAATAGCTTCTACTTTAGCAAGCACATCCTCCAGTAAAAATTATAATTTATATTCTTTTTAATTTCAAAAAATTATTTCAAAAAAAGATTGAATTTTATTTCCCATTCTGATTTACCTTACAATAGTATTTTTACATTTCTAGAACTTCAGTTTCCTTTATCAAATGTTCATAAATTTTTTCCTGGTCCAGATATTATCAGCTATGCAATAATCCATCATTTGACTTACGAATCGCAGAAAAACTTGTTGTATCTCTTTAATCGAATTTGAAAGGAACAATATTTTTACGTGTACTTTGGTGCAGACAATAATTATTCCTCTCTTAAAGTCCAATAAAGATCCTCTGAATCCTTTGAACTATCGCCCAATAGCTTTAACAAATTTTCTGTGCAATCTCTAAGAAAAAATGATTAACCGACGACTTGTATACTTTTTGGAAACAAACAAAATTCTCAGTAATTTCCAAAGTGGCTTTAGAAAAGGAAGATAAACTTTAGACAATAATCTACGAAGAAACATGAAAGTTTTTATACAAAATGTTTTACGATTGAGACAGTTTAAAGTTAAACCAGGACATGAATTTTCTGATATTTTTCCTCAAGAAGTAGGTATCCCATAGGGCAGAGTTTGAAGTGTCACACTTTTCACTATAAAGATTAATAGCATTTTAAACCAAGTTCCACAATACGTTAAAGGATACCTTTATGTAGAGTATCTGTACATTTATTGTATGGGCAATTATATGTGTTTTAAAGAGACACAACTGCAAACGGCTGTGAAAAAAAATTAAGCAAGGGTCAGATTTAAATATTTTCACTTTCTCAACGGCAAACCAGCTGGAGAGCATTTTTGTCGGAAGAGAAATCTTCATCCAGACCTTGAAATTATGTAATATGGTCAAAAAATTCTTTTCTCAATGAAATTCTTTTCTTAGGAATCACTTTCGACAAAACACTAACGTTTCAATCTCACCTAACTTTTTTACGAAAAAAAAGTGAGTGGTTTAGTTTAGTTACATTGATGTCCCATTTTAAAGCAAAGCTAGGGCTATTTTGGAACGGACCTCGTAATTTTGAACCGCGGTGAGATGACGACACCGACACTTGAGATACACCCCCCTGTCCATACCACACTAGCGGGAGGACGCTTGACCCATGACGGATTTAACTTGCAACAGACTCCCCTTACATGACGTTTCTTCTTTGGAATTGGGTCTCGAAGTTGAAACCCTGCCTTTCACGAGCTGAGACCTTACCACCAGGTCACAGCATGCATCTTGGGTTGCTGACATAACTTCATTACAGAGGATTCATAGAGCTACCATTCTTTTAAAAATAGATTATGGGTGCTCAATCTATTGCTCAGCTAGGAAAGGTATACTAAAAAAATTGATCCTGTTCACCTTGCAGCTCTTAGAATATGTTCTGGAGCTTTAAGAACCTCTCCAGTTAAAATTTTATATGTTGAGTGTTAAGAACCAGATTTACACCTTAGAAGACAAATGCTTTCTTTACATTATTATTTTAGAATTCAGTCTCATCCTTGCCATTCATATTACGATTTTAAACTTCGACCTTTTCTCCTTCGTTTGCAAGAAGTTAGAAAGAACTTTGAACCTATTTTTTTTACCAGGGTCTGCACTATTTTATCAGAACTTAATATTTACCATCTAGAATTATCCCCACAACCATTCAACAGTATCTCCCCATGGAGAATCCATACCTATTATTTTCTTAATCCTTTTGAAAACTTTGAAACTGAAAGCAGATATTGTTTATCAAAAATTATTCCTCGATCACAGGTCTCATTATCAGTCTTTCATTCCTGCTTACACTGACGGATCTAAGACATCTACCCATGCCTCATTTTCTGTTGTTTCTCCAGATAAAATGTCATGTTTTCAATTTAAAAATAGATTATGGGTGCGCAATCTATGGCTCCGCCAGGAAAAGCATACTTAAAAATTGACCCTATTCACCATGCTGCTTCTAGAATATGTTCTGGAGCTTTAAGAACCTCTCCAGTTGAAAGTTCATATGTTGAGTGTTATGAACCTGATTTACACCTCAGAAGACAAATGCTTTCTTTACATTTTTATTTAAGAATTCAGTCTCATCCTAGCGATCTATATTACGATTTTAAACTCTTTCGCTTCGTTTGCAAGAAGCTAGAAAGAATTTTGAACCTATATTTTTAATTTAGGGTGCGCACTGTTTTATCAGAAAGAAATATGAACCATCTAGAATTATCCCCGTATCCATTTAACAGCATTTCTCCATGTAGAATCCATACTTTTTATTTTTTTAATCTTTTTGAAAACTTCAGCAAATCGGGCGCAGCAGATATTGTTTATCAAAAATTATTCTTTGAACACAGGTCACCCATGTCTCATTAGCTGAGGTTTTTTGTGATAAAATTTCATATTTTCAACTTCCTTCATGTGGTTCCATTTTTACTGCTGAGACCACTGCAGTTTTGCATGCTTTATTAGAAAATTTAAATAGATCTAGTTGAAGCTATATTATTTACATTGATTCTTTAAGTGTCATACTGTCTTTAAAATCGCTTCAAAATCATGCTCATCGAAATTTTTTAAGATTTTAGACCTATTTTATAAGATTATTTCTCGTGGCTTAACAGTCTTATTCTGCTGGATACCATCCCATGTGGGAATATGTGGGAATGAGCCGGCTGATAAGAGTGTTAAATCCGCAACTCGTTCTTTAGAAACACCCATACGTACATGCGATTTGAAGAAACAGGCAAAAAGCTGTCTTCACATAAACTGACAAACTCAATGGGATTCGGAAACTCTAAACAAACTTCATACTTGCAAGCCTATCATGGCCTTCTTTGAATTATCGAAAACATGACACAGTTTATACTCGCCTGAGAATCGGTCACACTAGATGCACACATAGACATCTGTTACTAAATTATTAAAGGATCAACTGCAGATGTGCCCACACTGTGACTGTGGAATAACATTTTCTCACATCCGTATTGAATGCCCATATTTTAATGCTCAAAAGAAGCTCTTCGGACGCTCTCTTTCCCCCAAAATCGAGGTCTAGTTCTGGTGATTCCACAAATCTAAAGTTTACATTATCAGACCGAAACCTTTACCGGATTTAAAAAGAATCCCTTTATGTAAGGTGAAATTGCAAATCAACTTCTGAGATGTTAAATTCTCCTTTATTTTCTGGAGAACCTTGTATGTAATGGTTTGGTTTGGTTTGGTTATATTAACGTCCCGTTTTGAAGCAACACTAGGGCTATTTTGGGACGGACCTCGCAATTTTGAACCACGATCAGATGACGAGGACGACACCTGAGCTGGCACCCCCCTCTCCACACAACACCACACCACACCAGCGGGAGGACGTTTGGTCATGACGGATTTAACGTGCAACTGACCCCCTCACACGACGGTTCTTCGGTGGAATCGGGTCACGAACCTGAAACCCTCCGGTTCCGAAGCCGAGACCTAACCACCAGGCCACCGCAGCCCTCTCGTATGTAATGAGTAACTGGTGAATGATGAGACTCGTGACGAAAATGTGTTATGTTCCTTTTTTCCTGCTGTCATCATCGACTGATGTCTTGTCTCTGTCATACGCAGATTCAATTCTTCCGCATTCAGTCGCATTTTTTTTTTCTTTTCTTTTTTTGGCATACACAGAGCTGCTTTTAGTGCATGTATAACAATTTTGCGTTTTGTGATACACGTACCGTTCCAACTCTCTATAGTGTCTTCACAGACGCTGAAGATTTTGCGTCGGGAAAAGTGGACATTTCCACTGGAAGATTTCGAGTTTTTGTGTCAATACCCGAACCATGAACACCACTTTGTTGTCATCCACACAGATTCGGATATGAGTAGCTATTACATATGAAATCTCATCTCGAACGATTGAACGGACAGGCTGCTAGAGCACCATACATTGGTCAAGTATTTTATGACTATCCTGTATATACAAATATACCTCTGGTACTCAATACCTCTCTTTACTCCTAACAAGGAGAATTACATTAAATTTAATAGATAATAAAGATGGGATTTTTACTAGAAAATATAGAAATGATGCACTTGTATTCGGATAGGAAATCGTGAGTACTAGTAATTATATTTGAGAAACTGTTAATTTTTAAAATTAGTTTCTGGAAATTCAAGAATTATCGAAGTGTGCATGCTATGACTCGTAAAATCGCATTATTCTTAAACACATTGTTAAAATAAAAATTGAAAGAACAGTAAAGTTAGCAGTTGTAGAACGGAGAGCATGTAAACCTTACATTAAAAGAAATTATCGCATTCTATTTATAATGTTATCTTTGCAAACACAAAAATATTGGTTATCTTAAGTGTAAGTATAATTACGTTTTATATTTGATTGTGAACTTTGTGTTACGTATGACGATAATGTTTAACGATTACTGAAAGCAAAAATCTAAAAGAGGAAGGTCAGTTTATTTTTTTAAATGAAGCAGAGAATATTATATTGAATACTGCTATCTTTTAACTTGACTGACAGAATTAATGGATGCTTCTTAAACTGCTTAAAATATCGCTTCAGCAATTCGGTAAGGATGAAATTGAAATGAATGGAAATTGTTATTTAAAATATTTGAATATTCTATCCCTGGTTTTATAAGCATAATAATGTTTAAAAACTTTTAAAATAAAGAGCGTTGGCAAATTATATGCACATGACCCTACTAAAAATTAAAAATTTGGTGAGGAAGGATGCAAAATTGGCATCAGTATGGTATAAATAAATCATTGATAACAGCTAAATGAACCAGAAAATCTCATTAATTTCAAAACATTCCACATTTGACCTCACATATTTCCTGAAATATCCCTTCACTTTTCTCGTGTGATTAAAAAACACTTTTGCTCATATTTTTGTCGACGCACATTAAACCACCTTACGTTTTTGTTTAAAAATTTTGAGCATATATATTTCAATATTTCAATGATGAAGAAACAGATACATTCACAAGGTTTCATGTACTAAACAAATTTTTAAGTTATTACTTTAGGAAATTTTTGAAAATTTTGAAATTTTTTTCCTGTTCGTATGTTTCATTATAGAAGGTAATGAATTAAAGAAAAATAACTGTATAAATAATTTTAAATTGAGAAACATACCTTAAAACTAATACAACTATAAAATGCAGATAATTGAACATCTTGGCGTTAAAATTTCTCAATGTACCGAAGAGAGTGAGATGTACTCTCCACATGTTTTACAAAAAAAAAGAAAAAAAAGTCAAGTTATTGGCAGTAATATGAGTTTGGATTTCATAGCAACACTGAAAAAATTTGCATGGCATTAAATTAAATATTTTGAATTTCGGTGAAACTAAAAAAAAACATTTGCAAAAAAAAACCTTTATAAGTAAAAGCGTTTAAATTTTAAAATGATGTCAAATTTAATTACCAATTATGAATTATTTCAATTTTCGGAAAATATCACGGAAATATGACGAAATTCTTAGTTTATTTTTATTTAAATATAATTTACATAAACTATTCCACTACATAAAGTTAACACAATTGTTTTCCTAGTTTTAAAAAGCACATTTGTCAAACTTCATCAAATTCGAAATTTTTCTCATATTATTTGATAGGCAATATTTCCTATCAACCATCTCTTCCCTTTATGAACAATGTAACAGTTTTTCTTCTACTTTAGGTTTTCTTTTTCCTTTCTCAATATGGATTACCGAAGAATATTCATCGAATTCTGGCTTCCAACAATCTTTCTCATCAATAGTTTGAAAGCCTGCTTCACTCTAGACATTCTCACTTTCCTCACCTGTTTCACAATAGCAGTTATTTTACAAATCTATCCAGAGGAAAAGAAAAGTAATAGCTCCCGAAATAATTCCTTAAAAGTGACGGATACCAAATCAAAGAAGCACAATTCCACTCAAACATCTGTAAACAATACCTCCTCAGTTGGAACTCAATCAATAGATATAGGCAAAGAACTGATAATAAAAGTGGAAGCACAAACCCAGACCCACTTATATCATCAATCCACAGGAAGCCAAACAATTAATCATACAAGCGAAAAGCAAAATAAAACAGAAGAAAACTATAGAAGTACAGCCAAAACACAAACTCCAACAGAAGAAAAAAATAATAATACAGCCAAAAAACAAATTCAAATAGAAGAAAACAATAGTGATACAGCCAAAATAAAAATTCAGATTATTCCAGCATTTCCAAATATCAATAATACAGAAGACAAAAAACCTGAAAAAGGAAGTTTTCAAGAAATAATTCCTAAAGAAACTAAAGAAAATAATAGTAAATTCCTCGTCAACCTTTTTCATACCGGAGTCCAAAATACTGACTACGAAGAAGATATTTATTTCACTTTATCGTCATTATCTGTAATTTCTTCAACCTCCAGTGAACCTATACAAAAAAAGAAAAAGAATGGTTGGAGCAAATTTAAAAAATCAATAAAAAAAATCATTCATCCAAGCAAATCCCTTAAACATCTGTAAAACTTTTTTCAAATCAAAAACAAATTATTTACTTTTAAAGATTAAAAATATAACTGAGATAAAAATATAATTCTTTCTACCCTAATTTTAAAGAAGCCTAAACATATATGTCACAAGAATTTCAGTTTCAAATCAAAAAGCTCTTGGAAAAATAAAAAAGCACTTCCAATATTTTTCTTACTACAAATTTTCTGAATTTTTTAATACCTGTTCTTATTAGATTTTCCAAATTGTAATTCATTTAATCTTTAAATATAATCATTAAGCAATACTATTTAAATATTTTTTTCATATTTTATGTCACTTATAAATTTCGATTTTTTTAAAATTGCTATATGCTTTTTTTAATCAAAATTATATTTTTCATATATAAAACAGGTATTATAATATACCTGGATATTTTTTCTAAATTTTAACATCTGATAATTACCAAAATTCTAATCTAAAAAAAGGTATATTTTTACCTTAAATCTTACTTTCAATTCCATAAAATTGCCATAATAACATTTTAAATTTATTTAAATCCTGTGAAGGTGTTCTAAAATACCTTGTACTTCTTAAACTATCGAAATTTTCTTTAAATTACCTTTTACTATTAAATTTTAACAGGTATCAAAAGTTACCTGGACATTCTTAAAATTTTTAAAACTCATAATTAACTATTTCTAATTTATCAAAGGTATTTTTTTACCTTAAATCTTGATCTAAATTTTAAATAAATGTCACTATATTCATTTTGGATTTATTTAATATCCTAAAGGTATGCTAAATTACCTTGACATTTTTAATCTTTCAAAATTATTTTCTCCAAATTAAATATTATCTTACATTATAAAATTTATCATTTAAAACAGGTATTTAAAATGTACCTGGATTTTTTTTCCAAATTTTACAAGCAAAAAATGGGTTATTTTAATTAACATAATATATCTTTATTTTCAATCTTATTTCAAATTTCAAAATAATATCACATCAAATATTACTGGTTTTTCTTATTTAATTATTAAAAAATTATTCATCTCTAATACTTGATTTGTGAATACTATTAGAATCTTTTTTCGTCTTATATTTTATCTCCTAATGCTAACCAAACTAATAAGAACTGGTATTAAAATTTCACATCAAAAGGATTTTTTTTTTCACTGGAAATAAAACTTGCCATATAACTACAAAAATATTCTAATTTTTTAAATATATATATTTTTTCCATTTCTTAGAACATTCTAATTTCGCCTTTTTTTTCTTTTTGAAAATTACAAAAATGTTCTTGAAAATTTAATTTAAAAAGCCGCTTTTCGAAACTTTTTAATTAGAAACTGAAATTCTTGTGATACGTTAAATGAAAGAATAAGTAATTTAAAATAGTTCTTCACCTAATTAATTCAAGATTAATTAATAAAAACCTTTAATCCAATGATAATAGCAAAATAAATAAAACACAACATTCCATTTCGGCCTACCTCAGCTCCAACCATTCTCACCAAAAAATAATAATAACCAAAAATGGATTATAAAAATATTAAAAAAATAGAATTCACTGAACAAAAAAGAAAATATCTATTCATGATCTGCAAGAATAAAAAACTTCTCTTCAAAATTCGAGTCTTTCAACAAATTCAAATCAGTTTTCAAATATTCTAAAGAAACCAGTTTTATCTTTTATTTTACAGATGTTATCTTCACTAAAATACTACAATAAAGATATATTTTCTTCACAAAACAGTTTGTCTTATTTCAAAAATATTATGTGTTGTATGATAACACGTTATTGATTAGAAATTAATAAGACTCTTTCTACAACTATTAAATATTCGAAAAGAAAAGAATCTTCCATTTTTAAGATGAATTTCATGAATGCTTTTTTAAATGTGCATGGTTATAAAATCGTAAAGAGACGATTGGTTTACTCTTCATGCAGTACTTTTTCACTTCTTATGTGTTCCTTTATGTTTAATCCTTTCATATAGGTATTTATTTAACTGTTAATAAAGTAAAATGTTTGCTCGTTCAATCTCCATTCAGTCTTCATGCACCTTCAAATTACACTCAGATATTGATTAAGATATGATAGTGTTTCCCCTCCTATCATAATTCCGAGGAAAGATAATGCAAATAAAACTTCGAATATATCAGTTTCTGCAATATATTACATATGATAATGATTCGTGCGCTTTCCTATTGTAAGGTGTGTTCTTCATCACTTTAGCATTATGAGCATTCAGTAAAACTTGAATTGCTCTTATGGAACAATCCTAATGTGAATTATCTTGGAATCCTCTTGATGTATTATATAAATGTAATCATGTTGAATAACATGTCTGCCATTTGATTTTAAATTTTTAAAAAAAAGTTTCTCACACATTTAATGATTGTATTTATTTCTGTAAAAATAAATATTATGTTTAAAATTAAGATAATATGTAACAATCAATTTTTATCGATAATCAGCCCCTTTGGTTACCAGCTGGTTCGGAGAAATTATTGATTATATGTAGTTCCAGTAAAAACGTTTAGATATATTTTCATATCCATAACTCTGCTAAATCGTAATTCATTAATGTCGTGTTATTTCAGTTGTATTACTCCACTTCTGTTTATTCTGTACATGAACTTATCAAGTGGAGACTAGCCCCGCGACGCCATTGCACTTTTAAAAAAGTGATTGTACGTTTCATCTAGCTTCTAAATTTCGTGGTATTTCGACTTCAGAATTTTATTCGTATTATAGACTACAGAGATCATTACAGATAGACAGAATTCTTCTTTCTTAGATTTTAACAATACAAGATTATCGAAAAATCACTATTTGATTAAGCGAAAAAAAAAACGATTTGAATTTAAGAACGAACATTATAATCCAATATTTGAAATAAAACATTTTTTAAAGAACCAAAGCCTGGAAAAAATGACACGATTATTAATTATGATCAATAAAAATACAGTTTTTAAAATTTTGAAACAATTGTAACATTCATTTTTGTGAAATAATATTTTTAGAAATTTAGGAGAAAAAAATGTGCGTGTGTGTGTGTGTGTTGAAGTAATGATTTTGAAATGGAGAAAAATGTAGAATGAAAAAGAGTAGGCGACCATTAATAATATAAGAGTCAAGAAACGAACCTTTCCGAAAATTTTTGAACAATAACAATGACAGTATAATTCAGTCTTGGTTTTCAATAAATAGAAGTAGTACTTTTGAAAACTCTCTTGAGAATGATAAATACATCGCATTCAAAATATGAGTTATAATGCTTCTCCTAAGTTTCAAGAATTTAGATAACATTGTGAGTAAACTTTTAAATACATATTTTAAAAAGATTTTTGGTGTTACACTCATTAAATGATTTAGATAAGGCTCATAAAAAGATCATACACATCATAAAAAAACTTGGTTGTTTTGGTCCACCTCATCTTCGAATACCCAATGCATTATTAACAAATATGAAGCAATGTGCACATTTCAGGACATATTATTACATCAACTGAAGTAACTACACGTAATTTGAACAACGAAATTTGTTTATCATTTTGAGTCTTAAAAGGGATTAGTTAATTCACTTTTGAGAACTCGCGATGTCATTCTTTATAATTTGGATCCAACATTTGACATTTCATAAGTAATCTACACCCTCCATGTATGCTTTTGATAAAAGAAATTCCTCATCGTCACAATCGTTAAAAAATGATGCACAAATTTGATGCAGTATTTGAAATGTTTAGATAAAAATCATTTGCGAACAATAAAGACTATTCGGATTTGCCAAGAGTAAACTTAAGACATTAGAGTAAAAAAGGAATTTCTACCATTAATCAAATCCATACTGCTGAAAATATGGCCTACTCCAGTGTCTATAAAAAGAACTGACGAAATAAGAAAAAAAAATTTAGACAATGTAGGCAACGACATCAAAAATATCGAAACAAATTAAAGCGACGAAAGACTGAATGGGGTCATTATATTGAAACCTGAAAATTATACAGAACTTGGCATTTTTATGGGCATAAAAAATTAGGCAGTTAGTATTCCTTTTATTAAGTTTAGTTTGGTAAATTAATAGTTGTAGAACTAATTTTCATTCAGCCTTTTTAAATGTGGACTCGGTACCGGACAGCTATGAGAAAGCCTCCAATGAACATTTGGAAGTCCTTTGACAATGGAAGACAATGTTCGGAGCCCTGTAGCGGTCCCTGGCTCTAACCGTATCCTTACCCATCAGGAATCCCCAGTAAAATCGAGACTTTTCCGTGATGAGTGCGTGATCCCACTGCTCTAGTGTTCAAATGCGATGTTCATGTGCTCAATGAAACCGCGCTCCAACGTGCGCTTGGGAAGGACAGATCGCCGTTCGAACAGAGCGTATTCATGGAGCTTGCGCGACACAGTTCGGCGGGATATATGCCTTTCTCCAGCGGCTGAGAACTTGACTACCAAGTGTCGAGTTGTTAGTAACCACCGACATATAACACGTTTCAACATGTAGCAATTGTCTGATGATGTACTAATTGTCCAGCGTCCAGACCCATGTCTCCTGTTGGGGTTTTAGTCCATTTGTTAATGGTTCCACTGCCTACGGAAGGCACTACGAGGCATATTCAGCTCCCTGGGAACAGCAGATTGTCTTGCAACAATTTGCAACATATCGACAGCTCTCCAACATGTTTCATCGTGCAAATTGTTTCTTATACTCACGCTTTCATATTTGACTATCTCGGAATTTGGGAATTATTACTGCTTGTGAACTGTAGCATATGCTCTATAAGCCACTTTTTAAAGTGTTACGGTGTGACTTTTGGATTGGTTTTTATGCTAATTAAGGTTATCCATTTGTATTCAGTGATCCAGCCTCTATCTCATATGTAAACAGGTGTTTCAATTCACCGTTTTGCATGCATGCTTCATATTTTAGTGTTTGTTGTTTATATTTTTGAGCAGAAGTGTATTTACAAGTACAGATTGTTCACGGAATTTTGTATTAATAAGGAAAATTTAATTAAAAAACTACTAAAGTCATATATCTAACTTTATAGAGACATAATGTAGCTATATGTCCTTTTTTTGTGATTCATGTTTCAAACGGATATTTTCTCCATATCATCCTATTACATCAATTTGTGTGCCTTTCATAAATCTGAAATTATGTAAATGACATTCAGTTTTGCAATAAATATTCAAAAGCATGTCTGTTGTTACCAATGATAAATCATCCATTATTAATTCCTTTTATATGTCCACATTGCGAATCGTTGTTGCAAGCACATTGATTTTGAAATAACCCGCACAGAACAAAAGTCTAACGGGTTTATATCCAGAGATGTGGGATTCACGCTGTAGGAATATTTTTTCCAAACAATCGGTTGAGAAACGCGGAATCGAGAATATTTACGAACAAAAATTGTCCAATGTGGCGGATCACCGTCCTGTCTATAAATTACCTTTGATTGGTATCTTCTATCTGTGGCGTTACAAACAACTGCACCATATCCAACTAAGCCACTCCTCTTACGGAATATTCCGAGGAAAAAAAGAAACGAAAAATCCATTAACTTCATCATGCATTAGGCCACACCAAACATTAACCTTCTGAGTGTATCTTTATGTTGAACAAATGGGTTTTCAGAATTCCATATTCGGACATTGTGTTATTAACCTTGCCTAGAAAAAGCGCTGTCATCCGAAAAACAGACTCATTTAAGATAGTAGTTACCATTACTATGTTGGTTGCTGTCCTTCTCCAGGCTTGAGGAATTTACCTTTTATTTGCACACAAACAAAGCATCTTGAATAAAAGTTTAAACACTGTGCTCTGAGTAACGACAAGTTCCTTTAGAACACGACAGTGGATTTTTGCAAGGTCTTTGCTTGATGTTTTTAGAATGAGTAAGGTCTCATCCATATGCATATGCACTCAGCTTTTTCTTTCATATACGCCATTTTCAATTACCGATGTTAGCCTTCACTTTGTATAACACTGCGCATAGAAGTAAAAAAAAAAACTGTTTAAAATAAGGGTAAAAATAAAAGAAAAGGCATGTATATATTTAAAATAGCTTTTCATAATAATTTTTTCTTTCCAGGTACAAAATTTTGCGTATGGTCAGCGTATTAAGTCATTTTACAATCAGCTTCATCTCCGTATTTTTTTTACAATTTTTTTTTAAATCTATACTTATATAAAGCTCAATGTCTGAGTGTGTGTGTTGGCCCTCTACAGGCCAGACCGTTCACCAACAGCTACCAAATTTGGTACATGTATACCTTGGAGGTCGGGAATGTACACCTGGGGTCCCTATTTTTTGAATTTTTAGTTAGAATTTTAATTCATAATTAAAAACTAATCTTCCAACCAAAATAATCTTTTCATTTTCCCCACCTCCAAATGAGTAAGGCTTCAGTATTTTTTCCCACACTAATAAGACTAGGCTTAACATTTTTCGGTTGATTATTTCAAAGGATTCTGTTTATTTTCTTAATGTTTGATGCATTTAAAATTAAACATTGCTAATTAATCGATCTTTCAGATTCATTCTGAAGTAATTTTGAATTAAAATAAAACAGAATAAAGGAAATTAAAAATTTCTAATCTGCATAGCGTTACCCCAACTGGCGTAGAAAATATCAAGCATTTGCTTTACCATAACTAGCGATGAAAATTCACGCATGCGCATTGTGTTCTATTGTGTACAATTATTATCTGTGGATGCGGATTTGATTTAAATTATTTTTAGGTTAGAATTAAATTGTATTTATGTTAGTTATATATTTATTGTATATGCTCATAGTTTTATGCACATCGTTTTTTAAGTAACTTTTTTTAACCTGTTTTCAACAGATTATTTTAAAGATTCGTTTTATTTTTTTAGTGTTTGATGCATTTAAAATTAAACATTATTAATAAATCGATCTGCTCATATGAATCTGAGAAACTTTTGTTGACAAATTCTTGAAATATTACATAAATTAAGAAAGATATTCTTTAGTGCACATAAAGTTTAAACGCTCTGTGACTCTGTTTTCTGTAATCATATTATTAAAAAAATGCTTTGTTTCTGTAAAATCTATTATTATATTAATTGCAGATTCATCCTTTCCACTTTAATTTAAAGCATAAATTCTAAGGAAGCTAACAGAAACTTAGAGAGATACATATTTCGTTATGACTGAAGGCATTTATAATATTATGAGTGAATTATATGACTATCAAAATTTGATTAAAACATTTTGATGAAGAAGTTATTAAAGTAGGAATTGCATAAAATATTTAATTATTAAAATTTAAACGAACATTAAGATTGGTGAACCAGCTGGTCCCCAAAGGCGACCAGTGTAACAATAAATCAAAACTTTAGTTTGTGAATGTGTACTAATTCGTAAGCCTAAGGAGATTCAAGATCACATCGCTTCTGGCTCATTGGTTAAAAACACATTGAAATTCTTTAAAAAAATATATTCAAATTTCTAGAATTACATAATTTTTAGTCAAATTTTATGCAAATGATATATATTACACTAATAATTTTTAACAAGAATGAGATATCAAAATATAGGATTTAATTTAATCAAATGTAATACGTGTTTTTTCTTCCTATGAATTGGTTTGGTTTAATTATATTAACGTCCCGTTTGAAGCAACACTATGGTTGTTTTGGAACGGACCTCGTAATTTTGATCTGTATTTTGGAACGAACCTCGTAATTTTGAGCCGCGGTCAAATAACAGAGACGACACCTGAGCTGGCACCCTCTTCACACCACAACAGAGTGAGGACGTTTCATCATTACGGATTTAGCGTGCAACAGACCCCCTTACACGACGGTTCTTCAGTGGATTCGGGTCACGAACATGAAACCCTCCGGTTCCGAAGCCGAGACCTTTACCACCAGGCCACCGCGGCCCCCTCTTCTTCCTATGATTAGCATCTGAAGAATATAGTTATTAGAAACTACACAAAAAAATTTATAAAAAACACGAGAAATAAAAATGAATAATTCATTTGAGTCATACTTACAGGAATTAAAAGAATTCAATGTGAGATTCCTTATTGGATTGTTTAAGACTTAAAATATTTCATTCCATCAGGACAAGAAGTGATTTGATTTCGAATCCGATCAAGTAGTCGTTAGGATGGACTATTTAGATTAACCCCACATTAAAAAAATATCCAAAGGAGTTAAATTTATTGAAAGAGGACGACACAGAATTGTGTCACAACAGTCAATCCATCTGCTGAGAAAATTGATTTTCACAATTGCGCACAGATTTCGGGCTATGTCAAGATGAGCCGTCCCACTAAAAACAATATTAACGTAACTTTTAATCTTGGGGACAATTACTGAACTTTGCAGACCATTTTGGTGGGAATTCGACGAATCCTTTCATCACCTATGTCAGCCGTTGTATCATAGATCAACAAGCTTTAGCCCAAAATTCCTTCTGTAAACATCTCCTCCCGTCTCCTAAAGAAATTCGCTGCTAGAAGTTTGTATTCATATTTTAAATAATAATG
>JAPMOR010014795.1:90683-124472 GCA_026543865.1 Argiope aurantia | reverse complement strand
TTATATTATAAAATTCTTCATATTATATTATTCTTTATATTATAAAAGTCTTCCAGAGTTTTTCTTATTGCCCGATTCTATCTTTAATACTCAAAATATATATATAACTATTTACTGCAGTTGTCATTAGACTGGAATCAAAATATGTCATTACCGATCGAACTGCATCGGCAACTGAAACGAAGAGACTTCGTCAACTCAATTGATGAGAAAAGATTTCGTTTCGGAGAGTAATTTTTTCATGCAAACAAAAACAAACCCATTGAAACAATTGTTAATTTAAAGTAAGAATCCTAGAATTCGTCAAGAATCACAATATGCCTTCTTCAAAGATAAATTTTGTAATTTATAAAAATGCCTATATTAAAAAGTTATCGAAATATGAAGAATGTTAAATATTAATTTCAGGTTCTGGAGGGGGAGGTTACGGCCGCAGCTCCGTTGTGACAAGTAATCATTATCTTTTTTTCATTTTGTAGAATTAATAAGATATCAAGAATATTCTTTAAACAAAGCATTTTCAGCTGTGAAGCGAAAATCTAATATTTACTGTAATGTTGATTGCAGGTTCAGGATCTGTCAGTTCAGCCTACAGTCAAGGTAATGAATGCATTATGTTTAGTAATTTTTTTTATAAAGTAAGGATTCTTTGAATATCAAGTACAAGCTTGGTTATGTATAATTGTCTGCTATCCAAATGATAATATCCAAGTAATTGAAAATAATTTTACATGAATCCATTCACTGCTAGCGAAACTTATAAATGCTTAATTTTACTGCTGTTTACCGAAGTTTATAAACGCTTAATTCTTGTCTATCAGATACAAGACTTTTAGCTACAGTAGCTATAAAATACATATAATTAGTTCATAAATTCCATTTTTTAGATATATTGCTCTCATGAAATAAAAGATGAGGTCATTTAAAGCGAAAAATGCAGTTATATTTTACAATTTACAGTCTACAATGAGAAATACCAATAGGTTCAGTAAAGAATAACGGAATTTTATTCTACATGAATGCTAATACACAGTAGCAGCATACAGCCGAAGCGTACAGAAAATTATCACTTACATTTAACAGTAACGCACGTCACGTTTAAACAACCACAATGATACGAAATATTCTTAGGGTATATTCTGAATTCTACTCCTCTTGATTGAGTGGAAAACTGACTCACGTTTGTACGCCTCCACATTTTATAGTTCTTGTGCAATGGCGTCGAATGTTCTAGAAAAAACGGCAATAATCGAGTCCTAATGGAGACATAGATAAATTCTCAAATATTCAAAATCTCCATTTTTGTTGCTAAATTCATCAAACAAACAAATGATCACAAAGTTTGTCGCTGATACTAGGAATCATTGATCTACATCCATGCAGCATTCGTTAGAGTATAATTTCAATTATATATGATAAAGGGAATTAATATAAACAATTCCTTATAATATTTTTGTTCTGGTATTTAAATAAGATTTTTTTTCTTTATCATTTATATATACATAAGAAGTTCACTTAAAAAAAATTGCTCTCAGTAATGATTTGCTGTGCAATTTATATAGAAATTTCTCGCAACTGAATTTTATCGTTTATAGTATGCACAATAATTCATAAAATTTTTGCGATCCGTTTCAGGTGGTTACAGTCGCGCATTTAGCCGAACTAATACATACGGGGGTGGTAAGTATCTTAAAAACAGTTAATTATTTGTTAATAGAAAGTTCTCATTTTTTAAAAAAAGGTCAATGATTTTACTCTCTTCCAGGCTCTTATGGGGGAGGTTCATACGGAGGAGGAGGTCAGTATGCTTCATTTCATTGTAAACATTTCTTCAACAATTAATAATTCAACTCATCAATTATCTATATTCAATAAAACATGACATACTTACTAATTATATTTATTTTATTGATATGAATGATTATAATGTCGTGTATTGTAATGAGGTTTTCTGTGATATGCATAGCATAGAAAAAGCATCTATTGTCTAAAGAATATCTAAAACACTATGAACATGATATAAATCTGCTTCCATTTAAAAGTGCAATCTTTTCTTATTGTAATATACTGAAAGGCTAATTCTTAAAATTCCTTTATTTTCCGATCATGTAGGAAAGACTGCTCTATTTTTTACACTTTTCCCATAGGTTTTCTTTTAAAAAGATTATCACAAGTACTACTATTGAACAAACTTTAAAATATGATCTATTTATTGAAGACCCATTAAATATTTTTAAATACAGTTAGATAATGATAATTCAATAATATTAGCAAATTTATACGCCCACGTTTATTATAAAAACTTGTGTGAGCATAAGGTACTTTGTTGCCCCATTGTGAGTTACAAAACAATATGTTAACAATAAAAACAATTGAAATATCTTTGTTTTTTTATTATTATTTCATAGGTTTTATAGGTTATGCAACAGCAATGCGACAATAAAATTTATTCATAATGACGTAGATTTCATAAGTAATTCTGATGAATAATCATTATATTTAATCTCTGAATTGCAGTTTCTAAAAATATGAAATATGAATAATTTTCTATATGGCAATGAATTCATAGCAATAAATAGCGCCTTTGGAGCCAGACTGAATTTTAATATTGGTTCAAGAAACTCTATACAGTATCAGTTACATTCCAGTTCCTCCAATATGTCCAAGTTGATGCTATTTTTCTATCAGCTAACCTGAACGAAGTCACATGATTACGCTCTTATTATGCTGAATTTATTTTTGTATAGTGGCACATCTTTCAACCACTGCATAATCTTGCTATATAGAATCTTAACTACTTTAATATTTCAAATATCCATTGAGTTTGACCGGATACCGAATATGCGATTGTGTCGTAATACATTTTTCATGGCCGAGAATCTTTTTTGGTATAGATAAACGGGTTTTCTTATTTCATCGTAAGAGCATACATTTTAAAAACTATATATTTTCAAAACAATTTAAAATAACATATTTATTCTTATATGAAATTTCGTGTATTAGATGAATTATGTTAAAAGACAGAGTTTATGATACACATATATAATTTTTTTCAGTTTTTCCAAAAATATTTCAGGTAGTATCCATACTTCTGTATTGAAGTTTTGGCAAGGATAGCTAAAACGTCAGTGCCCTTGATTATTGTATCCTTAATCAAACTAATGATTCTTATGACTGTTCAAAGCATCCCTGAATCTGCCCTTAAGATGTATACTAATGACAAGAAGGGCGATGGATGGTTCCCCTTAATTATGCACACATGGAAACTTCTGCAGGCATAATCAATATAATCATTAGAAACAGTGAGCGCTGCTCTAGATTCATGTCTTTTTTTATTGCAATTTATAAGTTTCTTCACTATGTTAACACATTTTCTAGACTGGATTATAAAGATGTATGATAGATAATCATGCGTACATACAACACATTTATGAATGGACGAATGCGAGGGCCGCGGTAAGCTTGGGTATTTTAGGTCTTGACTCTCGGCTATTTTTATAATACTCTGTTCACATTCGATGGTTCAATCTTCATGTCAGTCTGTCAGTAGTCATCACAGTTAAAACTACTTCTGCTGAAACCATCTATGGAATTAAAGCACTCATTTCTTTCTCAACAAAAAATAAAAATAAATAAGCTTTGGAAATTTCTAACTCTATGCATGATACATAGGTAGACATCTTGGAAGGTTTTTCAATTTAATAATAAATTTACTAGAAAATGCCAATGTCTCACGCACAATTTATTGGTGTACAGACGAAAGCACTTACCTTCCAGCAATGCTAGAATTTCTTTTCGGAAATGGTATAAAAATGACAATCGCCACCTTCCCAGATTTTTGATTGCTTGGGTTGAGGAAAGATGATGCTTTAAAGGACACGATTTTATTCATCCGCTTTTTGTTGGTATTTGAATTCATAGAGCTGGCTTAGCAAAGTTAGAATAGTTGAAATTAGTAACAACAACAAATTATATATCCATTACGAAATACAACAAAATTAACTTATGTTTTAATACTTATAATATTTGTTATTCTAGTGTGCATTACATCTTATAAACATTTCCTTAACTATTTCTGCAAATAAATTATTGTTTAATACTTTCATATTTTTTCAGGTCAGGGTAAAGGATGTGAAATGCCAAAAAATCCAGCTAATGGATATCATTCTTGTTCCATGTCATATGGGCAGTGGTAAGTCTTCCAAAATTACTCAGTTCTCAACTGCGAGTATTATAAAGTAATTTTTTTCTTTATGCTTTACGAAATAAGTTCAATAAAAAAGACGAAAAATGTTATTTCGTTCCTTGAATATTTTTGGATTTTAATGAGCTAGTTCTTATATTTGCCGAAACATGTTTTGATAAACATTTAATAACTTTTTCAAATTATTCATTATATTATTTTGATTGCAAATAGTTTCATTTATATCAATTCAGAAATCAACGAAAATTAGTTTTAAATTTATACTGAAATTTTCACTATTACTTGTGATCCCAGAATTACATTTTTAATCTATATTTTGTTTAATGCTTTTGAATTTTAATTACTTTAGTACTATGTGGAAAATTTTAAAATCACATTATTTCAACAAATCTTATTGTTTGAATTGAATTAGAGAATTATAGTAAGAGGGCTTTGATTCCTTTCAAGTCTGGAATCACATTTTTAGATTTCTAAGTTCCAGGGTAAATGAGAGGTTTTTTTCTTCCTTCAAAGTTTGAATTCTTGATTCCTTATTTAAATTTTTAGTTGATACGTGGGTGTAAGTTTTTCCTGACTGCTTATGTGTAATTTTGTCGTATTCTTCAGAAAGCTTTACACACTTTGCAAGATGCGACGTGTCCGTTTCTTGGCAATTTATACAAGTTAGGGTTGGAATTAAGTCAGTCTGATATACATGTTTTCTTTCTAGCATTTAGTCAATTCTCCTTTTCAACATTCTTCTCCCAGCTCCTGTTCATTTTGACTTGGTAATGAGGAAACTAAATTTCTTATAAGAACGATTTAAAACGGTAGATCATAATTCCTTCTCAAGGCAGATATTTTATAAAATATTTAAATTCATGCACTATCATTGTCCTTTGCTCCTGCCAAAAGCTTGGCAAGTAAACATATAATCAATAATACTGAAAACAAAAGTCTACATTTAGAACAGAGAGACAGGATTTAAACAAACCCTCATGATCACCTGACCTTCCAAACCCATTAAACAGTTAACGAGAATGCCTTATTCTTGAAATTAAGCTTTGTATTCACTCGAAATAAGAATGCTTTACATTTCCTTAAAAACATTGCATGAACTATTTACCAGCAAAACAAAATTAACATCAATTTAGCACAGTATTTTTTATTGCATTAAAGTGTTAACTGTTTGGTTCTAGTTGCATTAAACTGTTTATAAGTAATTGTATAATGTGGAATAATTCATATATAAATTTTTCCCCCCTGTTTAGGGTTTTTTATAGATTAACATTTCAACTTTAAATGTGTTTTACTGCAAAAAATAAAAAGATCCAGATGTTGTGGCATATAGAAGGTGTTGTGGTTATCCTCTAAGATAACCATAGTGATTGGTATTCATTTTGTTGAGGGGTATGGAGTTAATTTGTACTTTGAAGCAAATGGGGGTAGAGGGAGCGGAGGTTGGAAAATTATTGGTGAGGAAGAGTGTTAAAATGAAATTACTCTGAATAGTTTATAAAGTGTCTGACCGGGTACCGAATTACGATTCTATTTTTTCCCTCTTTCCCAAACAGACAAAAAATTGAAAATATATCATAATGGTATGCTTCATTTAATTTGAATTAGAAAAGAGAACATAGATTGTCTTTAGTTTAGATTGTTCTAACTGGCTCAAAAAAGATTATCAATTAAAACTAAGAACATAATTATTTGATTTTTGAATAAAGTAAATCTATTTTTGTATCTGGTTAATCAAATCTTTATCTGTTGAACTTTATGCAGCTACCTTAACCTTTTTTGAAAAACATTTCGATTAAGACTTTTGTTATAAGATCTTCATGTATGTCACTCTAACGTGTGAAATCATAGAGAAAAATAAAGAGTGTTATCAATAATAGTAGAACACTTACCTTCTACTGAGTTGTCATTGATGTCTTAATATCTTGGTCAAAACAGGAAGAATTCAAATAATGATCTCATGAAATCAATGACTGAAACGTGATTCTATAATGTTTGCGCTAAAATATCCCTTAGTTTCCCTTATTTTTCTTAATATCCCTTATTTTTCTTAGTAGTAATTAATATACGAAATGTTATTGTTATTTAAGGCAGTTTACAAACTCGCTGACAGATATCAACGATTTAAACCGAGTGGTCGTCTTTTGTTTTTTGTGTAGAGCAAACTAATGCCAAGAATACGATTTAGCTACTTCATGCGACACATTCGGATGTATAACCTCTTTCTGGGGGGGGGGGCACATTCACACACCTCACAGAAGAACATTGAATACAGAAGAAGCCCAGATCAGGAGGAAGACGCGTTACTCGTATGCGAGGACTCCGGCTTTATACAAAATACTGAAACAATATTAAAATCGGCAAAAAAAAAAAAATCAAACTCAAAATTTTGATGAGTCTCAACATTTTAAATTTCCCTGAGTTTGTAAAACAAATTTTTGGCTATGAACATAACTCAAAAACATTTTGATTTGGATAAAGAAAATTCAGTTCGAGGACTTAAAATTAAATGTGTAAATTTCTGAAAGAAATTCATTCAAATGTTGTCCGCCAGACTGTTCGATTGCAATTGAATTCTATAATTCCAAAATGCAAAGAGCTTGGTAGATAAAATTTGGGGCATGTGTTTAGTATGTAAAATAAAGATTCCTTTCACATTTCCGACCAAGTTTGCCAAAGAATTGTTCGTCTATCTGTCTCTATTTTCATATGTAAGTAAACACAATGACTGAAATAAATAAAATTTGATATGTTATCTTAAGAGTACAATTAAATTTCAGCGTCAGTTGGTCGAGAAAAAGAAGTGTCCAAAATATATATTCTCATTATAGATTCAGTAAAAATATTAGATCCACGCTGAAGATCTATTTTTAATAACTATTGTTATCCCAATGCCATGGAAATCATTTGCAGACTCACTCAAATTTTGCAATTTAATGCGGAAGGAAAATAAGAACTTTATTGAAAAGTATGCGAGAAAGTTTCAGGGAAACCACTTTGCTATATTTTTCATAATTATGAACATAAAGGTAATCAACACAATAAAAACTCCATACCTTTTTCCGATTTTCATATTGTAAGTGGTGCAGCCTTTTTATACTTTCTTCTAGTCTAGCAGTCTCTTTCCATTTGATGATATTAAATAAAAAACCAGATACCTTAAATTAAAAATCGTGTAAATTTGAAGATACTAAATACTTCTCTATAATTTTTCTCAATTCTAATTATTAAGAAAAAAATCTCTAAATATTGCTTAGAAAATTAATTTTGCAGTCAGTGATACATTTCTTTTAATTCTTGCCATATGTTTACATCAAAGTTTAATTTTACTTATACTCCCTCAAAAGAATCTACATAAAATTAATTAATTTTTCGTGCATAGAATAATTAATTGCAAAATTTCATAAAGCCTCCATTGAAATATAAATGATTCAGAACAAATTGCATTAATATATAGCAGAAATAATCATCATTCAGGAATTAATTATTCTACAATCACTTAACGTTTTAGTTTCTATCATCATTTTTTAGCAACCTATTAAATTCTCATGTCCATTAATTCATCTGAGGCTAGAATACAAAAGAATAATTTTGATAATAATGGTTTTAAAAGAAAAATATTCTCTTTGTGGACTTTAATTGATAATATTCCATTCTTTTTAAAAACATCTCCCGATTAAAAGGAAATAAATAGATAAAACACGAAAAAACGAAAACACAATTTACTGTTCGAAAGCACTTGAAATCTTAATTGACTTTTAATCAGTCGAAACCAACCCCAATAATCATAATTATCCTTTTCAGATAAAGGCTGTAATTCAAATTGGAAAGAGATTAGAAATGTATTAAAAGAAATATTTCAGTTAGGTTTAGCTTCTTTCATTATTAACATAGCAGTTTCCTGTAAAAAAATGTGTATTCCAAATACAGTAGATTAAAATCTTATTATTTCTCCATCTTTATCTTCTATCGATAATTGCTACAATTTATTTAATTAATTCATAAAGGGGTCAGAAAAGGCATTTTTTATTCTTAATCATCTCAAGACAGTTTTTACGTCATTAAACTCAGACAAAAATGTATTAGATTTTTATGCTATAAAAGCATGAATTGTAAAATTTCATCAAGATTATTTCCTTAATAATAATTGATATGAATATGATAAACACTCAACTCAACAGATGGAGGAATATAATTATTGGATATGTTCGTATCAATAGAACAAGCTATTAAGTATCGATATAATATAGTATCGCAGAATAAGTTAAGAATGGGAGGAAATCTTCTCCTGTGTCACTTTTGTGAATCTGATTTGCGATCACTCGTGAAATTACAAAAATCATTTAACTCTGTTTAATTTCTCCGCTATATCATTCATACTCTTTCTTTACTTTATATCGATAAGAATAATCTGTTCTTTACTAGGTGCATTATAAGGTTCAATAAAGTAATGTACTCTGTAATATGTTATAAGACATTCTCCTGAGCTTTATCTATCTACAAGGTGCTTAAAAGAGAAGTCCTTATTACTTTTATTGCCTAAAATAGCGTAATGAGATTTATAATTTACAACCACAAAGCTTTATTAATAAAATATAAAATTGTATCAATACAATTTGATTACTATAAATGGTAATAATAAAAAGTTTAAAAATTTAATTTTTACCCGGATCCAGTAGCATAAAAGTGTTTATTAGTAAAATAATGTTTTACATTCATCAAAGTACAGCTAAAGTTCCATGCTTCTTTGTATAATAGATATTAAAATGCAGATTTGATCACTTAATTTCAATCCCAGACTAATATTTTATAAGTACATTTTAGAGAATATACAAAGAACAATAATTAGAATCAGAAAATAATAAGAAATGTATTAGTTCTTCCTAAATTTTAAAAACCAGTCATGTAATACATTAATTGAAGTATTTACAAGACTTTTAAATAGTAAACGCTTCTGCAATGATACAAAACTGCATTTTTTCTAAAAATACTTGCATGGGTACCTATTATAATTTCACCCATCTTAAATAATCAATTGTTCGAAACGTTCCTCTTACCGAGATATACTATTTTTTAGGAAAGTTTAATATTATGCACAAAATTGGGAGAAAATATTTTAATTTTTTTTCTTTTGAATTTTGCTTTTTTGAAATAACATAAATCTTCAATTTTTAAAAATTTCCCTTTTTTTTCTTTAGTAAGTCGAAGTTGCAACTGTCTACAAGTAAACTCGAACAGCAATATCTGTGATTAAAAAGTTTATTTCTAGTCATGAATATTGATTGATGTCTTAACGCACAAGTATTTGCCTATAACAGTTTTCAGAATAATATGTACGCATTTCCCTCTATATTTGTATAATTTTTAACGTTTCTTTACTAGCATCCAAAGAAACCAAAATGTATTCATGCAGTCGCTGATTTTATTTAATGAAATTTCTTATTTGAAAGAAATGTCTAGATACAATATCAAGGAAAATAAATACGTATTCCTCTTTTTAGGGACACCTTGTGCATGAGTATAAATACATTCTTTTGATTATATTAAATGAAATTTTCGATTAACTAGAAATACTATCTAATCATTTTTCAAACTTTTTTATAATTGTTACAAATATTATTTAAAAATAATAAAAGTTAGCTAAATAAGTAAAAGACTTTAAAGTTTAGCAAAGATAATTAGTGAAAGCCTTTATTTATCTGATTTTTCCAAAGAGTTTTCTCTTTCTTTTATTTTTAATACTAGGGCAAATTATATTATGCATTTAATATATTTTATAATATTGTAATTTATCGTTTCTAGCAATTCCTTCTTTAAAAAAAATAAAAGAATAAAAAACAACCTATTTATTTGAAAGTTTCTTTTGCTAACACTTGATAACTTTCATACTCATTAAAATCTATAAAATCAACCAATGTGATATATTTTCCCGAAACTTTCTTCCATACTTTATAATAAAAGCCTTCTTCCCGAGTAAAACTATAAATCTAGGGTAAGTAATCGACGCCACATTCAGATTTTCATTTTTAGAACTAAGCACATGAAATAGTATCAATACAGAATACCAAATATGAAATATACAGAATACAAATAAGAAATGCTGAATACAAAATAATAAATTTTTGGCACCATTTTTCATCCGATTGAAATCAAAATTTAACCCCACTGCAGTTATAGTCACTAAACTTCATACCAAATTTCATTCTTTAATAAATTCCTTTTTTGAGTTACTTATTAACGTGCAAGCGAAAATGCAAATCAGTAGGTGATGAATCCATAGACAGATTTGATTCAAAATTTGATAATGATTTACAATTTAAATTCAGGATTTGTGTTCCAAATTTCATTTCCTTAAATTATTGCGGTTTTGAGTTATGTTTGCATGCAGAGGATTGAGTGTTGGCAGATTTGCTTTAAAATATTGTTATGAACCTGTGTGCCGAATTCTATCTACTTGGCTCATTACATTTTGTATTTTTTTTATTTAATTGTAGTGAGGTCAGAAAACTCAGACTTTTTATGAATTCATTGAAATATACAATGCTTTTTTAATGATGATATATCAAATTTCATCCATTTAGCTTAGATTGTTTTGAGTTATTCTGTTCACATTGAGACACAGACAGATAAACATAATTCCAAAAAATGTATATATAATTATGTTTATTCACGAAAGTCTGGAACATGATTTTCCTCCAAAATCTCGAGTTCAAAATTTTTGACGATTACATCATTTTCTCTTTCTATACTTCACATACTAAAAAGAAAAAATTGTATTCGATTTTGATTTCTACGTAATTTCCGCTTCAAAAATGTTTTCAAAATAATCATTTATGCATTAACATTCTCTAAAAGCCAATGAAAACACACCCGTAGAAAAAACAGCATTATTTTCAAAGACCATTAGTTCCTCAATCTCTTCCTACTGGGAAATTAAAGGGAAGAAAAACTCTTCACTATATTGACTTCCAAACTGGAACAAGATCAGAATTACTTTTAAAGCAGGAAGAACTAGTGGACGGGGAGGGTGTTAATCCCACCTGTCACACCATCTGCTTTTATTGTGGAATGTGTGAGGAAACTCTCGATATTAATCCTCTTAGAGGGACTTAGCCTCATCCTTTCTAGATTTCTATCCGACGCCCCTACGAAAGGAACCCGGAGCGGTTCATTCTCTTTCTCTTTACGTTCGAACAAAGATGCTCGATAGAATGTCTGATGGCAAAGTTTAAGCGATATCACAGTATTCGTGTTCTTATAGAAAGAAATGAAGATTGTTTTCCAATATAGTTGCTCGTGTTTGGTTTGCTCAGAAATGATCTGTTGTAATGTTTCTTTAAATAGATACTTTGAAGAAGATTATGGATTGAATATATTTAATGTTTTGGAAATCATAAAGTTTTGTAATTCTAGAATGTTTTATTTCCCCTTCTGTTTTTGTATTATTAAAAATCTCAAAGAAAGAAATCTCAACCAGCAAGAATATTGGGGAAATATTTCTCGAATATTATCTAATAAAGGCTTCTACTTCTTGCAAATAATTATAGACGTTGGGCCTTGAGTACTTAACTTTTTATTTTCCAGCATTTGTGCTTTGTGATATAGTAAAGAAGCGGTAGTTGAGTATTAATTGCATGATATTAACAAAGAGAATTATGACAATTGATATTTGCAATGAATTTAGTATTTTTGCTGAATCTAACGAGTGATCTTTTGCAATTACTCACAGACATGCTATTAATACACAAGTACCAGAAAATCTGGTATATATATATCTTAAACGTCTTTTTCCAACCGATTGAAAACAAAATTTCACAAAGCACTATAGTTGTGGTCACTGCATCACGTACCAAATTTCATCTATTCAAGTCGTTGCATCTATTTAATTATTACATTTACTTGCATTTGAAAACATATGCGTATCAAATATTATTCGGATCTTTGTTATGTAGGTTCAACTCGTGAACAAAATTTTATCCTTTTAGCAATTTACTCTTTATATTTATCATATGCATTTTGTACTAGTGCGAAAAGACAGACTTCCTGCGAATAGCTTTTGTCCAGGATTAAATGAATATTTACAAATTTGGTGCAAAGGCATCAAATTTCATTCTTTTAATTAAGCGTTTTTGAATAATCATATTCACAGGTAGATATAATTTTGATATTGTATTTTTTTTGGATTCAGTGATTTTAGAAGCATGAAGATTCTTCAGATTATCGAGTTCAAATTTCTTGACAATTACAATACTTTCTCTTTGTATACTTGATATGAAAGAAGATAAAAAATAAATTTGTACTTACATATCTCTACGTTTAAAATCAGAAACGCCAATGAACCAATCCTTCAATCTTAACTACTGATCCAGTTTTAGCAGTTTTGGATTTATACAAATACTCAGGGCCTTTAGATACATCTTCAATAGTTACCAGCTCTCCATTAATATTCGTTTCTGAGAAAACATAAACATAAAAGCCTAAATTTAATTTTACCGTAACTATCAAAAACATATTTTTACTATGCGTTCCCTAAGTGGAAAAGTCAGAGCAAATTCTCCCAGCAGCAATCGTAGTATTAATCGAGTAATAATTGCCGGTTAACTTTTCACCCATAAACAAGCTTTTCACTGTTAAGTTTTGAATGGTCACATCCTCTCCTTCACCTTCCATTTCCGGGAGAAATCTCAAAACATTATGTCACTGCACATTCTAAATCCCCAGCCACAACCGCTATAATAAATTTAAAAATATTTTATAAGAAAACGTTGTAAATACGCTATGCATGATAACTTATCCCCTTGCCGGTTTTGAGAAAATACCGCGATACATAATTTTGACAGAGCCTCCAGTCTTAAAAACTAGACTGATTTTGCCAATTTACAGACACTACTTATCAATCATATTGCTTCAAGTTTATTATACAAGTGATTTAAAATACTTCCTCTTGTTGTGATCAGCTACAGTTTATCAAAGTTTATAGATATGACTAGATTAATACGATGGATATGATTAAAGAAAAGCTGGTCAGCGAAGATAGTTGGTTCAGATTCTTCATTTCTGGTTGCTTACAAACCAATCTGTATAAAGCTAAGTTGCATCTGAAATGGAAAGCGAATGAGTTATTTCGAATGCATATTATTTTTTATTAATAAAAAAGAATTACAAGCACTAGTTTGCAATGTAGCGATTATTCATTCAACAGGTATTTTTCTCCTCTGATCATGATGATTATATATCAAAGACTTGCACTTATCTAATTATTTTCTGTTACTTGTTTAATTAACAGACTGAAGCCTTAACTTGAAAATCATTTCAATGTTGATTGATAATGGAGAAAAAACTTCACTGGAAAAATGATTTTATAGGAAATGCACTTAAATAGTAACGGTATGTACTTCTTGGGGAATAAGATTTTCATTGACGAATCAATATTAGTGAAATTCAGGGTCGGAATGCAATTATAATAAGTTAGAGGGCGTTGTTATAGAACTGATTAACTGTCCATGTAAAAAAATCAACATTGAAAAAACACCGGAAGTATTAGTAGGAGGAAGGTTTCAAAGCTAGCTAATGCGCATTTCGTATAGCGGACTGCTCTACGGCTGCACGCAAATGCAACTCGGTATCGCTTCCCTATTCCCCAGATCGTTACTTGGCTACATCAAATATTATGTAAAAATCAATCGACAGACGTGGAATAAATTGGCAATGATCATCGAAAGCACAGAATGTGGAAGAAACGATGTTCTTTTTATTCCGTAAGATACAATTTACAAGTTTATTCAAGAGCAATCATTATTCGCAGTTTTCTTTTCCAGACATTGTCTTAGACATCATGAACTGGAACTTTCTATACCCAAATAATGAGTACTGAGAACGTAATTAAAGCCTAATGATTAGAGTGAGACAACTAATCTTGTTCAATGTTATCTGCAGAAGAGAGCAGGGACGACTTTTTCTCAATTTTCTTCTTATTTATAGTCGATGATATTTCATCAGTCTACTATTTGAAGAAAGTTGTTGCATGATATACTTTTCGTAGTGGATGTTTTATTAGTTTCTTAACAATGCTTTTCAACTTATCATAATTGCATTTCCGATTATATGTTGCTATTATTATGGAAAGGCGCTATTATTATTAACTAAGGCTCAAAAACTCTTGTAAACTTGACAAAGAACAATATACAGTAGACACTTTTAACGAAAAATTTGTAGACTGCATTTGCTGGAACTCGCAACGAAAGAAGTCAAAAAACAGCAATAGCGCTCAAATTGCAACTTGAGAATTCGCTTTACTATCAACGCTCCAAAAAAAGAATTTTCATTTCAAGCAAATATTTCTAGCAACTATTTTTCAACTTCTTAAGGTATATGGAATTTCTAGAAGCATTTCGAATTTCTTCTTCTTTTAGATATCGACATAATCCTTGTATTTTCTGGAATCTCCATTTTTTTTCCCAAAATTCCTGCGCTTTTATACCAATATCGGGTTCATTGACCTGCTAAGCATTAAGAATACTTGTTAATATCGTTTTTCAAAATGATACTAACATTGCTAGAAATTAATGCTAGTAGCATCTATCTGTAATAGTTCATCTTTTATTAATATATCACATGCATCATTTGGATCAAAGTTGGAAATCACTCTGTATAAGTATCAAGTGGAAATATTTCAGAAAAAGCACCTCAGGAATATTCGGATTAATTTAAGAAAATAAATAAGGAAATAAAAAATATACAAATGCTTTATGCAAAATCTTTTTAATGCAGATTTAACATAAATACCAATTATTATATTTTTATAAATATTTATCAATATTTTCGAGAAAAAGAGTGAGTGAAACTCCTAATTATTCTCTTTATTTCAACAAATAAGGTACACGAAATTTATTTATAGCAGTTCCCACAATTTTCACGGAAAAATAAATATTGATTATTACAAATTACTATTTACCAAAAACCATGATGTACATATGATCTAATTTTAGCAACTCTTGTATTCCTACTTTTAATTAGTTTACAAAACCTCTATATTTACCTGAAAGTCATTTAAAAGACATATAAAAATATCCAATACAAAAAACGATTTTATCTTAGTAATGCCGGCGTTTTTATACCTCTGAAAATCAAAATAAAGAAAGCCATTTATTGAGTAAAGAAGTTCAGACCAAAACGAAATTGGAATTGCTTTTAGACCAATAGAAATTGTGGTGTGTTTTGGAAATTAATCCCACCTGTCACACTATGTGCTTTTATTCCGGAATGTGTGAAGGAACACAATATAAATCCGCTTACAGAGACTTAGCTTCATCCTTTCGAGATTTCAGCCCAAAACCTCCGTAGAAAAGACAGTGAGTGACTGTATATCCTCAGTTGACCTTTGGGAGTAAATTCTCAATAGAATACCAGATGGCAAGATTTAGCTTATATAAAAATAGAGGTGTCACGGCCTTATTTAGTACCTTAACAATGAAATGGCACCAGTTTTGTCATTGAGGGTTTTTTTTTTTTACATTGCTTTCGTAGAAATTGTTGACTTTAAATAAATTTCTGCTAAAAGATTGAAAAAATTATGTCCCTACAAATTTTATGAAATTTGCTATTCTTTTCATTGCATAAATTGTTTAATTTTTTAATATCAGAAAAACTTTGTAAATTCAAAAATATATAACTTCAATTCCATATATTAAGTTAGTATTTGCAATTATATAAGCAATTCTTAATTTTACTTATGAAATCGAAGACTTGTGAAAAGAGAAATGGAGAGTTTAGTATTTTTATTTATTAGCGAGATCAAATGCTTTGAACAGTAAAAAATATGCACCTCTGCAGATTTTATCGAAATCTATCTATCTATCAATACTTATAACAAAGCTCAGTGTGTGTGTGTGTGTGTGTGTGTGTGTGTGTGTGTGTGTGTGTGTGTGTGTGTGTGTGTGTGTGTGTGTGTGTGTGTGTGTGTGTGTGTTTTGGCGCTCTACAGGCCAGACCATTCAACCTACAGCTACCAAATTTGGCACGTGTATACCTTGAAGGCCGGGAATGTGCACCTGGGGGTTATTTTTTCGAATTTTTAATTACAATTTTATTTATTTAAAAATGAAGCGAAATTTTGGCGTCTTTCTGCTATAACTTCCGAAAATATTACCGCACAAAAAATATTTTTACTTGAAGTTAAAGATAAAAAATTTATCTTTTAAATGATACCAATGTTTTAACCTTAAAATTAATTTTCTATTTTTAATGAATTTTTAAGCAAATATTTTAACTATATTTTTCAACAATTTTTTTCGTACAAAATAAAAATAAAATTTAAGCTGCACGAGCACGTTTCGCATTCAAGGGAAAAAATTAGCTTTTTTTCAAAGTGTTGCCATCACATTGATTAAAGCTCCAATTAAAAATAAATTAAATCTTTTTAATAATGAAATCTGCAAAAATATAATTTTTGGCACGTGTCTGTAGGAAATGAAACAAATAAGAAATATTATTTTTTCTAAAAAATAAATTCAAGAAAAATTATTTTATGATCTTTCACACTCTCATATTATTAATCCAATAAATCAGTTTTATTTCAAGGCAAGTTTTGTTTTATATGAACAGGATATCCATTCAAATCATGGCCACACAGATAATTTGTAGACCTTTAGTAAGACGCAGATCTGCTAAAATGGTCTAAGTGGAAAATGATTATATTTTATGAAACGTGATTCAATAAATGCTCTAATAAATAACAAATTTTTGATTTTACATAAAGCTTCTGCTGTGGAAATCGCGATTAACAAAATGTTCTTGAAACACTAATATTTTAAATAAAAAGAGTAAATTTCCAATCAACTAAATCAATCACTTAAACTGACTGATTTATGAAAATTTGAATATCACTATTCAATAAAAAAAGGATAATTTTAGATTTTCCATCAATCGTTTCAATGAAAATACGCCAATCAGCGCGCAGGTTTCTCAAGATTAATTGGCCTAAGATTATAAAAATGTTGAGTTTTTCTAAATTTTGAAAGCAAAACTAAAAACTGAATTTTATGCGGAATCTGAGAAATTTTTGTTGAATTATTGTTTGAGCTATTATATAAATTATGAAAAATATTTTGTAGTTCACATAAGACTTAAAAACCGAGTGATTCTGTTTGCAATTCTCATCTATACTTATAATAAAGCTCAATGTGTGTGTGTTGGCGCTCTACAAGCCAGACCGTACAACCTACAGCTACCAAATTTGGCACGTGTATATCTTGGAGGCCGGGAATGTGCACCTGGGGGTTATTTTTTCGAATTTTTAATTCCAATTTTATTTATTTAAAAATTAAGCGAAATTTTGGCGTGTTTCTGCTATAACTTCCAAAAATATTATCGCACAAAAAAGATTTTTACATGAAGTTAAAGATCAAAAATTTATCTTTTAAATGATACCAATATTTTAATTTTAAAATTAAATTTCTATTTTTAATAAATTTTTAAATAAATATTTTAACTATATTTTTCCCCAGTTTTTTTTTGTACAAAATAAAAATAAAATTTAAGCTGCACGAGCACGTTTGACATTCATGGGGAAAAAATAGCTTTTTTCAAAGTGTTGTCATCACATTGATTAAAGCTCCAATTAAAAATAAATTAAATCTTTTTGGAAATGAAATCTGCAAAAATATAATTTTCGGCACGTGTCTGTAGGAAATGAAACAAATATGAAATATTATTTTTTCTAAAAAATAAATTCAAGAAAAATTATTTTATGATCTTTTACCCTCTCTATATTATTAATCCAATAAATCAGTTTTATTTTAAGGCAAGTTTTGTTTAATATGAACAGGATATCCATTTAAATCATGGCCAAACAGCTAATTTGTAAACCTTTAGTAAGACACAGATCTGTTGCGACATAAATCTTAAATATTTTATTTAAAAGTAGCTAACGATTATTTTAATAATTATAAATTTTATTTTGCAAATAGTTGTGAAATTCAGATTGGCAACAGATATATTTTTGGAACTTTTAATTTGTTGTTTAAAAACGATGCTAGAATTTTGAATGAAAATAAGTTGATGTAAATTTGATAATATTATCTATAATGTGATAAGATTTAGTTTCATAATAAGTTTGTCTGCATTTAATTTTTGTTGAACAACAGATCTGCTAAAATGGTCTAAATAGAAAATGACTAAATTTTATGTAACTTGATTCAATAAATGCTCTAATAAATAACGAATTTTTGATTTTACATAAAGCTTTTGCTGTTTAAATTACGAATTACAAAATGTTCTTGAAACACTAATATTTTAAATAAAAAGTGTTAATTTCCAATCAACCTAATCAATCACTTAAACTGACTGATTTATGAAAATTTGAATATCACTATTCAATAAAAAAAGGATAATTTTAGATTTTCCATCCATCGTTTAAAAAAAAAAACGCCAATCAGCACGCAGGTTTCTCTAGATTAATTGGTCTAAGATTATGAAAATGTTAAGTTTTCTAAATTTTTAACATTCAAAACTTTATAAATAAGTCTTAGTTGATTGTGGAAAATAGAAATATTCATTCATTTATTTAAAATTTGGTGTGTCTAGAATATTTCTCAGAATATGATACCTTACTGCATTAAATTTAGACTTCATAATTTTTGAAATATATTTATAAGCAGAAACAAAATATTATTATTGATTTCATTTCAATCCTTTTGAAAGCAAAACTAAAAACTGAATTTTATGCTGAATCTGAGAAATTTTTGTTGAATTATTCTTTGAGATATTTTATAAATTATGAAAAATATTTTGTAGTTCACATAAGAATTATATACCGAGCGATTCTGTTAGGAATACTCATATTCAATAATAATAATTAATAAATAACAATAAACATGATAAATAAAATAAAATGCTTGGTTTTATTTAAAAATATCTTTATATTAATTGCAATTTCATCATTTCCACTTTATATTAAAGTTGAAGTTTTACCGGAAATGATAACAAATTAGCAAATTATATATAGTAAATTGAACGAAACGATCTAAACAACAGTATAAGTTTGGTATGACTATCAAAATTTGAAGATTAAAAATGTTTTGTTTGAGAATCTATTAAGAGACCAGTTACATAAAATATTTAATTGAAAACTGTAGCGAGCGGTAATACTGGCGAACCGTCTGGTCGCCTAAGGCGGCTAGTTCTTATATAAAGCTCAATATGTGTGTGCGTGTGTGTTGGTGCTCTACATGCCAGGTCATTTGACCTACAGCTACCGAATTTGGTATATGTATACCTTAGAGGTCGGGAATGTGCACCTGGGTTCTCTTTTTTTAATTTTTAATTTGAATTTTAATAATTAATTAAAAACTCATTTTCCCGCCAAAAAATCATCATTTTCCCCGTCGCCAAATGAGTAAGGCTTCAGTTTTTTTTCTCCCTAACAGTAATGAGGCTAGGGTTAACATTTTTCGGCCGATTATTTCAAACTATTCTGTTTATTTTCTTAATGTTTTATGCATTGAAAATTAAGCATTGTTAATTAATCGATCTTTCAGATTCATTCTGAAGTACTTTTGAATTAAAATAAAACAGAATAAATGAAATAAAAAATTTCTTATCTGCATTTCCGTTACCATTACTGGCGTTGAAAATTCACGGATGCGCATTATATTCTGATTGTTGACAACTATTTTCAACGGATGCGGAGTTGATTTAAATTATTTTTAGGTTAATTGTATGATTTTGTAATTAAATTGTATTTATGTTAGTTATACATATATATTATTTTGTATATGCTTATAGTTTTAAGTTCATAGTTTTTAAATAGTTTTTTTAACCTGTTTTCGACCGATTATTTTAAATGATTCTGTTTATTTTCTTAGTGTTTGATGCATTTAAAACTAAACATTGTTAATTAATCGATCTGTTCATGATAAATCTTAGAACATTTTGTTGAGAAAATCTTGAGATATTACATAAATTAAGAAATATATTCTTTAATGCCTATAAAGTTTAAACGGTCAGTGACTATGTATTCAGTAATCATATTATAAAAAAATGCTTTGTTTCAGTAAAAAATATTATTATATTAATTGCAGATTAATCCTTTCCAATTTAATTTAAAGCATAAATTCTACGGGAGTTAACAGAAAACTAGAGAGATACATATTACGTTATGACCGAAGGCCTTTATAATATTATGAGTAAATTATATGACTATCAAAATTTGAAGTTTTAAAATATTTTGATGAAGAAGCTATTAAAGTAGATATTTCATAAAATATTTAGTTATTAAAATTTTAACAATAAAATTGGCGAACCGAGCTGGTCGTCAAAGGCGGCTAGTAGTAAATAATATTACAATTATTAAAAAGCTCAGTGAGGGTTTTAGCCATTTTCCCATAAAACATTTTGAAGGCACATAGGTAATTTTTTATTATTTTTGAAAGTTATCTTTTCGAAATTTTTATTTTAAGTGTCGTTCCATTTTTTTACTGAATTTTATAATTAAAAAAATTGCTTAATTTTTCGTAATATTTTCATTGTTGTCATGAAATTTAAAACTTCATTATCTTATTAAATTATTAATGTCGGGATTTTATTTCACATTTAAAAGCTTAAAAAGAAGTATTTTGTTCAATATTTGAAAATTTGAATGCCAAATAGGAGTATCAAGTTAGAAACGCATAAAAAATTAGATTATTCTTCCTGCTGTGCGTTTGATGGCACAGCAATGGTTCAAAATTTTATGCCATTTTACGTCCTTGAGTTCTCACTCCCATTATAACACAAAATATTTCAAGAAAGAAAGCTACATTGTATATTGGGAGGATTATCCCAAATCTCTTTCTGTTAACTGAGTCGCTACTACGTCTATTCTCCCTACAAAAATTTTACAATCTCGAAAATCTGATACCAATGTTGAGATGAGATCTGTCGCTGAATCAGGTGATGAGATTTTAAAATATAATATGTGTGAGGGCTTGGAAGTCTCAACAAAAATTCTTTCTCTCCCATCTCCTTCCAAACTTCAAAATTATAAAAGAAAATATATTATTCCTACAAAATATAAGGGCATGAAGTAATCTTTCGCCCTGTTATTTTTCCAGTTCATCTATTGTTTTGGTTTTTAACCTGAAACGAAAAAGTTGTTTAAATATATGTTACGGTAAATTTAATAAACTGGTGATTACATATAATTATCGGTGATTATTCGAAAGATCAAGTAATTATATGTAGGCATCGAATTAATCACTTTTGCAGTAACATATATATTAAAATTATAACTTGTTTACATTTTTTTATCAATTTATTTATATTGTTAAGGAAGAATTACTTCCGCTAAACTCGAACGGATTCCCTGTATTAGGTGTATAGTGGCATACTCAACTAGCCTCAATAACAACTAAAATTTATTAACATGAAGACACGAATATACAGACGATAAAACACAGCCGAGACTTATGCAAGTAATACACAGCAGCACTTGTAACAAACAGCAACCTACAAGTAGTAATCGGTAGTAAACAACCACAACAGTACACAAAGTGGACAGACAGAACCAGCAGGAAGGGGGAACCCACTTAGCTATTGACTATGTTCTCATCTCCAAATGCCTGCTATTTTCCACTGTCTCCTCGTTTTTTAACTGTACTGAACTGTCGACTCACTACTATATGACTGGCTACTCAATAAACGACTCGATGCTGCTTGAATACTTGTCTGCAAGGCTAGACGCACGGCTTAATCCGCTAATCCCAATGCTTACTCTTCCTGGACAGATCCAACTAATTTGTCGCTGTCACAACACACATTAACTCTACAACTGACTTCGGGTTGGACAGCCGACCTTTTATAGCTTCCAGAGAAAGTGATAGAAGGATCTCGAAAAAGCAACATAATTCGCCTACTATTGTTTCGATCTACAAAATTCCTCAAAATTCTACTAGCATCGATTTTGCCGTGAAGTCTGAGCATAATTGAAGCGGTACCCGATCAGCATCCAAATGAGTTCTCTGTGAAACTATGGTTTCCAAATACGGAACTAAATGCGCTGAAGAACAGCATTACAGATGAGTAACATTATCATTATTGCTATGATTATTCTTAGCTCACCATTTGACATTTTAAACATATTTTGCATATAAAAATTGTCATTTTTCTCTAATAATTTCTTGTAATCAATTTTTCAATCAATTTTCATAATATGTATTTTTTGGTTTTTAGATTTTGCTATGGGTAACTTTTTAATATCTTTTTAGAATTTTAATTCCCTTTACAATATATCAATAAATGTTTTATGACTATGAATTTGTTAATCTAACATACTTTGCACAGTTGCAGTTAAGCATGGCTCTTGCGCCAGTAAAACCCAACCTCCCATTTAATATATTATCTAAGTTTTATTAAATTCGAAAGTATTTTTCAAAAAATAATATATATATATATATTTAAAAAATGAACCAACTTTTTCTACATTTTAATTATGTTGGTATATTTAATATTAGATGACAACAATAACTCAATTTTACTTTTATATTTACTAAAATTATAAATAAAAAGCATTTTCGAAATTGTCACTTAATGCTAATTGAACGTAATTTATTTTGAAGCAGTTTTAAAATGGTTTCTTTAATATTAATACTTTACCGGGAAATGATTTGGTAGCTATCATTAAATTTTTGAAAACTTTCTTGAATATTAACCGTAATGATTCCATTTTTCGATAAATTTCAGAAATAAATGAAAGATAGATAAAGAACCAAATGAATCCAATTAAAATGGATTTCATTTATTTCTAATACAGTAGTTTAGAGTGAAATTTCTTAAATATTAGCTACAAATCTATTAAACTTTGTAGCATCAGAAATTAATTAGTATCTGAACATGCATCTTACCTTTAACAAAGCAGTTTAGCAATTGAAAATAAGAATTCGAATTAAAACAATTTTTTCTTAAAATAGCTAATAGATAATAAAAAGATCTAAACTGTATACTGAGCTTAAACATATTGCGTTTCTCTGTTATAAACAACACTATTTCCATAACATCTAGTTCTCCGCCCTTGTGGAATTTATTGAACAACAAATACGACAGTACTTTTGCAATTTTAAAAGGGCGCAGAGAGGTATTGAATTTTATTTATAACGTTGTTTACAGTTTCGGAATTCCTTCAAAGAATTTAAGAATTTTGCTCTTCAATATCTGTGAAATTGAGTTTCTAGTTTAGGTTCTTTCTTTCATGCTATCATGAATTCTTGAAATCTCAATAAATTTCGAAGAATTTCCCCTTTTGATACATTTTATATTTTTTTCCCAATTTCGTAGAAACTGAAACTAATTTCAGCCTTTCTGTATCATATAAATGTTAAATTCCAGCTATAAAAATAGAGTCGGTAGAAACTTGTATTCTGTTGCCAATTTAAAATGTACAACTTTACATTTGAGTCCGGCGTAATCGTACTATTTTACTACTTTACTATCTTCTTTCTTCCATATTACTGACAGATATTTTTTTTACTTAGAAAATTTTAAAAAAAATCTATCTGCTTTTTTAATTTTATTAATATTACCAGTACGTGAAGAAATAAATCGTTATAATTAGAAATTTAAATCATTTAAAGGAGATTATTTTTTTTAGAAAATTACCTTTTCAGAAGCTTTTGTTCTTTGCTAGGTAGTAGACTTTTAATGATTTATTAGGAAAACTGTTTTTAGTATCTAATAGAAATAGCAGGTGGGCGTTCAAATTCAGATTTTTCTTTTATAGATTATATATATGTTATTATAGTTTTCAGGAATAAAAATAATTTGTCCGTGACTGAATGGATTAAAAGTTCCACGGATAAGCAATTTCGCTTAAGATTGTGGGTCATAGCTTTCTTAAAGCAAGATATGTTTCGGAATTTTTGTAAAATCTGATTCCTCTAAAGTTATCCTACTGTGGAACATTACTTCCATCAGTAACAGGGGTATTTGTTTCTGTGGTTTGAAAATCTGGAAAAAATAGGCAGTCTGTCATTTGAGGCTAGTTCAGAATTTCGAGAGAAAATCCATGATTAATCCTCGTTTAATTTCAATAAAGATTATTAATATAATTAATTCGTTTAGAATTGCTATAATATTAGGCGAAATAAAATTTAAATTATATATTGTAACATGCGCGCGCATGCTACACCCTATTTAATTTTAACACGTCGATCGGCTTTTGTGACAACATTAGGAACTATCTTAGTTATATAATCATTATTTTCACTGGAACCTTGAATAACTGGAGTTGCAAGAAGTTCAGTGTTTGTATTTTTATACTTTTGCAGAGCAATGAAGGATAATTTGAATGAATGGCAATGGTAATTTTTCAGAACTATTGCTTACCAGGGAATAAATTCTTTTAGAATGGTCTCAATTTTTTCCTGTGGGCTGTTCTTATACTGGCGACTCTAGAATGTCCCTCTGTTCCATTGACGACATCAGTTAGAATTCCTGGATTAGAACTATTAGGAACCTTCATATTATCCCGATTATATTGCAAGATGGCAGATGGAATTGAGATAAAATTTAACGAAGTATACCTTTGGACTGACTCGATCATTGTCGGAACTTCAATTAAACGCGATAATTTTTGGAATATATTTCTAAGAAACAGAATCACAGATAAAACATACCAATTCGATAACCTGGCAATTTCTGCCTGGTCATATGAATCCGGCAGAACTTCCTTCAAGAGGTTGTGATGCACAGATTCTTTTGAAGCCCTTTAATTACAGGTATTTACATACATATTTTTAAAGCGTATTTACATCTATTAAACAAATTTAAATTGAATAATTCCATGTTGAGTTGAATTGCAACTGGTATGACGCATACGCTTGTAATTACCGTATTCACTCACATAAGAGCAAACAGAAGATAAATAAAATTTAAGAAATAGATTTTTCGGATCCAGTAATTGACATTTACAATTTCATAAAACAGATTTAGTAATAAACCGGATTATCTTGTTAAATTCTAAAGAATTTAAAGATTTTAATCATAGGGTTAAATATTTTTGCTATTGAGACTGATAATTAGCGTTACCAATTATTTCGATTTATGAATGGCATATATGATATCCATTTAAGAACTGACTTAACCCTTTCTAAGGCCGTGGGAAGTATGCTTCCCACCAAAATGATCAATCTTTGTATGAAATTATGTAGGTTGGCATAAGTTCTGACAAATTATTTTAGTAAGTCAGAAACTTAGACGCTTCAGTTCTTTATCTCAGACAAAATGATGTGTATTGATTTGTTACTTAATTATTAATTAACCAAATTAATTAATTAATCAAATTAAATTTGTCTAATAAGCTAAATGAATCCCTTTTCTTATTCTGATTTCAAGCCTAGAAATATTTTAACATAATATGACTAGAAAAAAATGGTCCTTTAAAGGGTTAAGCAAACTATCCAATGGCAATACTACTGATCAAGATATAAAGAATTTTCAATATTTCTTTCAAAAAATTGGGAAAAGCTGTTTTGTTCTATGAATTTCATTCATTAAACATTAAAATCCCCATCTAAAAATGATTGTTATGAAGATTGTGTGGATATTTTTTTTAATTCTTCGGCCACAGAGCCGTGGTGGTAAAATCTCGGTTTCGGTTCAAGCCGAGAGTCGAGAAAAATTTGGAAAAGTCGAGCTTCAGGTTCGAGGCCTGATTACACCTAAGAATGGGTCTGGTGCATGCTAAAATCCGTTGGGGTCAAACACCCTCCCAATTATGTGGTGTGGAACTTTGGAGAGGGGGTACCAGCTCAAATGTCGTACACTTCATCTGCCCGTGGTACAAAATTACGAAGTCCGTTCCAAAATATCTCTATTGTTGCTTTAAATCGGATGTTGATATAACTAAACTAAAAAAAATCCTTTTTAAAAGTGTTTTTGAAGTTAAAAAAAATGTTATAGTCGCCTTACTTATTTTTTTTATTGACATACAGTCAGGTGACAGTGAAAATTAAAATTCTCGAAATGATTTAAGAATTTGAAAACAATTTGTTGATCTAACTTACATCATGCAATTTGCCTCATTTACAAGAAACTTTTCTAAGAAACACTTGCTAATTTAATAAAATATTTTGAATAAGAAATTTAAAAAAATTAATGGATTCTTTCTATGTCCATCAATTGAGTGTTTTTACTTTCTCGCATACGAAGTATAGAGAGAGTATAATAATAGTCAAAAAATTCGAAATCGAGATTTTTAAGAATTGCCACGTGTTTGACCACCCTAAGTTCAAAAAACCCATTTTTGGAAAATGCCCATCAGTCAGTCTGTCTATCTGTCTGTGACAAAGATAACTCAAAAATGATTTGAGCTAGATGGATGAAATTTTGTATAAGGTCTTTACCCCAAATATGCAGATTTCTATCAAATTCCTTTCGGAATAACTCTGTCTGTCTGTCGGCTGTTCGAATATAAGTTAGCACGGTAATTACAAAACTAGGAGAATTAGATAAGATTCGGTACACAAATTTAGCATCTATAGTGTTAATTTGTGCACATTTTGTGTTAATTCTGTCAAATGTTTTAGCTAAATCGAACTATGTTTTGACTGTCTGTTTGTCCGTTCTTTCAAAAACATTCAAACGCGATAATTAAGAAACGCAATGACTTTAATATATAAAATTTGGTATAAGAATCTTTGACTTTAAGTGTAGTTTTTGCCAAATTTTTGTTTCAATCGGGTGAGAAAAATATGTCTAACACACAAATTCGATTATCGAGAATCATTATCGTCATCCCAGGGATTAATCGTCAAATAACGCGCCAAGTATTACACGATAGATTCATTAAAAATGTTAAATTCATACCAAAAGCTAATATTTCGTAACTATTGTACGCCAATGCCATATAAGGCATTCTCTGGCATGACAAATTTATTAGAGAGTTTGCTAGAAAGTTTTTGGGAGACCACTATCGCAGGTTTTAATTTCAGAAAAGGAAATTACTAATCCTTTATTGTGCAGTGCGACATTTGCCTTATTCATTTCGTATTGATGGAAAACAGAAAAGACTTATACCACTGTTTAAAGTTTTCTTACTAAATTTGCATATATTAAGTTCGATTTACTGCTTGAAACTTTTTCTAGCTTCAAAAATATATTTACTTTCAAGTGTCATTTCCAAATATGAAACCTCAAATGGAAACAATTTTTACATTATAAAAATCCAGTTGCTTTGGCGAAAGCTAAAAAATTACGCTATTCACATAGTAGAAAACCTTTAAGATTTCCTTCCATTGATAATATTCCTTCAAGAATAAGGTCTTAAATTCTTTTTTAAAAAAGCTTCGGTGGAACGTCGATGATTTTTTTTTATAAAAACCGCAAGATGACACTTAAAGAAATCGAAATCCCATCTTTCTGAAATTTTACTTTTGAGATGATATTTAAAATTCTTTCCTTTAAAATTGATTCCTTGATTCTTTCCTTTCCTTAAAATTCTTTCCTTTCTTGCTGTATTTTACTTTTTTCAAGCATTTATAGTTCCGTGATTTTCAAATGCTTTATTCTGATACATCTCAATGGATAAATACAAGTGGATAAAAACAAGATAAAATTCAATAGGGACGTATTCTTAAAGTTTACTCCGAGTGTTTTAAAAATAAACTGCAAATCTTTCCATATGCATTTTTGTTTTTTCAGGAAATAATAATTTTTCTGCTTAAAGATTATTTCAGGAATACAAATATGTCGGAGGTCAATATAAAATAAAATATAAAAATTTGAAATTTAAATATATTTTGCTGTAGTTATTTAAATTTCACCTAAGTTAGGTGCAAAAGATTCAAAAGAAATTTTATGTAATCAATTATCATTGCGACCCAGCAGGTATATAAATAATATATTGAAATAAATAACATATTAGAATAAAATTTGAATTTCCGTAAAAAACATATTCGTTTTAATGGATGTACATGTTATTAGTTTTTATTACTTTATTGTTGCTAATATGCTGAATATTACTACTATACTGGATACTATGCGTTATACATGTTTCACCAAAGTTCAATTTAAACAACTCTAACGAGCTGGGGTTGAAAACTTCAACATTTAAGTTAGTTGCATAAAATTACCATACCTGCCATTGATTGTTTTATGAAAGTGTAGGGGATCATTAAGTTGTTTCCTGATTTTATATTTAAATATTATAAAATAAACAATTATAATTAAGCTTATGGTTGTTTTGATATTTGGCAAAAACGGTTATTGAAATTTCTACCTAAGTCAGCAGACTTCAATGTGAGTACCTTTGGTCGCTCTAAAAATGTCAAAGAGGTTTTCGATTTTTCGCCACGTATTGTTTAACATTTCGGCTGTTATAATTGATATAACTTTTGCGATTCTAACTTTCAGTACATCAATATCTTCAACTGGAATTACAAAAGAATTTTCCTTTATGTAACCTCAAAAGAAAAAAAGAAAAAAATCTGAGAAAATAATATGGAATGAACGTGAACGTTAATGACAGTATTTTTGTAAAGATAACATTGACGCTATTTTGATAATAACTGAATGTAAATTCACAATTTTGCATTAGTTACACTATCTGTTGGACGAAAAAAATTCAGAATACAGCAATTCCATAATAAAAGCTTTACAGAATTATATTCAGAGATTATTCTGTAATAATTTTCTGTAATCGGGAAAAAACTCTGTGACTCCCTTTATTTATTATTTCGGAGCAAATCTATATGGATGTGATTTTGTCATCATTCGTGACCACATAAACCTTTGAATAGTCCTTCTTTTAAGAACAAATTTTGGATTTATTTTTATTGCTTGTTATCAACTATTTAATGTTGTCCTTGGATCAGACAAAGTTACCAGTTTCGTGTCTTTGACATAAATTTTACATTATAGATTACGATAGGCGGTAATGATAGAAGCAATAGTATTTTAGAATTCAAGGATTGCAGGTCAGAGATCTACTTCCACCAGAGAATTGACGAACAGATGTATTTTACTTGAATTTTGTACTGGTCAGACAGTCGAAAGGCATGGAACGTAGAAAACAACTGAATTCTCATTCTCATGATTTAACTTTGCTTCAAAACTACAAAAATCATCCTTCAAATCAATCTCGTGTAGTTTCTAATTAAGCTATAAAGCTTGCTTGATATAATCCATCTTTCACTCTATTAAGCAAAATTCGCTGGTGAAAACAGGTGAAGTATTTTAGTGGAGATTATATAACTTCGAAGAAGTTACGGGTTTTTGGTAGAACCCGCACAAACGCACTCGTATTTGAGTAACTTTTATGTGCCAATGGAAACAGTAAATAGCAACACAGCAAATATCAATTCAAAACGTTTATTATAGCAAATTACAAATTTGGCTCAAGATGACCACCAGCCTTATGTTCCAATAATTGCATTCGGTACAGGATGTTTTCGACAGTGGCTCGCAACATATCGGCATTTATTCGTCTGACATGTAACGTTATTTGATCTTTTAAAGTAGAAATGTCAGGAGCATGTCCTTGATACACACCGCCTTTCAAGTAGCCCCACAACCAGAAATCGTCCTCTGTCTGATTGCACATCAGAAATTCCTGTTGTTTCAAATCTTTCAACCATTCTTCGTGAGTTAGTTATGGTCATTGGTCCTCTACGTAACTGTTTTAACCGCCGGTATTCATGAAGAGCAGCACTTTCATTTTCAATCCACTTCAAAACAGCTTGACTAATAAGGTACGTTCACGTAGTGACAAAGCCATCTACAGGCGAATTCTTGCAGAATGACTTCAATTCCCGCAACCCTTCCTTTTATCCTCGATATCCTGTCACGTATCCGTATATGCAAATTACATAATGAAATTTTCGATCGCTGCTCCAGAATTTTTCCTATCAACGTTTTTTATTAATAATTTTTTTCTTTATAAATCGAAATCGCATACTTTAATGTGTATGATGGCCAAATTTTGTTATATTTCGTCCAGTACATAACATGCTACAGGGCTCCGAACACATCTTATTATTTCTTGATCACCTTGTACATTTAAAACATATTTTAAGTTAAAGAAATTTAGACAAGCAAATTATGTCACTATATTGGTATCATTCGTAACATAATCTTTTGAATAGCGAATTTTTTTTATATTTGTGATAGTTAACAAGAAAGAATGGCTAAAATTTTGCTTAATTTTTAATTAAAATTTTAATTAATATTTAAAAAGTTCCTTTCAGGCGCACAATTTTATCTTTCAATGCATATATGCCTGTAGGTCAAACATTTTGCTGATAGTGTAATATATACACACACATTTTTCTTTATTACTAGTAAAGGTTAGGAAGAAAGCTAAATATTTTATAAATCGATATGAAGGATATCTACACCCAAAAATTCGTGAAATTATTACTGACATACTTTATTCTCTTTTGTTCGGAACACTATATATTTAATCACACAAAGTCATAATGAGTTGCTGAACATTTAATGATTTCAATGACGTAAATTCGAGTAATTTACATGTCTGCATGTCAGTTTAGCCAATTAGATACCAAATCCGTCCAATTGGGTTATTATATAGGCTAATATAAACTATATGAGCAGGCCGCTCATTTTATGTAATCAATACCTCGAATGCGAATGGCCTTTAGTAATACACGTTTGTGTAATTTAATTAGTTCGATTGCTTAAAAAGTAATTCAAGCTTTTCTTTTACTGAGATTAATTCATTTTTACAATATTAGATCCTTTCCGTAATCAAACTAAGTTTTAATATAATTACTTTATACGTAGTATAAGTAATTATAATAAAACTTAGTTTAATACTCGTATACTAGTATAGAAAAATCATTGCAATCGTCAAAAAAATTCATAATTTCAGGTCCATGTATATTTTCAGAATCATATAAACATGATAATTCAAAGGCGCACTGACTTAAATATATCAAATATGGCATGGGATTTTTTTTTATTACAAGTGCAGCTCTGAGTCAAATTTTTATTTCGTTTCGGAAAAATGCGTCTAAAACATAAATTGGATTTTTGGATAATATTAATGGATGCCAGGGATTAATCGCCAAACATCTTGCCAAGGGGGGCATGATGGATTCAGTAAAATTGTCATATTCACACCAAAGGTTAATACGTCAGTGCCATGTAAAGCATTCTTTTACATGACAAATTTATCAGAGATTATTCAAGGAAGACCATTCAAGCTCAGGACGCTTTTGGTGATAAGTATCTCATAAGTAAAAATTATGTTTTCATTGAAGCACTTTCCATTATCTCCAAACTTTCCATTGAAACTAAATTAGTCGCTGTAAAAGTTTTTGTCTGTAAATAATCAATCATTGAAAATATGTCTGAATAAATCTTACAATAATATTTCAATTGCTGCAAAATAAGCGCAAATAGTTTTCATTGTTACTAGTAATATTTCATTTCATCTTATTTTTTTTATATACTGATGATCGAAAAGTGAAAATTTCAGTTATTTTACCATATTATGTAGATTTCTGTTTAAAGCAGGATTTCAAATAAAATGTTTGAATATTGTAGAAATTACAGCTAATATTTAACTTTAAAAGTTAGAAATTATGAAAAATTTTAAAGTAATTTTAAGTAGGTTCTCTTATGTTATCACTCTTTTATCTTGACATTTTGTTTCCTTAATGTAGCAAGCTGAATTCATATTATTGAATCAGAAAATCTTCTATTGAATAATGTGATATTACTTAGATTATAAAATATATTCTGTGATACATATAAAGCAACAAATCTAAATTCTTCTTTGTTCAGACCCTGTATCTTTTATGTAAATATTTCGATTCACCTAGCATTTTTCCAGATTAACTGATGTTTATTCACTTAGGTTTACAATTTGATATTAAATCTTCGGTGAAATAATTAAAAACTCTTTAAAAATAAATAATTTATTTGCGCTAAGATGTCACAGGACTTGCTTTCATTAGGTTGGTTCATACATACATTATATAAATCATGTGAATGACTATTAAAATAATAAGACTTTTAAATGCCTTCAGTATTTATTAGGAAATCGTTAATATTAAGATATTTAATTCAAAGTAAACGACCAACGTCCTTCGCAAACCAGTTGGCCACCCAAGCACTAACCCAAAGTGGGTTAGTGCTTTAATAAGAGCAGTTCATTCATAGTATAAGTTGAAAACTATATATGTATAATTTTCATGAAAGTGACTCGTTTGCTTATTCAAACTTAGTAATTTTTTCTATAACAGGAACTTTAGAGGCTTCAATGATTTTATTATTAACTAGCCGCCTTTGGCGACCAGCCGGTTCGCCAGTATTACCGCTCGCTACAATTTTCAATTAAATATTTTAAGTAACTGGTCTCTTAATAGATTCTCAAACAAAACATTTTTAATCTTCAAATTTTGATAGTCATACCAAACTTATATTGTTTAGAACATTTCGTTCAATTTACTATATATATTTTGCTAATTTGTTGCCATTTCCGGTAAAACTTCAACTTTAATTAAAAATGTAAATGACGAAATTGAAATTAATATTAAGATATTTTTTAATAAAACCAAGCGTTTTATTTTATTTATCATCTTTATTGTTATTAATTAATTATTATTATTATTGAATATGAGTATTGCAAACAGAATCGCTCGGTATTTAAGTCTTATGTTAACTACAAAATATTTTTCATAGATTATGTAATATCTCAAACAATAATTCAACAAAAAATTCTGAGATTCAGTATAAAATTCAGTTTTTAGTTTTGCTTTCAAAAGGATTGAAATGAAATGAATAATAATATTTTGTTCCTGCTTATAAATATATTTCAAAAATTATGAAGTCTAAATTTAATGCAGTAAGGTATCATATTCTGATAAATATTCTGGACACACCAAATTTTAAATAAATGAATGAATGTTTCTATTTTCCACGATCAACTAAGACTTATTTATGAAGTTTTAAATGTTAAAAATTTAGAAAAACTCACCATTATCATAATCTTAGGCCAATTAATCTTGAGAAACCTGCGCGCTTATTGGCGTATTTTCTTTGAAACGATCGATGAAAAATCAAAAATTATCCTTTTATTTTATTAAATAGTGATATTCAAATCTTCATAAATCAGTCAGTTTAAGTGATTTGAAATTAACTCTTAAAAGTCAGTGATTTAGTTGATTGGAAATTAACTCTATGACCACCATAAAATCTGTGCTTTCTCTTGTGGTGTATGCATTCTCCTTAATATCCGATCGAATAAAACATCACATACAAAAGTACTTCATAGAACAAACGCATCAAAAGTAAACATAACATTTCAATAGTTGCCAAAAACAAAAGAGAGAAAAATGCAATTAATAAGCAGACGATATTTAGAAAAGTACAGATATTTAGACTGGCAAATGAAATTATCTCAAATTTAAAACACGAGCAGACGATATTTACAAAAGTAAAAATATTCAAACCTGAAAAGGAAAATATATGAGTTATTCCATCAATAAATGCCATAAGTTTGTTTACATCTTCATTATTTTATGAGTCATTAAATATCAAAATGGATCTGGGACTGAATAAACACCCTGTATAGAGAGTGTAAAAGATCATAAAAT
>JAPMOR010014795.1:34118-90583 GCA_026543865.1 Argiope aurantia | reverse complement strand
ATAGTTAAAATATTTATTTAAAAATTCATTAAAAATAGAAATTTAATATTAAGATTAAAACAGTAGTATCATTTAAAAGATAAATTTTTTATCTTTAACTTCATGTAAAAATCTTTTTTGTGCGGTAATATTTTCGGCAGTTATAGCAGAAACACGTCAAAATTTCGCTTAATTTTTAAATAAATAAAATTCTAGTTAAAAATTCGAAAAAATAACCCCCCAGGTGCACATTCCCGGCCTCCAAGGTATACACGTGCCAAATTTGGTAGTTGTAGGTTGAATGGTATGGTCTGTAGAGCGCCAACACACACACACACACACACACATTGAGCTTTATTATAAGTATAGATATAGATTTGCTCAATTAGCATCCTGCTTTGAAGTTGGAAGAAAAGGTTCTTGACCTGCTACCTTTGAAACAGGGTCATATCAAATGCAATCGTTTATCAAGTACTAGTGTTACGCTGGTGAATTGGATACCGAAACCATGATTCTTTGTGCTAGAAATCGATATTCTATTTCCAGAACTATCCTGTGTCCTCTTGCAATCTACAAAATAAAGATCAATGAGACATGACCGTGCGTGCAATTCACTTCAATTATCACAATTAAAATTAAAACTATTGAGAAATCACATCGACATTTCAATGTATCGAACTAAATACACCTGAATAATATCCTGATGTCCTTAACTTAAATAAAAGATGAATTTAACTGAATTAAGAGTTTAGCGCAAATTAGTCATACCTTCACTTGCTCCTTAATTATCTTTTAATAATCCTAAATATGATTATCACATGCTTGAAAATAATTGACATGTTTTTTTACAAATTTTAATATCTAACTTTTATACTGCGATCTTTTATATTTACTTTAAAGTACTTGATTATTTCAACATATATTTACTCATAATTTCTATAAATCATAATCAATTTTAAAAGAGAAATAAAGAAAATGAATTAAAATGTATGAAATAGTAAATAAAAATAATGATGAATGAATTAAAATTTATAAAAATTAATTCGCAAATCATTTTATAATGGGAATTGATAGTTAAAATTATTTTTAAAAAATTCATCCTTTGAATTTCTATAAAAAAAAGGCTGTAGTGGTCTCTCTGAATTTTCTCATATATCCTCTAATAAAAATGTTATCACTTCTCTCTCCCCCACCTTTACACATTAAATTTCGGAATTCGTAAAGGCTATGAACACCACGAATTCGCAAATTTTTATTTCAAAAATCCTACATACGATATTTTTATGCTTTTCAGAATGGAAAAAAAGATCCGTTTTGGACCTTACAAGCTCAGAACTTCAATTGTAGCCACTAAATCAAACACTAAATTATTCAACACGACGACGGAGAGCCAGACAATACTTCGATTTATTTAGTTAGTAATCTATGTATTTAGAAATCTATTGTTAGTAATCTATGTATTTATAATCGATGTGTTTAGTTAGTAATCTTTAGTTCGCATCGATGTAATCTATCTAGATCTTCACGATTTGAACGATTATGCACCAAATTTCGACATTCTTTTTGTTGTTGCATTTACAGACAAACATAATTCCAAAAAATTTAATTTTTGGCCTCAAGCAGGTCTGAAACGTGGAGGTCTGAAACCTCCAATCTAATGGCTAGATTGGAGGTTTGTCAAAATCACAAAATTTTGACTGATTTTCAGTTTAAATTTTTTGATGATTACAATATTTTCTCTGTGTCTACTTCGTATTCATGAAAATAAACACTGAAAGGAGTCTGCCCAAAACTTTCTTCCATGCTCACTGATAAAGGTGCCATGCCAGAGAATGCTTTGCGTTTAAATGATGTGCAATAGTTACAAAGTATTAACTTTTTGGCTAAAATTTAGCCTTTTTGTCCTGAATTTATCATGTGATCTTTGACGATAGATTTGACGATTAATTCCTGACATGCATTTAATAACATACGGAAATCGAATTTGTGTTTTAGACACGTTTTTCCCAATCAATTAGAATAACAATTTGACACAAAATCACATACTAAATTGAATGTATTTAACTTATTGTGTTTTTGATTCATCGTTTTTACATGTTTCTGAAAATAAAGACCGACAGAGGTCAACACCTGTTTGAAATTGGCTCAAAATTTGATACATTTATACACTTAAATCTGAGTACTGAATTTTTTTCATCTAGTTCTTTTCCTTTGTTATTATAGTGCTAATTTGTATTCGAAATCCGGACTTCTTCCGGAGGGATTTTACTTAAAATTTTATAGAAATATGGAAATTGGTGTAAGAACTGTATACCAAATTTTATCTCTATGGCTCGAAGCGTTTTTGAGTTATCTTTATCACAAGCCGATATATCTCAATGTGTTTTTCCAACCCAGGGAAATCTGAAACGTGGAGATTCCTCAAAATCTCGAGATCGAAATTTTGGACGATTACAATAATTTCTCTGTACGTATTTAAGAAAGTCAGAAACTAGAAAGCATAAAATAATGCCATTCATAGACGATGAGGTGTTCATTTTTTGATGAATCAATTATCTTGAATAAGTAGTGATTATCAGAAGTCAACATCCAGGTTTTTTTGCGGAATATTTTTTAAAAAAGGTCTTTTTTTTTTTTTTTGGAAGACTTGCTCCTAAAATTTTCTTTTTTATTATAATGAAGTAATAAAAAGCGATGTAATTAAAGTAGACGTTGAAATATAATTGCATTCAATTACAGAAATAATTCCTTTATTTTAAAAATACAATTTCTTTTTAGAAATGATTTCCATAATTAATTTCTAATCTTTCATCTTATTAAAGTTACTTTTTCCCTTGCTAATTAAGAAGTTATTCGTTTTCAAAACCTTTTCCTTAACTTTTTAATTGAATAATTAATTTTAATGAATCAGTTGGCTTAAAATAAATAATCAAATGTTTTAATTGAAAAATTAATGACTTCATTATTTCCTAATTAGAAATTCAAATAGCATGAAAACATATACCAAATTTTACCATACCATTATACCAAATTTTACAAAAGGAATATCAATAGTTCTCTTGATAGAAAACACATAAATGGCAAATTTATTTATTCAAATATGTAGCTTCTAAATATATATCTATATATAAATTGTGAATTATTATTATGAATCATATTAGTGAGAGTTTTATCTTTTAAAAAATGAGGAATTTGGATTCGAAAATACTTAATATTTGTTTAGATTTAATAAAAAAGATTACGAGCATTTTTGCATTTTTCATGGATATCCTTAGTTGTTTTTAGCGATTAAAAGAATTAAAAGAAAACTTTTGTTAAATTCCGAGTATTTTTTTGTTAAAAATATTTAAATGTACGTTAAAAGATATTTTTAATTATTGGGAAGATTACTACTTATACTTCCAATTCGGTAATAACCTTACTTTTTTGGGATTTTATAAGTAATGTAATAATGGGATAGTAATACATTTTATGTATTTCAGTAAATTATTTTTTTTATATTTCTCATAAGCAAAAAAATACTTCTATGCCCATTCTAAACAGATGTTTAGAATAGCAAACTAACTTATTCCATGATAAGAAGTGAAATATTTCTGTTAAATATGTTTCAATTTGAAAATATAGAGACCACTTTTCTCGGTTAATAATGATTGATTGAATTAATGAATGTAATTAGGATAAATAAATTATTTTACATATGCTAAAAATCCACAACAAAATAAAAGCATCCAAAATGCCGAAGGTGATAATGCAACACCTCGCGAAAAGCAAATCAATAACTGCTAATGAAATTATAATCTTCCTTTCTCCAAAATGCCATCCTTTAAGGTATAAACTAAGAAAGTAACAAAAAGAATTTCATTAATATGGATTGTCACAGCTACGGTATTGCCACAGCCAAATAATTAAATCAATATTGATGAAAGCAGATTCCTAATCCTGTGGAAGGAAGCTTAGAATAAAATTTATTTTTCTCGCGAGATTCCCCAAGATTTTTTTAAAGATAATCAGTACGAAATCTTTGAAAGACAACATCTGAAGTATATGTGATTTTTCTCATAGGTTACAGAGTTGTTCTTTTTTCGCATTTTCAATATTACTTTCTGAAATATTTCGGTCTTTTAATAAAATATAAATGGAATTATTATGTTCTTTAATTTCAGGGTAATTTATAAGAAAATTATCGAAGTATTTCTTCTTTTATTCATTAAAGTGATAAAAAAAGTCTTATTAATTTCTTACATTTTATTTTTTATAAAACTCCCGGATTTTCGCCAAGCTCGCTAAAATCATGCCAACCGTCCAAAACTTCGTCAAAATTTTGATCATAAAATTTTTACTATTTGGCGAAAAATCACCAAAAAGTTAAATTTGGCAATCGCACTTTATATATTAATGAAGTCTTTTTTTTCTGTTTAATTACAGGAATTTGCATTCATGTTGCTTTTCTGGTTTTTATTTTATCCGAGTGTTGCATTATAGATATGATGTAGATATGACGCACAGTTAATTCCAAGTATCTAATTTATTCACTTTCTGTTCTGTCATCATTTATCAATTCAAAATACAAATGCAATGGATAACGTATACAATTTTATCCTTGTTTTTCTTTTTAACAGTGATTTATATAGTTAAGTGTGAAAATAGCACTTTGCAATTTTTTAAGCAACTTAAAAGCCATTTTCTATCGAATAACAAAAATTGTTTATTATGTTACAAATTTTTAGAAATCGATCTTTATTGTCATGGGTATCGATTATCTTTATTGTCATGGGTATTAATTCCAATGAAATTTTAAGTGATTGTAAATTATATAATATATGTGTATATTAGGCAGACTAAAATTGCTGAATATTGATGAAAAATGTTCATCAATATTAATAAAAAAATTGAAAACTATTAAACTTTTCTATTTTCTCCTATTCGATTATTTTAATCATATGCAATATGATATTACTCTACGAAAGAATGAAGAGCTTTTTTCATTTCAAAAAAAAATATTTTAAATAAAATTTATTCACGAAGACTCGTATAAAATACTCGAATAACAGTAAAAATCGCAATCAGAATTCTTAACATTTTGAAGTTTATGAATTGAATATTTTCTTTAAATTGCTTTATGCGACTTGAATGATATCAATCGAATGGTTCTACAGGGGCTTGGATTAAGTACATTTTGCAGTTACCATAATGTCCCTATTAAGTATTCACTAAAGATGGACCAATAAAATCAATAAATAGTTAATCAAATTATTGATATTTATCCGTATTTTTTTTAGTTCTACTATAGCACAAAAAGTCATCTTGCATCACTTAAAAATTCAAATAATTAGATTTCAGGCATATCAATTTTATTTCAGTATAAAATTTTTAAATGTATTCTTAATTAAATTTAAAAAACCTTTCAATGTTTTAACTATTGTATTTATACACGTGAACACTACAAGGATATTAAACACTTAACTATTTTATTTTTTTGCTAACTAATAAGATGACAAATTCTATTCTGAGAATATTTTCTTATTTTGATTCAAATGGAAATCCATTGAATGCTTAACCTTTCTATGTATTCGAAGTAATTTTAATATTAAATTATAATCTTTATAAAAGGTTTATTATTTGCTTACAACAATCAAAATTCGATAAATCGATGCACTCATAGAACTTGGGCAAAACAGTTAAACGATTAAATACATTTTTATGTACATGTTATCGTTATTAAAATGAGAATAGTTGAAAATAATATAAAAACTGCCAAACAAAACATAATCATGCAGTGATGTTGCGTATTAGCAATTCAAATTTTTTTAATTTGCCGGTTGACATAAGATTTAGAAATTCATTAATCAATATTAGTATTTCAACAAGAAAAATTATTTAACTGTTTGAAGCAACCGATAGCTATATTAAGTATCCAAAGACAAAATAAGTATCATATTATATTTCTAGAATGAATATTGTAGATTTATTCAGCTTGTTACCTTCACAAATCAAATGGATTTCTTCACAAATCATATAAAGAAAAAGGAGGAAAGTCAGCTTCTGTTTCCTTAGGAAACGTTTTGCATATTTTCATGAGAGATGAAAGCGGTAACAGGAAATTAGTGCACTAAGAATAATATTCTACCAAACATATTGAGTGTTATTTTTTTCACATACAGGACATGCCAAGGAGTGTGTAATCCTGGTTATGAATTTTCGGACGGTACGGATCAAATATCCTTGTCTTGTAACGAAAGAAATGGAGTATGGTCTCCAAGAGAAACTTTCGGCAACTGTTCAAGTGAGTGTTTATTAATGTTAATGTTTTTCATGTTTTAAAATTTAATGTATTTCGTGTATTAAATATATGTTTTAAAATTTCACGATTTCCCTGCTTGCTTAACAGTGCAAGAGCAAATTAAAATACAGTTGCAAGCATCTGATTGGCCGAAACCTCTCTTGCAGTTGCGATCAAATACTTATCTTTCCATTATAGGTTTAAGGCAATACGGTATATCTAAAATATCATCAAAAATCTACATTTTTTGTGAAGTTACTGAAAGATTCTTCATGCATGACAGGAGTGCAAACAGTGTTGTCATACCCACCTTCCTAATCATCCTCTGAAACAGAACCGGATAAAAAATGAATTATTATATTTTTCTACCACTCTCTAAAACTTCTATAGTTAAATTGAAATGAAAAATGCCGTTTAGTTTTATCAACATGAGATTTTTCCTTAAAGAATAAAAGTTTTAAACTAGGAATTTTTTTTCGTTTCCAGTCATTTATCAATTTCGACAAGCTAAGGCTTCTTAAACAATTAAAATAAAGATTTTTTATTTTTATATATATGTTAATTTATGTTCACAGCAAAAACATGCATTTAATCAACTGTGTGATATGTGTTTATTTTTTTTTTTTTGTTACGATTATGATTTTTGAAATATTGATCATTCTTTGTATAAACAAGAATATATTATTTCAAAAAAATATTTTGCAATTTAAAATAAATTAACCTTTTTTTAAAAGTTTTAGAAAAATTAGATAGATTTTATATCATGGTATTAATAAATGGAAACTTGATATTCATTTTTTTTCCATTCTATATTTTTGCTTGCATATTATTTTTCGAAACCTAAGGATTTTTTTAAAAAAAATAAAGTCGTGGTGTGAGATTTTTTGTGAATATTCTAAAATATATGCTTTATAAAACTTGCTATGAAATTAGCTTTAAGACATTCGGTAATTTTTAAAAGATTTATAGTCAAAATTAATGCATTTTTCAGAATTTTTGCGTGTTTCAATTTAAAAAGATCTTAAATATCATTAGCAAGAGGAAATCCATAGTAAGAAGTTTTATGTAAAATATTAGTACCTGTCTAGAAATTTTTTTTAGAATATCTCCATTAAAAATATATCCATATTAAAAAAAAACATCTTAGAAATTTAAATAAAAATTCAATTTTTTAAAAAATATATATATTTTACAATTTTTTTTAATAATTCAAATGTTTCTGAGGGACAGTTATAGAGTACTGTTCTGTACAAAAATTACAATTAAAATATAAATTCAAACATCAAAATTTTTAAAAAAATGTTTAGTTGATACCGAACCACTTTAAACCTTTAAGATGGTTAAATCTGATAACATAAAAATATAATTAAAATGAATATATACAACCATTTCGCATTGAATCTAAAATTGTTATTGAAATAACTCAAAATAATGAACTCGAACGAAATTCCTACATATGAAATAATATGGTCAAAAAAGATATAGAAATACAAATGTTCCAATTTGTCTAATGATATTTCGTTGTTGCACAGTCAGTATTCTCTTCGAAATATGGAATGATATCAGAAATATGAAAAGTAACTTTATATCTTTTACCATTAAATATAAAATATTGAATTTTTTTCATAACAATTGCTAAAAGTATACAAGATTTTTTTTTCTGCTGCTCTGTTTTTGTAATGTTTTTATTTTATTCTCATATAAAATTACTCATAGAACAATGTTTAAATTCTAAACTTCAAATTTTAAGATATGTAAATTTGAATACAAAAATCTTATATTATTGTCACTGATTTCAGAATTTTTCTCTTCCTTTATTAAAATAACCAATTAATTTATTAAAATTAAGACAAATGTTGATACTTACGTGCGAAAAAAATATAAAAATCTTCAAGATAGTGAGTGATATGTTTGTCAAATGAACTCTTGAGGGAAAGTTGAGACCAGATTTTACTTTCTCTTATAAGACTAATTTGAATAGCAATGAACTGAAACCATTAAAAAAAGTTTTATAAATTTAAAAATTGTGTAAAAATTGATATGGTATGATAATAGTTCCCCCAACAAAGAAACACACATTCATTTTTTAACTAGTCGCATTCGGCTGCAAAAGAATTCACTGAGGGTAATGGTTATATTTAATTTCATTAAACCATTTAGATACAATTTGACTGCGTCAATACGTCAGAGATTACAGCCATGATATTTAAACTGTACATAATATGTTCATTTCGTGTATGAATTTTTTTCAATAAAAATATCTCCATTCCATTATAGAACTGAAAATACACAATTCTTCTAAATATTCTAAACTTCATGGTGCTACATTTTCATATTTTTAAATCCTCTTTTAAACTACACAGACATTAAGCAGAATATTTCTTCTTTGGTTTGCAACAGTGGAAGAATATCGTGCAATTAAATATTTGGTGAAATAATAAGAGATTTGAATTTCCATACAAAAATGTAATCGATTATTGGAAATTAAGGGAAAAGTATTTTTTTTAAAAATTGCTAAATTTAAAGTAAAAAGTTTCACATCTATTAAATTTATTAAAATACATATTAAAAAGATGCATTAGAATAATATCATAAAAATTTATAAAATTTTGAAATGATGATAAATTTATTTTCGTGTTGTAAAAATTTCGGAATTTATTGCAGAAAGACGCCAGAAAGATTATTAAATTCATTAAAATTTCATAAAAAAATATTTTGAGGCGCACATTTATAGCTTCAAAGGCATACTTGTATCATATTTAATAACTGCAAGTTAAACGATCGGGCCTGTAGAGCCTCAAAGCACGTACATACAGCTTTATTATTAGCAAATACAAATTTTAAGTTTTATCTCTCCAGATTCACTGTTTACAATACTAGTTTACAAATACTGGGTTTTTCAATATTTGGGTAAACTGTATTATGTATGAATTTGCCAACTCTAAGCAAAATCAGAACAGTGACTTTAATTAATTTACATCTTACAGGAACTGGTGACGAATCAAATAATGGGCAGTCTTCTCAATATTCACTGTCATCTCATCAAAGTAAGTAACCAATTTTTAAATATATGTAAGTCGGTATTCCTTGATGAATCCAAAAAATAGCATGTATCTTCTTTGTCTTTCAGCTTTTTATCGTTTCGGTGTAAACGTAAGTGGCGGGCGATACTCACAAGAAAGTAAATAATTCAATGTTTAAAAGCAAAATCTTGAAATATTTTAACGCGATAGGTAGAAAAAAAAGTTTATAGTCTCTTCTTCTTTCTTCACATTGAATGCATTGAAAAACGAATGAAAGATTTATGCAAATTTTATTTTCAATCGTCAAACAATAAATCAAATTAAAGGGAAAGTAACGATCTGTTATGTTAGTAACAAAAAATTTTCCTTCTGTATAGGATACACTTATTACTTCTTTTTCAATTCTTAGCTTCATTTATAAGCACTGTTCTATGTAAACCCTTTTATGTAACTTCCTGGGAAATAAGCCTTAATATTACTTAAATAATTCATAATTTGTTTTAATAATCTTCATTTTCTTATAGTTATATATTCTTTTTGTATATGCTTTCTTTTTATATCATTTCATATATATATTTGATCAATAAAAAGTTTAAGATCCTGTTAAATAGATCCTTTAGACTCATAAAGTGCAATGTGTGATCATTATATGTAATCTTTTTTTTTTATGATTTTGATTTTTATTGTTGAGAAATCCATTCAAAGAACGTCTATCTGGCTTGCTGTCAGCGTTAAAGAAAACATAATTACTAAACTTAAAACACCCGATGACATACAGACTTAGTATTTAAACTGTAGGTTCGCCTCCAATTTTCCTAAAAATTATGTTGGTCTTTATTTTCTTTTGGATACCGATGCTATAATTGAAATATGCAATAGCTCAAATAAAGGAAATTTTCTACATAGATTTAGCATTTTGATTGAAGATTTATTCCAAATTTTGAATTAAATACATCAAAAATTTAACTTCTGTCGGTCTGTACATTCTATTGCATGCTAAGGCTATAGCTCCAAAACGCAATCGATAAATAAAATTTGGTATGCTATTGTTTTAACACAATTGTATCAATTTTTTTCTGCCAATCTGTCATAAAAAAGCGTTAGTTTTCTACATTATACTACCGAACAAACAGTGCTTTTGAGCTGGTTTCTGAAAATAACACTCAGCACTCTTTACCATCATCAATTTCCACAAATTTATACAAAAAAAAGGGGGATAACAATTTTATTTAAAAAAGTTTCGGCATTATTTTTGAAGAGTAGTATAGATTCTGTTTTCTTTTTAAGGCGCTTATAGTGCAGCTAGAGGTGGAAGTGCTGGAAGTTATTCACAGACATCTCATACAGGTAAAAAAAATCATATTTTTATACAAACAAAGAACCCATATTTGAAGATTAAAATAAAGAAATTATATATTCTACCTTCTGTTTTACAGGTAGTTATGGAGGAGCAGGCATTTATTCACAATCAAGAATTGAAAGTAAAAAATGCATTCTTTTTATGAAAATGTAAAAAACAAAAAACAAAAAAATACAAATATATATAGAAATATATAATATTCTTTTCTTTTCTTTTTATTTTTTAGGTAGTGGCGGAGGTGGAAGTAGTGTACTAGTTTCACATTCAGTGATTCAAGGTACATAATTTAAGTGTTTTTTATACCTAAAGATATAAAATTTCCATCATCTTTTGGGCAACATCTTATTTTCCCTCTCATCACATTTAAGAAATATAACTTATGATTTTATTTCGTGGCATATTATTCCTTAGTTAGAATAAAAATAGAAGAAAATGATACGTTCTTACAACATTTACATTTTCAAGATAATTGATTTAATACTTATTAAAAATAAATCGCTGCAGTAATGGAAAAAACGCTTTCCAATCTGACAAAAGCATTTTTTTACCTTTGGAATTTGCAAACGATTTATAGACCGGAAATGAGAAACTGGTTGTAAGCTAAGGATCCGGCAACGTGCTTCGAATTTTCCTCAAGCTGGAAATGCTTTTGGTTTATGCCTTTCATCTCTTTCTGCATTCCTTCAAAATTTTCAAACCATTAGTTCTCTTTAATTGATATTAATTTTTTCCCTGTGTTTTAACATTTCTTTAATTTCCATTAATATGTTGTTAATATAAACAAAAATTAAATATATTTTCATTACTTTCAGTAATAAATTTTACCAACTTGAACGACATGGTTTTTATGTAAATTCATATTTATGATTGTAGGTTTATAAAAATAATTAGTTTGATACATTAATTTTAAAATTAAAATTTGAAATCAAATTTAGCTTATAAAATTAAAAGTTTAAACATTGTCTAATTAAAATTAATAAATACTGAAAATCAAAAAAATTTAATGGATTTTTTTTTTCATAAATATGCATTGTTAGTGAATAAATGTTATATGAAAAGAACTGAGATGTTTCCGATGATAAAAATTGTTGAAATTTCCGAAATAAAATGAATTTTTGCAAATTGCTATTATTACAAATAAAAAGAATACTTTTTTGTAATTAAATTTCATATTTGATGTTAAATTTAGTATATCAACAAAAAATAAAAGACTTTCTTTATAAAACAATAGATAAATAATTGGTTTCTTAAAAGATTTTTTAAATGAAAAATGAAATAAATGCTTGAATTCGATAATTTTTGCATAAGCACAAATTAGTATACTAAAAAAAATAATTATATCACTCCAAAAATAATAATTACCGCGAATGTATTATTAGTCCTTTAATAATTAAACTGAACTTATTTTCATTTTAATATGGGTGGATTAAAACTTTAAAAAAAATAATAAAGATTGTAATAATCTGAAAAATACATGATATCATGCATTATAAATGGCCTCGTAAAATTGTATTATAAGGCTATTTATAATGTATGATTATTTATTACATTGTGTAAAATTGCACAATTTTATACAATATAATAAATTTTTATATGTTTATTACATTGTAGAAATAAATAAAGACATTTAACGAATGAATAAATATTTCATTCGATTGCAAAGAAAAAAATTGTTCTGCGTGTATCAAAAATTTTTTAAAGCATATTTTTAAATAAAGGCAATAGATTATTTTTTTCTATCTTTCTTTTATATTTTTTAATAATGTTCAAAATTTAATTTATCACCTTTTCAAACTAATTACAACTTACGCAGCATTACGTATTTACATAATGTAAGAAATAACTGAATCTTTTATGAGTCAAAAAGTGAAAGTTAATATTTTAAAGGAAAATATTCTCCCAATTCCCTCAAGTTCATTTGCTTTTTAAAAAAGTTGTCTAAACATGCGAAAAAATGCATTTCTGACCTCGAAATCTTAATTTAATTGATTCTTTTACCTAATTATATATGAAGGGATTAGAATACATTGTTTTATTTCAAATACTGTTGTCCTATGCTTAAATCACTTGTACATCAAAAATTGTTTCAGAGATTTTGTCAAAAGGCTCTTAAAAATGGATCTCTTTTAAATGTATTACTGCGTCTACAATGATCTTTTATCTGTGAATATAAATAACTGTTCTGATTTAACATAAGAAAAAAATAATAGCAATTTATTTGCAGGCAAAATATGAAAAAAATCCATGATAATGAAGTAAAAAAAATAATTAATAAAACTGATATCTAAATATTTTTTGAAATTCATGTAAGTAGAATCAGAACTTGAAACGTTACCATTTAGAGAAACAGAAACTATCTTTAAATTATGAATAGTTGAAGAGAAATTAAAGCACGAGTATGAAATGAGGAAGGGCTTATAGAATCCAAACGCACTTCGGATCAAATTCTTTTTATTTTTCTTATTTCTTCTTATCAAATAAAAGAATACCAAATTGCTTGTTTGTAACAGATTTTAATCAAAAGACAGATAGCAACAACTGGATTAATAAATGAAAAAGTATAACCAATTTTAAGATAAAAACAGGTTTTAAAATACATTTTATAAATATGCTAAATTGCAGAATTTATTTTACTTATTCTCAATGTATTAGCTTTATTTTTATAATTATTATACAAATAATGAAACCTTAAAATCGCTTTTTTCTCAGATTTACTGCTAGGTGAAACCAATCTTATTGCATAAAAATTAATTAAATTGACTGATTAAACGGCGATTTATTTATTCGAATAATAAGATATAATATCTCCCAGAAATTATCCGATGAGTATGTGGTGAAAGAAGTCACTTGAAATAAATTCTTTTTCAGATACACTACCAGGTGAAAGCAGTATTATTGCAATAAAATTAATTAAATTGACTTATTAATCGGCAATTATTTTATTCGAATATCAAAACAGAATATTGTCTCGGAAATTTCCCGGTGTCTAGATGATGAAAAAAGTCCATCAAGTAAATAACTGTGTTCTATTCCATGGAAACAGGAAGCGCAACGTGCTCAAAAACAGCATATAAAGTAAACAAATAGCAGATCGCCGATTCAAAAAAGTAATAACTCTCATAATACACAGCTGGAAAGCTTGCTCCACGATCAACTGTACATGAATAGTCTTCTCATGGGGCTTCTTCATCTTCATTGTATAGAAGGATTTCAGATCTTAATAGATATATCGCCACATTTGTGTCTCCAAATTCATCGCAAAGTCATTCGAATAATCAACAAGACCTAGGATCATTCATATGTCATTCATCCATTGTCCTTTAATAATATCCTTTAATCTTCCTTCCTCACTATCAGACAAACTGAGCAGGGAAACAATGTTACAAATTCCTAACAATATTCACTCTCTTTCACAGGTCGTGGGCACGGGCTATGCGGACAACCAAGTGGTCCAACTAATGGATTTCATTCGTGTAGTATGTCGAACGGACAATGGTAAGTTCACATTATTAATTCCAGTTTTAAAATATCAATCCTATAAATATATAATTCATAACGGGCATTCTTCCATATTGACACGAATATCTATTCGCAATTTGGATGAAAAATAATTCGATGCAAAATATTTACTGAAAAAAGTTTTATAATAATTGAAAACATCATGTTGTACTGATAAATTTAAAAAAAAATTAGAAATGAATGATAAAAATTTTATTTGTAAAGATTAGAATTTGGTTTAGCTTAACTTCCAGAATTATACCTGAATGCTCAATATTCTATTTATAGAATGTTACATTTCACCTCAATGACAATGGCTAACAATCTATAGTTGATCATATTTTATACTTTCTAATAATACAATATATTGTCTGAGCTCCAACTCGGATTCGAACAGGCATATAATGTTCACCAGCCATATTTTGAAGTCAAAATGGCGTCGAATCATTTTTTTATTTCTTTTCATTTGCGTGGGCCGCAAGGATCTGGTGGTAATATTTCGATTTCGGAACCAGATGGTTATAGGTTTGAAATCTGTTTTCCATAGAAAAAGTCTTTAAATATCGAGAGTTGATGCTATCTCAGTTGTCGCTCTTTTCATCTAACCAAAGCTCAAAATTATGAAGTCTTTCTCGTAATAATTTTTGATTTGCTTTGAATAGGATGTAAATATAATTAAAATAAATGGCATATTATTTACGTTAGAGATAATGGAAGGAAGTGGGACTGATTCGCTATTTTTTTCACATTTTAATATATTATATATTAAATGGCAAATAGTGGCAAAATGTATTTTTATTGCTTTTTTTTATTTTTTAAAGTATAATTTCAAAAATTGTAATTTTTCGTTTAAAGACTAAATTTTCTTAGTCACTGAAGATGGTTCCAAGATGATTGAAACAGTTTTACTTAAACATAAGAATAGTTAAAATCTTTAGGTTAAAATACTGTTTTTGTGCAATATTTCAATAATTCTTAATCATTGCAGTCATTTTCAATGGAGATCTTGTAATTTCTCCCTTAAAGAAGATGTTTCCACACAATGCAAAACCATCATTATTTACTCCAGCATTATTTGTATTTATATACCACACACAAATTAAAAGTTCAAGATTATGATCCCTGTTTTATTTCATGTAACTTACATTTAAAGATACAAATAAACTATACTTGGATCTTTGGGATATCTATAAATCGTCGACGATTTCTCCATAATAGATGGACTGTGATTATCATTAGTCTGGCTGCATCTGTGCATTGATCTGGGTGTTCAGCGTCATTTCTAACGCAAGATGAGTTAACAGCTTGTTTCAAAAGACAGTATTATTTATCATTATGACACACTGCGATCGGATGCTTTAGTTTCCCTTTGAGTTTCCTTCATATGATCGCCCCATTTATTTCACTTGTTCCCCAGACCACCAGATCAATAATTTGAAGATCTAGATGCCTTATCTATATGCCGCTCGCGATCAAACTGACAGAAATATTTTTCTAGCACAAGCTTTAGTATTAGTGGAGAAAATAAATGAAGAAATAATCAATTTCAATAATCGACGAACTGGTGAATATTTAATTGGAGTATCACAGAATTTAAACAGGACTTCTCAAATTTATAATTTGTCTACCAGCAGTAGTACTTGCAATTCTGCATGCATCCATTTTTTTTTTTTTTTTTTTGAAAAAAAAGCACACACAAAAATATTTTTTTTTATCTAACTGCCCTGCAACTTTTGTATTTCATCCCATAAAGAGTTTTATGGTCTTTAATCTTAATTAATAAAAATTGATTATATTTGTAATTTTTCCGAATCAAAATTTTATGAAGGAATGAGAATTTTATTTTCTCCATTTAGTACATAATAATTATAATAACATCAATAAAAGCAAACTTAACAATTAAAAAACATTCAAGTTAAAAAACAGGTGATATGACAGCTAGAAGAATTGAAAATATTGAAATAGTTAAAATATGTGACAAAAATTATGAGGCAAAATTAGGTCAAACGTTTAAAGAAATTGCAGAAGTTTTAAAAGACAGTGTATAATTATTAAACGTGCATATCGAAATTTTAACATCTTGTTATACGTATTAAAGTTAAAAATAATAGCTATATAAAGTTATTTGGTGTAAAGACCTTAAACCAAATTTTATAAGCCTAGCTCAAAGAATTTTTTAGTTATCTTTGTCATAGACATACAGACGGACATAATGGCAAAAATGTGCGTTTCGATCTCGAGGAGGTCTAAAAGATTGCCTAAAAGAGAGTCACCAAAATTTCGAATTCCATTTTTTTTTTTTTTTTGACGAATTTAATATTTATTCTGTTTTTCGTATACGTAAAAGTAAACAACGATTGCTTCAAAATTAAATTCCAAATATACAGCACATAAAATAATAATTATTTTTTCGGTATTTATATGCTCTTATTTTGGAATCCACGTCGAAATATATTCTTGAATAAAAAAGGTTTACGAGAGATAAATTATGTAATAATAAGTAGCTTAACCACAAAGCAGGTCGTTTTTCCTTGAGGGGAGGCATTAATTTCAATTTATTGTAAATAATTACATAAAATAAAATAAAATAAATTTAATTCAGAAGAGTATAAGTAATTCCCCTAATATCTTTAAAGAGATCAATTTTATTAATGTTTAACCAGGTTGAGAAATATTTATATACATTTTATACATCCGTTTTTGGATTAAGTCTGTTTACGTTTGGCTACTAATATCGACACATTTATTTTAACACATTTTTTTAATGAATAAAAATGAAAAATAATTATTTGGAATATATATCACAAAACTACTCAATATATAAATTAAAACTACTCAATATATGAATAACATAATTAAACTAACTCACGAATAGATTTATGAATGAATGAAAAATTTAATTTTATATACCCGTCAAAAATGAAAGTATGTTAATTTAGATAAATTTGATGAAAGTGTTTTTAGTAATGTGTTACTTGTGTGCGCGCTTGCTTCAGTATGTACGTGCTTGTAGAAACAAATATTTTAGAAGTATAAATATTTTAAAACTTTGTCTGAATGCCTGACATTCATTTTAAACTTTTTCCTGTGATGTTTGAACTCCCCTCAAAAATAATATTAAAGCAGAAATAAGCTTTATTAGTAATTAATTGTAAATAATAAAATTTTACTTCCGAAATTATCCAACAGTAAAACTAATATATCAAATCTCCTACTGCTTGTAAGCATTCATATTACTTAGATCTCATATTGCTTGTAGGCATTTAATTCGACAAATCAGTTTAGCTACATTCTATCAAATAACTCGAAAAATACGTACCTACAAAAGTTTTCTAAGCAATCTATCTCTCAAGGGAGCTAAAAAAATATGATAAGTTTATTATCCAGATGGGGAAGGCAATTTATTGAATTAGTGCTACCCCAATTCAGTGCACTTACCTCCGTGACTTATATGGATTGTTGGAGATTTTCTCCTATGTTAGGTATTATTTCGGTAGAATAAATACAAAGAGAAGGTCAATTTATTAGAAGTCATTCGATTGCTAAAACGGTTAGAAGCTTAAATCGATGTCTTTTGAAACAGACTACTTTTATTGTCTTGGCTGCTAAGTTTATTGTAAGTTGATCTTACTATTCCTCTTTTGCTTTGTACGTTTTTTTTGAGAAATAATTTTAATTAATTCATATTAAATTTCAATTTGAAATTAGTGCATTATATGCAACAATGATATAGTCTATTTTCGCGCAAATTAATAATTAAATTTATATTTTAATGGTGTTTAATAATATAACGTAAATAAAATAAATTTCTAAAATACTTTTTCATTACGGTAAGAACTTGATTTTTTATAATTATTTTCGATATTTTTGTGTTTAATTTATAATTCATTATCATATTAATTTAAAGTCTGAGAGAAATTTTTTTCTTAAATTCAGCAATTCATTCACAGATGATTGTACTCGTATAAAATAAAAATTCGAATAAAATTGATTAATTGTTAATTAAATTCTGAAAATGATAAAAATAATGTATTGTCATCAAAAGTAAGTAAGCGTATAAGTTTAAAAACCTTAATGCATAAGCAAATATAAGAAAAGAAGATTATGAAACTTCATTTTAACATACATAGCATGAATCAAATAAAATAAAATAATAATGATTAGAATGATAAATTAAGGATATTGATTTTATATGTGTAGAATATTCCTAAATAAAACTTTTTCTAATTGAATCTTCAAAATACAGAAAAATATTTATTTAATGGAAATTTTCAAATAGGATTTAAATTAATAAAACAACGAACACGTGGTTATACATTAAATAGACAGTAATGAAAATAACAATTAATCAAGCATTGTGACGTAATTAAAAAGATTCAGCCTATTAATACTAGTTTACATTACTAGTTAAGATACTAAAGTTTTGAAATGAACGTAATAATGCTGGGTAAATTGTGGGAATGATTTCGAGCAAATAGTTTATTTATTAAAGAAAATAATATTGAAAGATTCTTAAAGAATTGTTTTTGTTGTGATTTTAAAATTTGGATGGACGACGGATCCAAGAAATTCTAAAACTTTCAGTTCAGTAAAAAGTAAATATAAGTACTTATTAATATTATCTTGAATAATAGTTTATATTTTTTGCCTAAATTAGAGTTTTATATTTTTAAATGTAAACTTATGTCATCATTTCAACAAATCATCAAAATTCAGATAAATACATTATTCTTCTTCTGAAGATTTTTCTAATCTTCTGCTTTATTATCCTAAAAATTAAGATGTAACATGTAATCAAAGCAAAATTTATCATATAGAATACATAATATTTTTTCATGCCTTAAATTTATCAGAACCGTTTTTTGAACATTGCAAACAAACTTCTTAATATATGCTTTCAGATAATTTTTTTAATATTTCTCAGGAGATTTCATTTTTTAAAATCATTTTCTAAATAATACATATATATATACTTTTACAACAGTTAATTCTCTGCGCATTAGGAATTCTTTTGAAAAAATTCTGGACACATAAATATTGTCATTTTTCTTTTTATTGAAAGAATCTCTATTATTTTCGAATCAGTTGTTTGTCATTCATAATACTTTTTCGCTCCATTTGATTGATTTTTGATTAATGGCCTCTTCAACAATTTGATGTTTACCGTTCTACTCTCTTGATTTTTCTTTTTAGTTTACAGACATAATTGATGATGAAACAATTCAACCTTCACAAAGCTCTAATATTTCAGAAAAAAATTAAAAAGCAGTTTTTGTTCTCTCACAGGAGGTGTTTTTTTTTCTCCGAAAACTCCTCCATTAATTGATGTTTTGTTGAAAACCTTCAACGTGTTTTGAACAAAATGTGCTAATTTAAAAACCAAAAAATGTTATTGTAGAAATAGGGTATTACCATTAAAACTTTGACAAAAAAAGAGAAAATCAAACTAATAATAATCTTTAGTTAGAATTTAATTTATGCATTCGAAAACTTTGTATAAGACTAACAAACATTATATTAGAATTATTTATTATGTTAACAATCACGAAGGACTATCCGTCTGTCGGTTGGTACTTCTGCATGCATTTGTATTATTGCAGCTCCAGAACATAAAAACGCAAACCTGAAATTAAGTATGAGATCTTGTGAAGACATTCGCAGTTGTATGTCAGATTTTGGTTTCTAATCTTTCGGGAAAAGTGTATAAAATACAAATTTTAATTTCTAGAACTTGTGTCACGTATGTCAGTGATTAACCGACCCAAACTCGCTAAAGATCGTATGCAAGATACACGCCAAAGATGACAGGCTAGAATCACGTCAAAGAACGATATTTCAAAATTATTTTCCATCATTAGCATGCAATCTGTCATATAAAAAGCCTGCTTTCTTTGTAATATTTCGAATCGTACAAGCCTCACGTTTGGGAATCGGAAAATTAAAAAAAAATGTAGCAATCATGGCCTTTTTACTACGCGCTTTTTTTTTTTTTTATTTTGAAGAAGAAGAAGAATGGAGATACCTTAATTAGTTAATATGTGAAAACGTTTTGGGCGAGCATTTCAACCGATAATTAGAAAAAAAAGCATTTAAAATTGTGAAATAGCTTTCATTTGAAACATGAATTCTGCAAGTTCTACTCTCTACAAGCGTATTTAACAAAGTTAATATTAAATAACGTCAAAGTTAATAACGTTTTATAGTATTTTGGCTCATCTATCCTCAAAAGAATGCATAAACTTGCCCTAGAGAAATCTTTCTTCTTTATTTTACTTATATGTATATATTTTAAATATTTATATATATGATTTTGTTGTGGCCATTCTGTAAATATTCAAGTTGCTTTTAAAAACATGTAACTAAAGAAGTTAGTTTAAAAGCCATTTTCAATATTTAAAATCATATTTTAACTTCAATTGTCCTTGAAGCTTTTTACTTTTAAAAATGTGTATTATTAAGGAGCTAGAGAAATGTTATAACTACATCCCTCTATTTTTACTGCAATTCTTGTGCTTTAAGAAATACTGAAAACTTCTAATACTATTCAGAAAGTGGAATAAAATATACAGGTGAACCGAAGCTCTTTTTTCCACTGATGTCGAATTCTTTTAAATTTATATCTAATTTATGGGAGAGAAAAACTGCTGAGAATTCTTATGAGTTTTTTTTCGAAAGCTTAGAAACTCTGCGCATTCAGGGAAGAGTAATCTGACCTTTTCATAACTTTCACGCAGAGAACAACAATTCAAATGTTATTTGTGTTTTCAACTGGCTTGTTGCATTTCTGAGCAAGGAATTGCGCTTCATTTGCCTTTTTAAACGCCCTACTTTATTTAATATTTGCTGGAGGAATGTAGGGGAATTTCATTTTTCTATTTGTACATTTGGAGTTATTTTATATGCGAAGTTTTAGAATTCTTTCATGTTTCTAATTTTATAAAATTTATTGTCATATATATAAAATATATCTGGTAAATTAATAATGAAAAGTTTTTACATTTATTTTACTGTAAACTTAGTTGATGGCTTGGTTAAGGAAACACGAAACAGAAAATATCTAAGACTGTTATATAGTAAGATTTTAACTTTAAAAAATTGAACACAAATTTATATAACAATGCATACACTTTATAAGAAATGAAAATGCCTTCAAAATTATTCTCTTTCTATGTAAGAAAAGTAATTTTATATATATAGCTATAAATTTGATATCTTCCAACAGAGCATTCAGGCTAGCAATTTAAAAAACAATAAGAATTTCGGTTTTCATGATTATTAAATTTCGACCAAAATAAGCAAACGCTTTTTTTTTTTGCTAAAAGAATAAATAAACCAAATAAAAACATTTCCACCAAATGCATCAATACCATAAAGTCTGAAATGAATGTAAATTTATCAATTTATAAAGCAATTTAATAATGAATCTCTAAGATCTCAAGATTTCTCAAAGGAATAAAGTACATTAAATGCAAAACGTATCTATTTTGTGAAGTATAAATAAGAAATTGTGTTTAATAAACATTATTATATTTGTGAATCTCTTTTGGAAAGTTTCTCTAAAGTAAAATTCTTCATTTCGATACATACCTTTTAATGTTCTATCTGATATTTCCGATTTCTGTATATTTTTGAAATGATAATTATAGTAAATATTCGATTATTCTTTAAAATTTTTATTATATTTTATTAATAAAATTTTAAATTTTATTGTTTATTTGAATATTTTGTGTATGGTTTCCTTACATAAACCACAATATAATATGCTACGGAAAAATAACTTTTGAGCTTTTGATTTGGATTCGAATAAGTGAAGTTTCTTGTAAAATTATACCTATTCGCTTTTATCCCACATAAATTAACACTAATATACACTTAATTGCATAAAAAAAAAATTTTGTCTTCTAACCAATGCATTTCTGTCTAATATTTTGTGCTCTACTGAAACTGTGATTGCACTGGGTAGCTCTTATGGTATTGGTTAGAATTTTGGTTTACTAAATGCCAAAAAATGCTCCTTAAAAGATGAATAAAGTATTTAAAATTTATGCAATCACAAAACTTCTGTAACAAAAAAAAGGACTTTCTACAGGTACGTATCGATTAAGAAGTTTTTTGAGGGGAATCAAAAAATAATAATCTTACTTTTATACAATTGCCAATTTCATTTTATAAAAATTCTAGCAGTCATTGTTTCACATACATGAAAACACAGGAAGTCAGTGGGAAAGTTGTCTCCTTGATATAGTTCGTCAACGGATTCTGAGACGACCACATTTTGACGACTCCATCTCATTAAGGAGTGAGACGCGGAACGATGCGTGTATTTTCGGTATTCCCTTTAACCTTGGATTTTCCCTATTACATACTAGTAAATGTAAACATCTCCTCCTTTCATCTTTCCTTTCACCCCTATTTTGAAAAATTAAACCCATGCGCAAAAACGCGGAGGGTTTTACAATCAGTTGCTGAACTATATTCTCATTTATTATAACCTTATAGTGCATTCTGGGCATAATTTGACCATATTATAATAAGGTTAGGTGTGAATTTTCGAATAATATTTCTTCCTTTTAACCAACTTGGTTCAAAATTAGATACATATCTATTGACAATTTCATAGACATAAAGAATTTTTCCTTCTTATTTTCCTCTATTTTTGAATTATCATGTTCCAATAAATATACAGATATCTAAGTGAGTATATAATCCACACTTTAACAGATTTAATCTAAAATTTTATACAACTCTATTTATTTTATGTAAAGATATCACATCAATTTTTATTCAGTTACACCATTGCATGTTTCACTTATAATGTCCACATACATACTGAGAGACAGAGAACTCACCTTTCAAAGAATTCTGTTTAAAACTGGACCCAGATATGCAAGTTTGTTGCAAAATACATAATCTAAACTTCTTTCGTTTAATTATTTGCTAATGCAGTGAAGCATAAATACATTAATTTAATGTCGTGTATATTATCAGTATTTTTGGATGTAGTGTTGCCTTAAATATAAAGATTCATTTATATCTCGAATTCAAAAGTTTCGGGAATTATTAGTATACTAAAATGAAACAGATATATGTGATACTAATCTTACTAAGAACGAATATTTTCATATTCTTACACATGTGAAGTTGTTTAATCGATGTCTATAACTTAATCATAAATTCAGTTTTAGCCCACTATTTTCCTAAGTTTTCGAATTTTTCAATTTATTCTCTGCCCTGCAGCCTAAAACGTTTCGCAAACTTTTCTTCTTCCGCCTCTCTTCTTTCCTAAACTCTTTTATATTTCTCCTTTAAGTTTGTCTTTTAAAGCAAATTTCTAAGATAAATATTTCTCCCAAGCGTTTCTGTTCAAAAGTGAACTAAAAAAAATGTTGATGTTACATTATCTTAAAGCAAACAATTTTATTTTATGGAACGTGAAAATACTTCATAATAAATATAACTTTCACTTGCTTTTCTTAGTTAAATAAAAATGAATTAATTTGTATTAAGAACAGCAACCACCTGATATTTATACTTTAACATTTTTATCTAAAGTATACGTTCTACTAACAAAATGATTCCCTTACATAGAAAAAAGTTGACTCTCAAGAAAAAAAAATTATCTTCTGAAGTAATAGTTATTAGGGAATGGAACTTGAATTTCGAAAGGATCTTCCAAATGGATTATCCTTTTCTTAAACAGGGGCGGATTCAGGAATTTTGAATTATTTGAGAGTGCGGATAACGAAACCCTCTTTTAAAAACTCTTCCATTTTGTTTACCATTTTAATCGATTTTTCACTTAATATATTAATATTTTATTCTAGTTATATATTTTCATAATGTAACTAATTAAAAGTATAGGTACTTTTATTTACGAATTTTAAAAAATATATTGTGAAAAAAGGATTAAAATAACATGCTTCTAAAAACAACTATCATAGTTGTTGGTTCTGATTTTTTTAAAATCACAAATAAAACAATTGTTATTTAAATGTCATTTTAGTTACAAATGACAAATAAATATAACATTAAAAGTAATTATTTTACAAAATCTCTCAAGTAGAATATTAAATAAATAGTTAAATAATTGATATCAAATACATTATAAATACATAATTAATTGTGCTTTATTTCATAATGATTTAAATAGTTTAATAATCCAATGTAAACATACATCATAAACATAATTTATAATAATTCATAGAATTGACACTTTTTACAACTTTATTAATTTGGAAATTTAGTTAATAACATTTTTTAAATGCCAATTTCAGTCCAACGATCCTAATTGGAGGTCTGCTATTGGCAGAAAAATCTCAGTGGTCCAAACTTGCACTCTCTGAAGAAAGCATATAAATATATTTTGGATTAAGTTTATAAAAGTTAGAATCATGATTTAGTAATTTAGATTTATTCGATATTCATATTTTGAAGAGCATTGAAATCACATGAGCTTTTTGGTACAGTTATTGAACTGAGCCCATAGTAAAAGAGACTTCTCAAGCTTTGAAAATGACATGACTTATTTCGAGGATATTTTCAAAAATAATAGAATGAACTCATCAAATTCCGGAAGATGATTTAGAAAATAGATTCTAAATAATTTATCCATTTATCTGTAACGTTTTAACGGCTTAGTAATACAATCTTTAGAAATAAGTCGGCAGTTGTGCATTTAAGGATATAAAAAATATATTAAGCAAGTAATCTCAGTAGATTTAATCAATTATTCTCGCGTTTGTGTTGCGAAATAATTTTAAAAACTTTTATTTTTTTTAGGAAATATCTATCTATAAAAAAATGTAATTTGAAACACATTCTATTATTTTCCTAAACTGATTGTTTTTCTTTTTAATATTTATGGAGGTTAACCCTCTTACACAGACTGCTGTTTTGTGTTCCGCATTTCAAATTCTTATCCAGTTTCCATGCTCTTACGGACCTTTTCAAACAAGATTAAGGATAATATTTATTTAATAATTTGCGCAAAGAAAATATTTGAAAGGTACAGTATATTCAAACTGTGGAAAGCTAAGAAGTAATTTTGAGCTTTTATAAACAATTTGTTAAAATGTTATTTAGCAGTTCTTGAATTAAAAAGTCTTCCATGAGATGTACAAGTTCTAACATTTTAACTTTTAAATAAATTAAAATTAATTGGAAGAAATTTCAGTATGATGCATTTTCTATTCATTTGTAATCTCAGGAACTTCTCGTAATGGAGTTTTGTGTCGAAGAATCTTTTAACTAGTTAACTGTTTCGACCTCTTTAGAAAATGAGTATCTAAATTGTCATAAACATATACATATTATATAAATATAATACATATATAATTATAAATATAGTAATTAAACAATTATTATATAAATATAATATTTTCATTGAATAAGCTCGTCATATCGCAAAGTCATTTATAATCAGTCATTAAATTTTCTGAATAAATCTGGTGATTTTAAAATTATTAACAATTAAAAATTTAATTGGATCTACCTATTTGTGAATTGAATATAAGATTTTTTAAGATTTAATACATCTGCATTTAATTCAATTTTAAATAGGTATATTAATCTTAAATTGTTTTCTAAATTTTGAAAATTAATTCCTGAAACAGTAAAGTATAATAATTTTTTTTTTACTTTATTCTTCCAAATATCCTTATTATTTATTTTTACCTTATTACATTTAACTATCTTTTGGGGATTATATATCGATATAAATCTTCAAATAATATTTCTTTTCTTTCTTCATTATTTAGTTTTATAATATTTCGTCGTTTTTCTTTGTGTTCATCAGTTTACATCTTGCATTTCGTTTCTCGATGTCGAAAATAGATTTTTTTTAAATGAATTTTTTACAGAGAGCCCTAAATGAGATTTTTTTTCATAATAAAAAAATGTAAAATCCTTTTATTTCCATCAGCACCTGTGTACACTGAAACACATATGCTTCAGATTTAGTTTCTGGAGATTATATAACGTATCGAGGCTTAAACAAAATACCATCTTCTGTTTTCAATAAATATATATTTTGCTTTTCTCTTCTTCAATTCCTTTCTAAGCACCAAAAAGAATGCATTGTCAACAGAAAAATTATTTATAATATTTTATTCAAAGAGTTCCCAATACTATACTTAATCTTAATAATGCTTAATGTTTATTCTTTACAGTGTTAATGTACTTAATGTAAATACTACTTCTGAGTTCCTCGTCTAAACTGATACCATATTGCCAGACCTTTTTCTCACAAAATTATAATAAAAACAATTTCTTAATAATTAAATTAGTTTTGTTTTTCCTTCTGTGAAATGGCTTTGAATTACTTGTAATGGAATGAAATGAAATGATGTTCGCATTAAGCATGCTAAATTAGAGTTAAATGAATTTCAAAATTCATCGCGCATCTGACAGAGCAAATAAGATCACACAACAATTTCAGTAAACCTGCAGCTAATCATCAAATTAGTCATGTATATGATATGCGAAAAGTGTTGGATGCATGTACTATGCCGTTGCATACTATGAGAAAAAATTAAGAAAATTTCATTTATTTTTGTTTGAAAGAATGCTCTAAATAAAAATTAAAAAATTTTTAAGCATTAACAATTAACTCCTCATTATTAATTTACATTTTATACGATTGCATAAATTTACTGTTTTAGAAAATGCAGCTTACGATTAACTCTACTCGAAATTCCTGTATTGAAAGTCGATCAAGAATGATAAACGTTAAAAAATCTTTTGCGGTGGGATTATCTTCGATTTATTGTTAATTCTACAGTGCATTGTATAACCATTTGGCTTCACGTTTTTATTTCCACTTATAAACTTTCAAAAGGCAATATTGAGTATTGGGATATCCATTTTTCAATGCTTTTTTATAAATATCTGTAAAAAAGATCTATATATGGCAATAGCGGTGCTAGAATTAGATTAAAAAAGGAAACTGGGGAAAATACCAAGACGGCTGTTGTATGAATAATTCCATTAAAATTATTTAAGATGCATTGTAAAAAATATATTGGTAAAAGACATTTTTTATAGTAATATTTTTATAATATGATTTGTTTCATTGGGATATTGTTTAATTCATAGTTTATCTATTCTCACAATTTAATTCTTTTTTTTTTATTTCATGAAAAAAAGAATTAAAATTTATAAAATTTTCCTCATTTATATGGAAATGTTTTATTTATATGTTTTATTTAAAACACATATTTTTTGTAAATAAATAAAAAAGTCTTGCATTTCAATTTAAAATGTGAATAAAATGAGGAGAAGAAATATAACATTACTAGATACTATATATATATAAAACAAAGTTCTTGTATAAATATCTAAAGAAAGAATAAATTTGCCTTCTGCACTAATACAGGAAAACTGCGCAGATAGTGAAAAAAAAACATAATTCTAACATAGCTTTTTTTATTATATACTCTTTCCATTATGCTATATCTATTGGATCTATAGTCCTCTCTTTACCAAAGTGAGTCAAGCCAATCACTTTGATATATCTTCTCAGCTTACATTCTTAAGGGAAAAGGTCCCAGGGATATAGTGCTTTGTAGGCATAGAATCCACACCTTCCTACCTCATTCGTTTTTTGTCCAGTAGAGGAGTAATTCGTTGTTGAACCTCTCTTCTGAAAGATGATGTAGCTTCACAAATCGCAACTTGCTAAAGATTCTGCCACCAGCAGAACCAGCATTTCGGACCATTTATGAGAAATTTTAAACCATTTTTAAATATGTAAAGCAATAATGATATCTTACTATTCATATGGTATAAGAATTGATCAATTTCAAATCAGGCTCATCAATCCATGCACCTTGGGAGGGGGGACTTCATAGATATTTCTTGTAGAATATCTCTTACAGTTTTAAACAATCTCCTATGATCAAGTGAACCATAGCCGGCGATATGAATATTTCTAAAATTATTAAGTGGTTTTAGAAAACTAAAACCTAGTTTATATTACAGGTCATGTCAAGGTAGTTGTTATCCAGGATATGAATTTCCGGATGGCACCCGACAGACTATGTATACTTGCCATGACAGAGATGGCATATGGTCACCGAAAAAAGATTTTGACGATTGCATACGTAAGTATTTCTTTAATTGCTTTGTATCGATTGTTTTGCGAAAAATAATGAATTGTTTCTCTTGCATTTAATAAAAAGGAAATTTTAAAAAGAATTTTAGCAGATTATTTAATGGTTTCAAAAACAGAAGATTAATTTTGTGCTTGAAAAAACATAAAATGGTTCGTACTTTTTTTAATGATATAAAAACAAGGAACAGATTATAATTCGAGAATGAAACGTCAACTGCATGTTTTTATTCTATCCAAAGCCTCTAAAATAATATATCTCTTTAAATTGCACTTTTTTTCCAATCGTGTTGTTTCATCACAAAAAAAAATCTTATTCACTGTTGTGCAACGTATTTGTTTTTATGTAACAATTATTCCAATTCACAATAACTCAGGTTATAAAATCGCAACGTTAAAAATATTTTTTTCTGAGGAAGTCAAATTAATTGAAGCATTCTTTGAACCATAGATTTTTAGAAATAATTTTAAATGACCATGATAAAAATAATGAATAATTAATTTTTGAAAACAATTCGAAGAATAATTCTTCTTTCAAAAACAAATTACAGTTGTGCTATAAATATGCATTTGAAAATGAATTCATGTTTAAAAGAAATTTTGCCTTTAACAATTAATTTTGAGGAATAAATGAAACTAAACTCTGTGAAAGTCTTTGCCTGCATTGAAATGAACGATAGTAGAAGTTATTTTTGTTCTAGTTAAAATATTTTAAATAGTGATATTCACTTTCGTTTAATTTATTATAATAATTATTTATATGTATGATTTTTATTGAATGTAAACATTTTTGAAAAACTCCTTAAGTTCTAGCATTTTTGCTGGAAATGAAATATTAATAATGTTTAGGGTAATAAACAAAATTGTTTCATTTATCAGAATTTTACGGTTTTATTCTGTTAACTTGAGAAACATAAATTAGTAGCAGTAAAAAGTGCATAAGCAATTTATCATTTTGAAGTGTTTAATTCAGGAAATTATTCTTGCAGTAAAAATGATGATAAATAATTTGCTGAGTCAAAAATTTATTGATATAAAAGTGTGATGTTTTCCACATGTATTAAAATAAAGAAGTGGAAATAGAACCAGTTTAATTAATATCTGTATCAAAAGTAATTTATCAAAGTTTATTAATAATACAGTGATATTTAATAGAATGAAATAAATAACCATCGGAGTAAAAAGTACTCACTTTCTATATTCCGTGTTACCTTTTTAAATGTATATGCCTTCATAAATATCATGTATGTTAGTTGGTTTAAAATGATGATACTATGAAAATCATTAGCAGTTGCATTATTCTATATTCTCATTTGGATAATAGATGGCGATGTCTGATTAGGTACGCCTCCCATAGTGCATTGCGATTGTAATGAAAATGTGATGATATGCTGTTCTGTTAAGCTGAGCATGTGAATGTCTTGCCTTTGTGTTTTCTGTTTGTTTTGTGTGAAATGTGATCATTAAAGAAATGTTCCTGAAAACATACGTCCCGTTGCTTCCACTGCACGGATTATAATTATCTACATTACACCACAAATCTTGTTTTTTTTAATCAAATCTAGACATATAGTGAACTATTAAAATTCACACTATTTGTTGCTTTTCCTTCAAGAAGCTTTCTTTAAAGATTTTCCATTATATGCTATAATTACCTTACATTTAGTAGTATATGAGTCCCAATAGTTTGCTAATATAATTTTTTTCCGAAAATATTTTGAGTCATCACTTATTTATTGAAGTCCATTCATACACATCTTCATTCATTTCTTTTGAAATATCTATCAATAGAATAAAAGTACTATATAAGCAGTATGTAAAAAATTTTAGAATATATTAATATTCTTTTAGTATTTTGATATTTTTAAGAAATCCATCCTTGTATAAAATATGCAGGTAGATTGAAAAATGATAAATTTAGGTAATATATTGTTACGAAAATTGTTTAGTAAATGCATTGTTAAAGAAATCCCACATCCCAGATATTGGAAGATGAATCTTTATTCTTTCTGGTGTATTCCAGAAAGCACTAAGCAGAAACGCCAAAAATTCAGCCAAAATACAACAAAGAATAACACTTGTTGAAATTAAATCGCTAAATAGAAAACAGTAAGAGTTATATGTATACAATCAAAACTCGAAAGGAAGAATCAATTCGACGCTTAAACCACACTTATTTAGTTTTCCGATAAGCCATGACATTATTTGAAATTCTTTAAAAAAAAGCTCTCCAGATCTCGATTTTTAATAAAGATAAGGTCATATTTTTGTATTTTCGAGAGCCTCCATTTTTGTCACCAAAACCCTCGCCCAGTTGACTAATGGTCGTCACTTTCGAGAGCCATTGATTAGGTGTCTATTGGAATCCTTGTAATTTTTTCTCAGGCGATAAAGTGCAAATTGAAAGGAAGCTGTATTACCGATTCATAAGAAAATATATCTTTAAAGATTTTTTACATTAAATAAATGTATCATCTTCTTAAGCCCAGAGAAAAGTTGATAAAATATTAATTTATAGGTACCTATTGCTTTAAAATTGTCCAGGCATTTCACTACATTCTATGAGTGATTGATAGCAAGATTAATACTAAGCAATTGAATTGAATAAATATTCCAAAAAAATCTGTGAAGAAACAAAATGTCTAAAGTAACAAACCATATTTTTATTACCGTGTTTTACTGCATAACCAAAAAATGCTATAATTGTCGCATATATCAAGTATTTTGAAACATATTTTATTTTTTACTATTCAGAAACTCATACAACTTATTACTAAGCAATCTAAGGTAAAATAATTTATTCAAAAGTATTATAATTGGCTATATATTTCTAAGAGTAATTATCCATTTACTTTTAATAAAATTGCATTTATTCAATTTTTCGTGTGATGTTTATAATTGTACAAAAATGCGTATTTCGCAAAAACAAAACTGTAATTTTGTCTTCCACTTTATTAATCTTGTTGCTTAGTAATTTAAATAAAATTTGCATAATTGAAAGCACTTTCTGCCTGATATTGTATATAATTTAATCTCCCAATGGAATAAACATAAAGTTACATACTAATATTTTTTTAATTTAACTTAGTTGAAAAGAAAATTAATAATGTTTGAAGTAGAATAAAGAATATCTTTACATTTTATTAATTATTTTTTTGTTGTTGAGTCCCGAATGAAAAGACAGGACGTGTTGAAGTTAATAAAAATTTCATTATAGCTCAATTTTCTAAAAATGTTTCATTCAAAATGCTTGTAAAGAGAGAAACTGATGCAATAATTATTTTCGTTATTTTTTTCCGAAATTTATATTCTCTTTCCTTTAACAGTCTGTATACGAAGTTTGCTTACCTTCCGTTTCATTTAATAGCTCTAGCTGCAGAAACTTTGAAGTTGAAAATATAACATTATAGCAACCCTGTGTAGATATATTATTAGAACTATATATATATATATATATATATATATATATATATATACAATGCACTTGAAACTCAATCAGTGAAATGTTTTACTGACTGTTGATCGTATATTTGGTTACATATCGTATAATGTTATTTTAAAGGAAGAAACACATTTAAAACATTTATTTCTAATGACTAACAATGGATATATTCACAGACGATACATAAAAGGATATAATAAGCTTAAAGTTTTATTTTATGCACTTAGCATTATCTAACAAAAACCAAATCTGAAATCCTTTTCTCGCTATACATGAAATGATTCCTTTCTAGTTATTAAATTCATTGCTATTAAGATTTGGAAAGGGCCGCGATGGCCTGATGGTAAGGTCTCGGCTTGTGAGTCGTACGGTTTCAGGTTCGAGACCTGATTCCAACCGAAAAACCGACGTGTAAGGGGACCTGTTGCACGTTAAATCCGTCAAGACCAAACTTCCTCCCGCTGGTGTGGTGCCTTGAGAAGAGGGGAATGGTAGTTCTGGTGTTGTCTTCGTCATCTGAACGAGGTTCAAAATTACGAGGTCAGTCCCAAAATAGTTAGTGGCTTTAAAACGGGACGTTAATGTAAGTAATCTAAACTAAACTGAACTTCAGATCTTGAAAAATAACAGACATAGACGGAATATATACAATGTCATTTAAATATTCCCTTAACTAGGGCTATGTTCGAATGCTCTCAGTATTTTCGTTTTACATATAGTAATAACCAATTCCTTTCCCCTTGCATATGTAATAATCTGCTACCAACTGTAATTTTATTTATGATACATTTCTTTATTGATCTTACAATTAAATGCACGCTCCCTGGTAACAATGGATATACTCTTTGTACAATGCAGTTGTCGAAGCAACTTTACCTGAGATATCACTGTTTTTTATAAACAAACAACAATCCGCAAACTTCCTTTTCGCAGTGAATTCACTGCGATAGAATGATTAATCCTCCTATCCACATAGGATGATTAATCATCCTATGTGTGTCTATTGCTATTCGTCAGAAATAAATACTTTAAATATACTTCTACCTTTTGAATCACCATGTATGGGAACAAATTATCTTTAAAATGCAGTGATTCAGGCAAATAAAATTTGGTATGTAAATTATAAATCTGTTCCAAATTTTGGACCTAATAAGTGGGGAGGATTCATCCAAAATGCATGCACCTCTTTTCTCTTCTCAGTATTATGAAGCATAAGAATCACCATATTGTGTCTAAAAATTAGAAATGTGACTTTCTTTATAATAATATAAGAAATTAAGAGAGGGGGTGCCATCTCATATGCCGTCCTCGTCATTTGATCGCGGTTCAAAATTACGAGATCCGTCCCAAAATAGCCCTAATGTTTCTTTAAAATGGGACATTAATATAATTAAACTAAGCTAACTATTCATAATCTTATGAAGCATAAGAATCATAATATCGTGTCTGAAAGAAAAGAAGTTGATAGAAAAGCCTTTCCACTAATATAAAGACACTTTTACGTAAAATAACAAAAAAAAAATGTTGTTTGATGCTTTTATCACGTCTTCAATGAAATAGTGACATTTTGTATTTTTCCGTACAGTTCTGTGTCATCCACCATGTGAAAATGGAGGTCGGTGTGCCGTTCACAACCAGTGCCAGTGTCCTTCAACTCACAGAGGAAACAGATGCCAATATTGTATGTACACACTCTTATTCCATTTTCTAGATAAACAAGGATATAACCTGTTTCTGATATGTTGGTTGGTATATAGTAAGAATACAATAAATTAAGAACTACAATATGTTGAAAAAAATTGTTACAATATCTTAAGTATTTTACAGCATTCTGAATATTGAACGAGATCATGGAAATATCTTACAAGATCTTGGGCTAATTAACAAAAGATTATAAATCCAAATTTATTATTCTGGCTATATTTTGCTGTTTTTTTTATTACAACAATGCTCTGCTATAAGAATTAAGGAAAAAAATACACAATGTTTAATTCAATCAAGTTTATTATAACCTATTATTTCACCATGAATCACTTTGATATTTCCCTGCCAGAAATTGAATATATCTTTTTGAAATCTAGTCATTCATTAAATTATCACTACTTTGCTCTATCCTTTTAAAAAAATAAAGTATACCTCCCTCTGCGCTATAAAACAGTTAATGCGAAATAAATTTAATTAACATGTCCAGGGATTGAAATTTTTGTCGACTTTAATAAGTTTATTCGCTTTGATAAAGGTGACACAGTAATAGATCGATTATTTTAAGTTTAAAATATTCTTCGCCTTACTTAATTATTTACTTGACAGTAGCCTGTGTTTCCATATTTTTATAACGTTCTAATTCATAATTTAACATTGTGAGAACTAAGCTCTCTCATGAATTAAAATACTTTAAAAATAAGAATAAGTGTTATTAAAAGGGGGAAAATCTTTCAAAGGTGTAAAGATTATTTTTATGAATTATTTTTTCATTTTCTTAACATGAGTTGCCTTTATGCTTTCGTTTGCTTTTAGTCAAGATAATTTTTAAATGAAGTTATTTTTTTAAGATTTTGTTTCATTGGAATAAAAGTTTATAACTGTCATAAAACATTTTTTTAAAGATTAATATTACATTTGAGGATATTTTTTATGATTTCTTATTTTTAATTATGCCATAATATATTTCATACCAAAAGATATTTTTCGTATGCATACTTTGCATACAAAAATGCAAAATCAAAATGAGTTTGGATCTGACGAGTTGATAAATGTGACGTAATAATTGCATAAAAGTAGACGAGTCTGTTGAGATAAGTAGGAAGATAAGCGTGAATTAAAATTTTCAAGAAGTGGTTTTTCTCTTCCATAACATATGATTGAATATTTATAAATAAAAAGAAATAGAGGGGAGGAGATGCTTCAATTTCAACAGAATTATATTTACTACAATCACATTATTCCTTCTCGTTAGTCTAATAATTTTCCTAACAATGTTGTTCTCTTTATTAGGAAATGGAATAATCTGTCTGAAGTTAGAAGTTAAGAACCAAATCATTAGAGCATCACTACTCAATTATAACAAGAAATTAATATAAAAATAAGTTATAAAAATAAAAACATTTTCAAATGTCTTTTAGCCCTTAACTGGGGAGGTGCGGTATCCCAGAACGCTAAGGATGGAGTTTCGGTCACCCCTACTCAATTTTTAGCTCAATCGAATGAATTGAACCTGTTGTGTACTGTTTCGTGACCTTCATTACACGTGCACTTTTTCAACCTGTTTCAGCGGATGATTTTTTTTAAATATTGCATCTATTTGTTTGCTCGACGTCTGTAAGACCACACCTCCCTATTAGTGTTCCAGTATTATACAAGGCTTAACAGATGGCTATAAAACTTGTTCCTTGAAATATCATTCAACTTACTGATTCTTGTTAAAAAGCAGAGCTCCAGAGACTTTAAAAGGGGGCAGAAAATGATTTTAGTGATGATGATAATTGGGCTGAATATTTTTTTTTTATGGAAGTTTGCATTCGATTAATTCCGATTAGTATGTTCAAATATAATTAATTTTTCTAGTGAAAATGTATTTTGAAATATTTCTTAAATATATTAATATACCAAGAGAAATGTTTACAAAATTTACAGGCTAATTTTTATACTAATACTTAAGATGTATGATTAAAATACCCATGAAAACCGTGCTACGGATGTTCTTAAGTTCTGCGTAGAAATGATACAGATAAAAAAAAAAGCTCAAATTTACCCATTGTCAATTTTTTTTTAATTTTCACATAATGTTGAATTTTTCATTATATTAGTTTTCTATATACCATTGTATATTGAAAAAGTAAAAAGTAATATGTTTTTCAAGAATATTATTTGACAACAAATAATATTCTTCAAAAGCATATTACTTTTTACTTTTGGATTACTTACTTTTTACTCATCATGAAATCTGAGAAGAAAATATATGTTTAAACGCAATTACTTTTTTCAATGATAATATATTTTGAAAAACTTCTAAAATATATCAAGGAAAACATCTGCAGAATATATTGGCTGATTTTCATACAAATACTTCCATCAGAAAATTTGAGTGTAAATAAAATGCGATCTCGTAGGTCGCACCATCCAAGTTAAGTCCTAAATTTTCACCCCAGCAGTTACGGGTTAATTCATATCGAGAAATAATTGCAGCAAAAATGTGCCTTAAATGATTTTTAAGGAATTTATTTGTTCTTACACTCATCATCAAAAATAAAATATGACACAGAAGGTTACACAGAAGACACACACACCCAAATTTCACTTTCGTTTTCAATTCTTGCAAATAATTATTCTCAAAACAAAATTGTCTTTGACAGCTGAAGACAGTTAGAAATTTGTTTCTGTCAGATGTCTGAAATACCACCCTCCAACAACCGAAGCTAAATTTAGGACGTCAGCTGTCTGGATTACAATTTACAGAGTTTTAAAGATAAACTTCCAAACTAAATTTCTAAGGCCAGATTTAAGTTTCTAATGAGTTTTAGAGCAGCAATTCTAATGAATAGGTTAAATTTCAACAAACTAGAAGTTCAGGGAAATCAATTCTCCTGCCTGTGTAATTTAAGTAATTGTTTAGATAATAAGAAACTTCTAGACAAATTACGAATTTACCATTACGCTAGAAAATAGTTTTACAAATTATTGTTTTAAAATTAACACTTGATTAAATTTTCACTTAAAGAATGATTATCAAACGTTTTATAATAAAATATTGAAAGAAATAAGTGGATGAAATAAAACAAATATAGTTTCTAAATTTTTATCACGCTTTTCTATAATGACGTAAATTTCTGAAAAATAAATTATTTTTCTTCTAATTGAAGCAATAAATGTAATAATAACAAATCTTCGAAAAACAAAAGTTGCATTTTAAATGTAAAGATAAGCAAGGAAAAATAAATATACTAAATGTAATAATAACAAATCAACAAAAAACAGGAGTTGCATTTTAAATGTAAGGATAAGCGAAGAAAAAATATATACATGATATCTTGATAAGTTTTATATGTCGAATTCAGATTTATTGTTAGAACATTAACTATGCAATATTAACAGGATGGTTTTTTAAAACATAATTCCGTTATTGTTCGAGAAATTGTTCTTAAATTTCTTATTCGAATGTTTCTCTATTCAATAATAATTGGAAATTTAGCACCACTAGCAAAACCATTACAATAAAGCAATGCTTCTAAACAATTTCCAAAATTATGAACTCCGATTTGTCATTTCTTCCGAGGGTCTCGGTGGCCTAGTGGTAAGGTCTCGGCTTCGGAGCCGGAGGGCTTTAGGTTTGAGACCCGATTCCACGAAGAATCGTCTTGGTCTTGGACTACAAAACGACGACCTTCTACCCGAAGAAGTGTAAAACCTTGAAGGTCGCCAGAGAGAAAGAAAAACAGTCATGTAAGCGGGTCTGGTGCAAATTAAATCCAAATTCTATACTGGAGGTGAGAATGCAGGATGTGAAACAAGAGCATCCTTGGTAATAACTCATTTTACATCCCCTCGTTTGAAACAAAACGGTTTGACAGAATAGAATTTCCACGGACGGTAATTAAAATTGGGTCGTAGCAGAAGTGAAAGAGTAAAAGATTACGTTTATGCTTACAGATTAGCATCTCAAGGATGCGCCTACCCAATTTTAACTTTATTTATCATTAGTCACATTTGGCGACCAGTAAGAATTTTTGTTTATTCCGCTAGAAGTTCCATCTTGCAATTCCATTTGGAATAGGTGGTGATTCATTGTTCTCACGTGAGTGCGAAATGTAGAAAACAGTATATTATAGTTTATCGAAACGTTCGGAGAGGAGATTAGAGAAAGAGTTTAGAGTTTTTAAGAGAGAGAGATAGTTTAGAGTTTTAGAGTTAAACAGAGTGAAAGATCGTAATAGTAGGATAACGAAATTGTATGGCGTGAAGCGCTTTTCAGTAAAGGACCTAAGTGGGTGAATCAAATTGTGGAAGTGGAAAATGTTTTATAGATTTGGGAGTGGAGAGATGGGGAATAACTGTGTAAAAGTGGCCGAAGTTTCAGGTTCAAATCGGATAAGTCTTAAACTTCGTCTTGCTATCTAGGCTTAACCAATGTATCAGCCTAATCTCTAAGACATTCTAAGGTATTTAAAGCTCCATTTACAGGGGTTGGTTGTATGCCTCTTTAACATCCAATCACTTTTCAAGCGGCACTCCCTTTAACATCCATACTTTCTCAGTGTGTCTCTGGAAAATATGGACTATCCCAACCTGAGGGGAAGTTACCCCCCCCCCACACACACACACTCCGAAGTAATAAAACTGTCGACGCTCTACTTTGAATAACTGCCTTGCGGTTTTCGACAACGAGATTCATTTTCCATCAACTTAAGAGTTTTATTCTAATGTATTTATATTTTTTAGTGCTAAGTGTTTCGCTCATCATCTTTGTGAGATTTTTTTTTTAACAAAAAATTTGAAATTTATTCTATAATTTAGAAAATATGTTTTTGTAAGTTTTATGTTAGGCTTCCAAACCATTTAAATAAAAACTGGCTTTACTAGCAATTTCAAAAACATATTTATGTTTCATCTAATTTTCAATAGACTTTTACATTTTTTTTTTACCAAAATTAAATAATATGACATATATTAGTACCATGTAAATATTTTTTACATAGTAATGTAGAACATGCATTGTGCGGATATCAATGCAATTAGTGCATATTTTTTTTACATAGTATAGATGTCAATGCAATTCAGCGATAGACGAGATAATGTTTTAAATTTTCATTTAATACCGAAATGAAAATAATCGTTGAATAAAAAAAATTTTATTGCACTTTTTGAAAGATGTTTCGAAAATAATATGTTATTGCAACACTCAGCTAAGATTTGTTTTATTGTCTTTAGCATTTTTTTTAGTATAAACGATTATCTTCATTGAATTTTTAAATATAAAATATTATTTTGCATTTTCGATAGTGATACTAAGAGAAAATTTTTAATAATTTAATTAAATTTTTAAAGAAATTTTCACTTTTTTTCCCCCAAAACCTTACGCATTTTTGCTTTTACATTAAATAATCGAAAAAGAATGTAGGGTAAATATACATTCCAAAAATATGTTTATTTTGCCACTCATTTTTACTAATCTTTTAAAATATAACTATTAAAATTTTTGTCTAACCAAGGGAATATATTACGTCGAATGTTATATATCTCATCTATCGAATTGTTTCCATAGATGAGATAACATATTTTTAAGATTTCATTTAATACTGAAATACAAAAATTTATGAAATAAAATTCGGGGGGAAAATTACTCAGCGAAATATATTTCGAAAATACATTTCTTCAGTTTTATATGAAGATTTAACGCAATATGAAGATAAAATTACATTCATCATAAATATTACTTTTTTAGTATGAACTGTCATGCTGAATTTCTGATTTTAAAATATTGTGTGAAGTTTTTTGTAGTATTGTTAAGACAAGATAAATTTTTGAACAAACGTTTCATATTAAATTTCCACAAATTTACGCATGAGGGAATCATTTCCAAATTTTTGATAATATGTACATTATATAACATTTTTTGACCCCTCATCTCTATCTCTCTCGTTCATCTGACCCTCTTTAGTTTCATCTCCTGCTTCTTTGCTTAGAATAAACGAGATATCAGCTAAAGTATCATTTTTTGGCCACCCATCATCTTCGCTGATAGATCACTGTCACTTTCATCAAAAGCAAATAAAATTGCTTTAATTTCTTCTTCAATGTGTTCACGATTTCTTTTACTTATAATGAAAAAATAATAAGCGTTTCAATACAAAAATTACTCTGATAATCCAAACACCCGATTAACAGTACGCAAAATAAAGAGTAGAAATTCACAACTGAAGAGAAATTTTCAGAATGGCATTTGAAAAAAGGAACTATTTATTTATAGAACTTTTTTCGCTCTTCGAAGGGAACGAGAAAAAATACTCCCGGTCTTTTTTGCCTTTTAATTCTATTTTGAAAGCGGTAGTTTGTACTCAGCCTCAGAAATTCCGACAGTCATTTGATGACAGAATAAGACTCTTGGTGTGTAAAACGACTCCAATCTACAGTAACGAGAGTCGCTACACATTTTGTGAGAAAACTGCAATGTGAATAGACCGAAGTGACAATGCAATAGTTTGTCTTTATATCATTACAATAATCTTAATACTGAAAATAGCTTCTGAGGCTTATCCGAAGAATAATCAACTTGTCGGTATCCTTATATGTTATTCATCGTTAACATTGTACTTCAGTAGAAAATTTTCATAAATGGCCATAAAATATTTCCAATTTTAAGCTAACAACACATGAAAATTGAAACTAAAACCCTTTTAAAATACAAAATAAACACCAACAACCTATTTAGTGAATTCCTCCTCAAACCCTACCGCCCTAAGGCACAGGGGAAACTATTGTGAAAAAGCCGCGATTGTCGAAGATAACGAGGACCTCCTGGAGTGTTTAGTAGAGTTGCCGCTTTTAATACCCATCTCCCCTAAAACGGCTAGCAGCCGCCCCAAACCGACCCACTTGGAAGTTATAGGGTAAATTCTCAAACCGCCCAGCTGGAATCGAGAGGGATACATACTTTTACTGAAACTCGTCATTTTTACAGGATATGTATGTTGACATTTTTGGTGCATATTCTTTATTTTTAGTATTAAAACTATTAATAAACTAGATTTTTAACTACAACTATACGTTGTACAACCAATACAAACTAGAACACAGCACTATAAAATGAAACAAAAGCTTCCTAGAATGTAATCGCGTTTCCATATCGCATATCGCATATATTGCATATCGCGTTTCCACATATAATTTACAAAATTTGAATACGCCAACTATCACTGCTTGAGAATTGATTATGTACTTATAAATCTAATGGATTATACCCTTGAATTATATTCCGAATAAAACTCCAGATTTTTATAATTATACTTGGAAGTTTTGCAGTGCATTTTAGAGCAGGACACTACTCATCCATCCGGCTGGCATCTTCAAAAATAAATATATTACGCAAGTATACTCGAAATTTGAGCCCCCTGAAAGAAAATAAATTCAAATAAATGCAAGTTATAGTGAATGTTGAATAATGAATATGTAATTCTAATGGAAAAATATGTATGTCTTCTGCTTGGTTTAATACTAGAAATTGGCTGATTCCATAAATCTAGTGTTAAAATTCACCGGTATTTTAATTATTGAATTTCCTTTTTTTTTACAATATTTTAATTTATAAGATTCAGTGTATCACTGAAAAAATAAGGTATAAATTAATTATCAGTTTCCAAATGATTGCGAAATATTTTTAGAATAAAACTATTCATCAGGATTTCAATGCGAAATAAGGAAACATTTCCTAACAAATTGTTGATAAATAGAGTGATATTTCTATTTTCTGAATTAAAGGATTAAATTTTTTTGTGTACTTCAGCATTTTTTCACTATCTCATTTTTACGAAATAGAATTTTCTGTAGCAAGTAGAGTTTTTTTATAAACAAACAAACAAAATAGAACAATACAGGAAAGGCAATTTCATATTCATTAAAGCTCCTATTTAATGAATTTTTGGATTAATCATTGCGTGAAATGTAGTCATAATAAATAAACTGAATTTTTTTCTATCGTCTTCTGTTTAATAATAAGAAGCATTTTAATGTTGGTATAATATGCTTTTTAAAATTTCCATTTATATAATACAAACCGATTTCAAACGTAATATTTTATTGAATGGATATTCATTGAATGCAATATGTGTTCTAGAAACTCAATTTTCATTCAATTACTGTTTCGGTTTTATGATTTTACTACCAAGCATTTAAGCTAATTAATTCTTTAAATCAATAATTTACTTTATTATCCTTCTTATAAAAACATTATTATTAAGTCTAGCATAAGAAAAAGATGGGGGTGAAAGAGAGTAAAAACAACAACAAAAAATTATTAAAACTATTTTTATGTATTTATAAATTTCTTTGAAAAGTATATTTTTTATCATTAAAAAACGATATATTCTCTCGTTTTGGCCTCAGAAAAGCCTTCATTACAGCATTTTGGGTTTTTTAAGCTTTCTCTCTTTTTTTTATAATAATTTCCCTACTTACATTGCACTGCACAGGAGTTGCTGTAATCATTGCATAAGCTAATTGAATTAATTTTTCATAGCCATTCAATTATGTGATATCAAACGCTTAACAACTGAGAATTTATACGCCGATTGCCGACATTTATCTGAGTATACAGAGTGTCATGTCTCGTGTCCAGCTGGCATGACCTTCAATCCACCCACTACATCATTGTACAGGTGCACGGTAGATGGACTCTGGAATCCACCAACTGCGCCCACATGCGTTATGGGTAGGTATTTTTTTTTTACTTCAACTTCAGTTAGTAGAAAACACTCATTGTATTCGTCATTGAAAAAACGCCATGGAGTGCGTTTATAACTACCTTTTACTTTCTCGTATATGTAGTATAACAAAAGTATAGTAAATGCCAAAAAATTCGTACTCGAGATGTTAACGGATCTCCACGTTTCAGACCTACCTACATTAGAAAAACTAATTTTTATGTAAATGCCAGTCTGTCTATCTGTGACAAACATAACTCAAGAACACTTTGATTTGTACAGTTGGAATTGGGTATACAGACTTAAAAACAAATTTATAGTCTCTATCAAATCTTGAGCAAAAGTCTGCTTGTCCGGTTATTCGAATATAAATCAGCAAAATAACTGCAAACCTAAGAGAGCTGTATAGATAAAATTATGCACTCATATTTAGCATCTTTAGTATAAACACCCACCAGATCTGGAGATAATTCCATCAAGAGGTTGGCCATCTGTCGGCCTGTATTTACAGAAAAAGGCAAGCGCGATAACTCAAAAACGTAATGACTGTAAACGTAAAAATTGGCACATGATTTTCTGTCTTTAAGTGTAATTTTGTGTCAAATTTTTGTTGCAATTGGTTGAGAAGAACACGCCTGCAACCAAAGTTTAATTTTTGGATACTTTTGACCGCATGGAATTAAGTCATTCGCAAAGGATCCCACGACAGGTAAAGTACAAATGCTAAATTCTCGCCAAAGGTTCACATTTCGTAACTGTAATACGCCAAACTCATGGATGACGTTTTCTGGGCTAACATCTTTATTAGAGTGTATACGAGAAAAATTTTCTGGAGACCACTCCCGCTGGTTATTATTTTGGACGCACACATATAGATAAGAGTCACAGATACTAGCACAAAAACTCAGATATTTATAATTACAATAGTAAAATAACCATTATAAAGATACTCGTATGAAATATATTGTAATATGCGGATGCCACTAACACCCAACTTTGACCCTGTTTCTCTCATTCTTCCAACTCAAACTGCCGCTTTTCTATTATTTTTCGGAAAATACCACATAAATTGAACCAATTAATTTTCAAAAGGTATTCAAGTTTGGATGAGAGTTTACTATATTCAATGTAAATTTCTTTTAAAAATGTCTTTTTAAAAGTAGTTTTTCATTTTTATCAATTATTTTAAAACAGATATCAGAGTGATTATAAATGCAAAGTACCATCTTAGGATAACTGGATCATTTTTATTCATTTAATCAGCTACTCCTTCCATTTATTACCTTACATTCATTGGAGATTCATTTCTCAGGCATTAAAGTGTATAAAACAATCAATATTTGAAAGGTTTCAGCAAATAAAATTTAAGCAAAATGCAGCCTATTGTATTTATCAAATTCATGATAAATAGCCTTTGAATGTATCGAGAGCACTATGTCAGAATTAATAACTGTTTATAAAACAATACATTTAGGAGAAAACATCATTTTAATATAAATAATTGACTTTTTAAATGGTTTAGGCATCAATAAATCAAATTTATTTTTTGTTTTGAGCATTGTTATTTCTATTTACATTTTGTGGTACTATTATAACATAGAAGATATCAAATAATGAACAATAAAATATTCTTGATATCAAATAAATGTTCCCCTTTGAGTTAATTATTAAATATCTGCATTTATTTTAGCTTATTGTGTTTGTTTATTCAAAAGTTATGTTTCGAGAATATTTTATTCATTATTATTCTTATTTTACTTTATGTAAATACAAAAGCAGGTCTATTAATTAAATGTAATGCTAATTAAATATTTTATTGTATTTATTAAATCCATTGTATTTATTACCTCCTCTGTTTCGATGAATATCATTTATTTCAATTATAGTATTTATTTAAACTTTGTTTTACTGATTGTATATATATCATTGTTTCAGACTCTTTATGTGAGAAACCACCATCTCCGGTGAATGGAAGATCTGAATGTCAAGGAAACTCAGAAATTATGTAAGTCTTGAAACATTTAAACTATGATATATCCATAATGATAAAATGGGAAATCTTTATGAAATACAGAGCAATGTAAAAAGTAATTCAGAAATAATCCCTAAAAGTAATTTTGTTACAATTTCTTTTTAAGGTTTAAATATTATTAAAATAAATTACATTATTTTATTAAAATAATTATTAAAATAAATTATTATTAACTCTAAAATAGATTATTATCAGTTATGTAGTTAAATATAAATTAAATAAAATATTTTTATTATATAAATTATATAATAAAATATAAACTGTAAAAATAAATTTTTTTTAGTAAGAAAAAAGTATTTTATCAGGAATCCTTGAATTTCCCTCAGTTATTTTTAAAAGTAAGCTGCAAATTGCATGTATACAGTCCTAAATAGGAAAAGTACAAATTCTAATTTTAAATAAACTATTTATTTTTAATATGTATATGATTGTTATTATATTAATGTAATAAAAACAAAATTAATTGTATATTTTGTCACATTTATATATCTGACTTTTATCAATAAAATCTATTGTAACACATTTTACAAATATTATTATAAATACAGTCATTATTTTAAGCTCCAAATCAGAAAAATACAGACAAATAAAATATATTGCTTCTGCTCATGCTACTTTTCATTTAGTTTAGAAAACTTACAGGACGATTTAAACTCTGCTAATAAAAATTAAAAAATTGTAAATTCGATGCAATTACAAATTAGTGTATTAATTATGCACCTGAATATATCAATTAGTAATATTTATTTTATATGTTTTAAATTATTTGACTTTGAAGAATAATTTGAAACATAAAGAGCCATTATTTTATTTTTATTATGTATTCTATAATAGAAATATCGATATTTCTAGGCTTTGTAGAGCAACTTGCGATCCAGGTTATGTATTTGAAGATGGATTTGAGGAGCTTAGTATCCAATGTGTCAGAAGAACTGGAGTATGGTCTCCAACTGTGGGATTCCCTGATTGCAATCGTAAGAGAAGCAAATATTCTTTTCAATATATCACATAAAATTGCTGCTTTTATGGGCTTGGTGTTAGATCTGAGATTAATCTGTAAGATCGTTTATTACTTTTTGTTAAAATCTGTCTACTAAATCATAAACGTCTTGTATATAGTCAAGCAACAAATTTAAATATCGTTTTTATTTTCATTTTTGGTTTAAGATATGTTTCGAGGTATTTGATGTTGGTTTATTGAACAAAATGCCTTTATCTAGAGGAATTCTTCAATTCCGTGCATTTTTTGTTTATAAATTGTTTATGCAATAATTCACTACTCTTACATTGATTTTTATTTGATGACTTCATTCCTTTTTGTTTGATCTTTAGAGAGAATGTTTGTTCTTAAAATAACAAAGCAGAATATATCATGGTAAAATATCACTTTATGTATACAGTGCAATTCAAAGATACAAGTTAACAAATATTCAAATAAAGCTAAAACTCAGAATGGTACGTAATTTGCACATAAGACCATTTCTTTTTTTTTATTTTGCAATTAACTGTTTCAAATACCAAAATCGATTCGAAAGTTTCACACTTAGAGTAAGAATATCAAAATGATATTCAGGATAATTAATAAATCAAGACGAAAGATGGCAAAACTTCTGATGAAGTGGGGATTTTAAAGCATGTGGAAAGTTCATGTTATATTCTAAGAATTTCAATAAATAATTGCAACAAATAAATATTTTAAAATATTTAATGAATTTGCTTTTATATGAAATTTCAAGGAAATTAGTTTTATATAAACCATATTTATTTTCTCTCTTTTTTCAAATCAGAAACGAAAAATGATTGTTCCTTAACTTTCGTATAGGAAGGATTAAGCCTATGATAGAAATAAATTTAGAAATCTAAACATTTAGTTGTTAATATCAACATGTTTCATTGGTGGACATACCACTTCATGAAATTCATTTCCTAAATATGTGTTCGTTAAAAATAATAAAGATTCCTATATTAAGATATCACAAAAAACTAGTCCAATGAAATAAAGCTTAATTCAAAATTTTCTTGAGAGATATACGAAGTTTAAAATCTAAAAATTTGAGATACATAATCAGATTTTTTTCTATTTTAAATGAATTTAGTTATTCATTAAAATGCAAACAAGATAAGAAACATTCAAAAATTGCCACGAGACTTTTTTTAAATATAGATAAGTTTTTCTATCTTTTAGAAATATTTTTATAATAAAATATCTGCTATGTAAATATTTTTCATATTTTATTTCGAGGAATTTATTCTCTGTATTTCTTATTTTTGCTTCATTAAACAGTCTGAATATCTATAATAAATCAAAAATAATGTTTTCTTAATGTTTCCCAAGAGTAAAAACTTCCTTAAATTTCTGTAGCAATGTTTAATATCTGTTATATCTCTTCAAATGTATAAAAACTCATTACTTTTTTTGAGCAAATACTTTAAGCATTAAGGAATTTCTAACAAATTCTAAGAAAATTGGTGAAAATTTCTTCTCTATTAACAAATTCTATTGTGAATTATTTGCATTATGTATATTTTTGTAAAAATATTATTTTCAAATATACCTGGCTTACTTTATTGGAAAGAAAATATAGCTTTTAAAATATAACTTATTCCTTTTTATATATACTATATAATATAAAAATAATATAATAAATTTACTTTCCAAATTGAAAATACATTTTTTTCAGTCCTTTATAGGAAAATATTTCTTTGCATTTATTGAACAAATAACCACTTTTGCAACAGCATTATACGTCTGACATTTATAGACTAAATTGTGAAACATGAATTACATTTGAGCCTGGAATTCATTTTTGCGATTTCCAAACCTTGAGGACATTTGAACGACGATGACAAATTTAATGTACTTTATACGCATATACAATATTAAATTATGCTGCATTTGATTCTTAAACTCATGATTATTGATAATCAAACCTACTATTCCACGATAATAGAAATGCTCTTCTTATCTTAAACTGAATTCTCTAAAAATATGGAGTCTGTTACAAAGAAGTATTTTTTTCCATTTTAAGAATACTTTAGTGTATTTGTAGGAAAGTGACAAAAAATCTTCCTTTTGGAATTCGATCTAATTTATTACACAAGCGTTTTGCCCTCGATGTATTAATAGTTCAAGGCATTTTCGTTTTGGGTTTTTAGATAAAAATTTTGAAGTACTGTAATAGTTTGAAATTTTCTCTTCAAAGGAACTGGCAACAAGCAATGCATAGAATAAAAAAAAAAGAAACTAATCTAATCAACAAGTCCAAAAGACGAAAATGAGCCAAATATTTGGAATAAGTATTGTTATGAAATATTCCTCCATAAAGTCAACGGGTTCATCTGTAGTGGATGTATAGTGACCTTAATGACAGATAACGACACGAAGACACAGACAGATGACAAAACACAGCCGAGATGTATACAAGCAATACACAGCAACACAGAATCAACAGCAGCCCACAAGTACACAGCAACCACAACGCACGAAGCGGCCCGGACAGAATGTTTTCTCCACTGGTTTTTCGGTTTAGCTGCACTCACTACGCCGACTCGCTAATAAAGATTGATTACTCTACACACGAATCGATGCTGCTTCAACACTTGTCTCCAAGACTCCATGCACGGATAAATTCTCAATCCTCTAATCGCTTGAGCTCCACCCAATACTTGCGCTTTGCTAGACTGATCCAACTGATGCGTCGTTGACTAACTAGATGACTATACGATTGTCTTCGGGACAGCTGGCCTTTTATAACTCCCAGAGTTGGGCAGAAGTTTCTTGAAAAATCAAGCATTACTCAGTTCCTATCAGTCCTATCGCCAAAATTCTTCAACATTCTAGTATCATCCATCCTGTCCTGTCGACAAGTTTGTGGCCAAGCTCAGGGGTTATTGACCCGGCATCCGATCAGCACCCAATAGAGCTAGCTGATTGTAAAACTATCTTTCCTACGATCGAACCAACTGTGCTGGAAAGCAACATTACAGGTCATACGTTCCGAGTATTAAATGAGAAACTTCAAGATTGTTTTGAACTAATAAGTGTTTTAGAATTCACTTATTGATAATGAGAGGCAATGGAACTATTGCATGCAACGCTTGGTTCCCTTTTCAGCATTTAAGATCAAGATAAAATTGCCTATGTACACTTAAAACACATAAATATAACGTAGAAAAAATATAGAGGAGATGACTGCAATATCTATAAGAATTAAATGCAAAAATAAAGAAACATGCTGTTATAAATATAGAATTCAATATTGCAAATTTTCTTATTAAACTTATGCAGCGTCTAAGAACACATGCGCCATATGTTGATGTGTTGTTTTCTCCATTAAATTCCTTTATTAGAGTTTTTCTATTACTTATATTGTTTGTAACCAACTATTTTAGAGACAAAATTTCATGCTGTTTGTAACATCGCAAAAATTTGACCATAAAAAATTTACAAAAACATTCATTGAACTACTAACACTGAATGGAAACGTTACGCAGATACTCCAATCGAAGTTTTATGGAGGGGATGAAAGTGGCCACTCTAAATCAATAATATTGATAAAAGTAAGCACATTAAATAACAAAAACTTAAGAATCACTGAATCAGAAAAATATTTTTAGTAACATATAACACACGAAAAATTATAGTTGTAATTAAATTTTGCTATGAATAGATTCAAACACTAAGGAATGAAACAAATATCATATTTTGGATATTTATTGAGTACTTCATCTCTCAAAATTATTTTGAATGGTATTTCAAATTATTTTTTTATAAATTTCTCCTTCAAAAATATGTTTTTTTAATTGAACAATTTTCTGTTCGAACAATTTTATCATAATGTTTATATTATATCATTAAAAAAGCATCAATCTTTTACGAATATATTAATTTATTATCAAACGCGATGACTTTATATTAAAATGTCTTTGCCATCACAAAGATAGTTTCTTAATTAAAACTCTAAAAGAAGTTTAATAAGTACAACAACTAAGAACAATTTCAGAATAAAATTTCTTTTTATAATCAAGTATACACATTTCATAATATTAATAAGAAAGTGTATTTTCTCTTGGTTTGTTTATTTTCCTTCGTTTAGGTAATTATTTTATTATAGAGTTAATAGGATCTTTTCTCGTTATTTTAGTCACAAACTCAGTGAATAAAATAATATGAACAAGGCTATTTCTGTATCATGACATGTAGTGGAAAATATAATATTTCATATTATTAGTTTCTTGCAGGTGAAACAAAATATATACATTATTAAATAGCCTTTGAGTTGTTCTCTTTTTGATTCTAGATTATTACAAATTATTTTGTAGTGTTTTTTTTTTAACATTTTAACTCTAAATTGGTTTTTATTATCACTGAAGGTAATAACAATGGAACACTATTGATAAACAAATAATTTTTAATGGTGATGTTTGTCAAACTACATAATTAGGAGGAAAATTCTAATCGTGGATAGCAAAAAAAGAACATAATTGATGTAATCAACAAAGAAATACTGTTTTATGAAGGACTTAAAGGAGAAACTGGAGGAAAAGAAATACAAGGAGAAAAAACTTTTAAGACAGAAATTGTTTAATGATATCATGGAATGTGTGTGTGTGTGTGTGTGTGTGTAAAAGCATTATTTTGTTTGAAGCAGAAGGCAGGTTTGAAGACGTTGAAGATACATTTTATCCTTTTAAAATTCATTTTATGTCATCGGGAAAGCATAATTATTTACAAGAAGGCGCGGACAAGGTAGCGTCCGTAAGAGCGCGGCACAAAATTATCCCTCTTCTTATATAACCTCATATTTTGATAGGGAAAATATTTCTTCATAGTGCTAATGCACTATGAAGAATAATAAGATTCTGATAGGGATTTCTAACGCATGTCAATCACAAGTAAAGGAAACACAGGGATCTTTTAAAAAGAATGTGCTTACTACACATTTTCTACTCCTTCACTCGGAGCGTGAGAATGTGTCGGCGTTTAGTCGATTCAGTAATTTTATAAAGCTTCTCTTGAATTAATTAAGTAGAGACAGTGGAATTGGATCACGAAATAAGAGAATATTTTAGAATGAACTTACTATGGAATAAATTAAGATAAAACTTTGGAAATTAAATTGAAATCAGAATTTAAAATATCATTACATATATATATATTCCATGATATCATTAAACAATTTCTGTATTAAAAGTTATGATAGTTTCAATTTAGAGAACAAATTCTTTTTTGAGACAATAAGTTTTATAATATTTTCAAATTAATGACATTCTTAACTTGATTTCTCTAAGTCTATTCTTGTATGTCTTGAAATTCTTGTACGTCTAAGAGAAAAAAATTTATTTCAAAATGGATTTTATTTAAAGTAGCATATATTTTTTTTGTCTATATTGAAAATAAAAGATAAAAATTCTATTAGAAGTATGCCTTGCTGTAATAGTTGCTGTAACAATAGAAAATTTAATTATCCTCTGATATATCCCATAAATTCAGTTTCTAAGAGAAAATCGTATAGTGGTAAGTTGTAAATGCCTTGAAGTAAGAAGTAATTTTATTATACGAGTACTAACTATAAAAACTCCTTCTTGATGCTAAGTACTTTTAAACGTTTGCAACTTTTCAAGTTTTTTTTTTTTTGAACATATGTTTTCATTCTCTATCAATAATGTAAGACTTGCAATAAGTTACGGAAAGGCATCCATTATATCGATGGGTCGCTTTCATATTTGTGGTTTTTTTTGTTGTTGTTGTTTGTTTAAATAACTACATACTTATACTGATTATAGGTTTCTGGTGTGTGAGCATATACATTCAAATGAGTTATATAAATGTAATTTATATATTTAGGTCTATGACATTGAATTCTATTTATTTCTCGATTCATTAAAACACTACCACGAGAATAACAAATGCTACCCCGTTAGGTTATATTTATATATAAGCATTATAAAGTAAGATTATATTGCTAAAAATATGTATTTTTTCCAGAAGATTTCTTGAAAAAATATATTTTTCAACTCAATTTTTTTATTGTTTTATACATTTCTTTATGTAGCATGTAAATCCTTCCTATAAAATAATTTTCATATGATTTATTAGTTTTTTTTTTATTTTAATGCATTTTTATGCATATTAGAACAGAGATATTTAATCATCTAAAGAAAAGGAACAACTCCAATAAAGCATATCCTATTTACTTGAAGTGAAATGTAAAATAATGAGAGTACTCATAAAACTCCACATTCATCCAATAAAGGAATTCAAATTTTTATAAAAGTTTTATTAATAATATTATAATACGAAAAATATTTAGATGTTAGACATTTTTTTTCCTAAATGCATTTCTGCTGCTATAAAAACTCTCCAATGATATTTTCAACAAAACTTGAAGAAAATGAGTAAAATTATATTTCAATTTTCAAGAGAGAATTTCAATTAATTTTCAATAATAATAAATAGTATTCCTAAAAATATACTGCTAACTTGATATTGAAACTTTTTTGCTGTCTTTTCAGCAATATGCAGTCCAGAATGTTTGCATGGAGGAAGATGCATCGGTCACAATTCCTGTCTTTGTCCAAAAGAGTACCGTGGAAGCCGATGCGAATACCGTAAGTTCCGATTTCAGTAAAATTCTTTACATTACTTAATTAAAACCATTATTTAAAATGCAGATCTTTACCTGGTCTTGGGGTTTGGTAGTATGTGGAGTTATCTTTAATATTTGTAGTACCGTTTGAATCGAATATTTAATAGGTTTAAAAAGAACTTTTTTTGAATTACCTCTATTTTGTCATACCATTTACTCGCGAAAATGAATTCTGATGCTATGCAGTTGTAGAAGAATGCATTTATATGTATGGTTTATTACTAGCTTGAAGATGTTTGTATAATTCTATTGCAAAATCTTGATAAGGTAAAACGTTTATCTGCAGCGTTAATCGGAATCGAAGCTAATAACCGATCTTAATAGACATCTAATTGTATACGTCTATGTAATGGAAGGTTAAATAGAAACATTAATTCTATCACATTTTCTTATAAGACAAAGAAATTAATTTCAATTCCAACAAGTGCTGAGTTGAAAAGCGTTACATTAACAAGACTTCAAAAGAACCAGCAAAACTTATCGTAATTTTTCTGACGTCAATGTTCTGAAGAATATCTACTTAATTTAAGAAACAACCATAAAAGATACGAAACCAAATTAGCTATTTAAAATACAAGAATGTGGTGTAGTCTTTCTTTTTGGAAGCGCATCATCATTAATAGATTTGGAAATTAATTCTCCACCTGCAGTTCATTCCTCGTAAGGACGGTATCGAAAGGAAAATTTGAGAAACGCGCAGTTACTCGCCTGCTACAACTGGACATTTCTTCCTCGGTAATTGCAACGTCTATGAAAGGTTTTTCCTGCTCTGAAGAAACATTGATATAGTGAATTCGTTGTTGTTAACTTTTTTTTGCAAATATACCTTATAAATAAATATTTTCCTTCTTCCCTTTCATTTTTTAGTATATAATGAGTGTCAAAGACAGCTTTATGAGTTTGATATTCGTCACGTAATGTAACAGTTTTAGTATGGATCTCTTTTATATATGTTCGCAAATTCAAGGAAGTCAGAATATATTGGAGTCATCAAGGTTTATCATAAGTCAAGCAGTATAATTGTGGCGCTTTCTATAAAAGTCATTGCTATTTTATTTCTGGTACTGTGAACAAAATTAAAATTATTGTAGATCTTCAATATTAGGAATATAGAATAATGATAAGCGGACATCAACTACAATTACCAGTCATAAATTTACTAACATTTGTCAATAATAAATGGTTTCCATTGTCACGGAATTACCTAATCTTATGAATACCTATGCACCTAAAATCAAATACGCACAGATATTATAAGCCGTCTTTTTATTTAATCCAAGTAGGTTGAAGTTGTTTATCGAATCCTTAAGTCAAGATGAAAATACAATGTTCTTACGTTTCAATCTCTATTAAATGCATTAGTCTTTCAAACGATTCCTAAAAACTCAAAAAATGGTGTACTATTATAACATACGGTCAGTTACTCGTAGAAAAACATAAATTATTGTAAGAACAATAGAAAGAAATAAAAAAAATTTATAAATGATTTCCTTGAATGCATTGTAAATTATTGTAATGCGTTCTACAATTCAAATATATTTTCAGTAAATAACAAAATGAATTACGCAATTTTATCATTCAATGAGACTAAATTACAAAATTTGAGTAACTAATGATATTGGTAATTTGATTGTTGTAACGTATGAAATTGTTGGCAGAATTTATTGTATTATTGTATACTTTCTTAATTGATAGAATATTTTTTTCTTCACTGGAATAAGAAATAAAATAATAGAGAACAAATTTATTACTATTACTAAATAACATTATTATTATTACTAATTTACAATTAATGAACACTTATATTACTATTTTTTATTATTCGATTACTGATATTTAAAAATCATATAGCTTTATCTAATTGTGATGGCCATGAACGATTTGCTTCTGTTGGATACAAGTGCAGAATAACTGACAAAGAAACCGTCTGTAATGTTAGCTGCTCTAGTACCGGAAGGACTCTCCAGCCTCCAGAGCCAATCACATATACATGTAGTCTCGATGGAACATGGCATCCAGATCTTAAACCTATTTGTGTATCAGGTAAATACTGTCTATTCTACATAAACTCTATCAATACCGAAAGATCAAAACCACCCTTTCAATAAACTACGGCAGTGATACAGAGTTGCCTCACTATTACTATCAAATTCCTTTTCTTTTCGCTAAGTGTTCTTCATTGAATACCCGTGGCGCATACTTTGTTCCTTAAAGATGCTCACCTAAATGGGTTTAGGGGGACAGGAAGATCTTCAAAGAAAGCTCAAAGCATGCAAGAACATACATTTGCGAAATAGTTATCAGCTAAGCGGAAACTCTTTTCGTTTAAAAATTCCTTAAGAACATAAGCTGTCATTGGGGGGGGTTATGAGGGCAGGTTGGAAGAATTTTTCTTATCCTTGAAAGATAAATTCCGGCGTGTCATTATTCAGAGGTACATGAACTAAACGGATCTTAGGGATGAAAAGATGAAGGAAGTACAGGACTTATTTTATTTTTATTTTTTCCCCGAGACAGACACATGAGAAAAATTTAATCTTGTACATTACGAATAACTATTTGTAACTGTTTAATGCGAAGCATTAGAAGTTTTAATTTTTTTCTTTTGTATTTAAAAAGAAAAAAGAGAAAATGTAATCTTTGAAATAATCAAAGCCAAGATTTTGATTATTCGTAATTTTTAGATTTTCTTTATTCATAGAAAATTTAAATTCAAATCTAGTCCGAAAAATTGTATTATGGTATATTGTTTCAGAATTGAATCATTTTGTACTTATTTTGTATAAAATAATATTTTTAGTTATACAACAAGGATAACACTCATACAGAAACTGCATTTAATTACATATCATAAACAGTCGGAAAAATATTCTAAAAATGTATCTTTAAAGTTATTTAAATTGAAAAAAAAAGAGATTGTTCAATTATAAAATTTTATGACTGAAATGTTTAATTTTTATAATTTTAAAATGTAGAATAAGTAGTTTCTGTGCAAACGTTTTCTCTGCATCCATTGATGAGAATCAATAAATAATTTAATTTTAATTAAAATCTACTCAAAAAGTAACTACAAAACCAATTATGGTAGCTCTATCTCTACTATCAATTCCATCGAACATTCTTCATCATATATGTCTCAACTTGTAGATATAAGATTTCTTATAGATCTCAACTTTATCAGTATTATAACCATGTTTGTTCGTCTACGAACAAAATAATTTAAAAACGCAACCAGCAAGACATTTGGTTGTTCAATACAATTTCAGATGAGCATTTAATTTTCCAAATCCTTAAATGGGGCTTTCTGTTTGTCTCATATCTGGAATGTGCATGGATCTTATGAATACAAATCTTTTCTAGAATTATAGATTAATGTCGCATTTAGGGTGACATTGATGTAAAGGAATATATACTGCTCAAAAGTATTATTAATATATTCCGTATATCAAGATGTTAAATCCTAAATATTAAATATGTTGGATTATACAAGGAATTCGAAGGGAAAAAATTTCTATTGATTGTTTACATCTTTGTAACATAGACATTGTTATGGAAAGTTTCAATCAGTGGGTGTAAGGGGAAAAGTCCAACAGACGTAATAACGTGTAAAGGCACATTTTTTATAAAAAAGTAAAAAGGCGCAAGTGAAACGTACATAAGAATAACACTTGAAGTTAGCAGCACGCGAGTAGTAAATCGCTATCAAAAAATCACAATAACATAAAAAGCTCAAACGAATCAGCATTCCCAAAGAGATTGCACTCAACTTCATTTTCAGAGATAATGGAGTGAAGAGACTTCTCAACTCCACTATCTTTCAGGGATTTATAACTTTTTATAGGACTAGGCATGGATTTTTCTAGATCAAAACGCGGAATTCGAGCCCAAATAGAGATATCGCCTAAATTACAATAGTTTTTGGAGTTTTCGTACTTGTTGCCAATATCGCCAAATTCGGCGCCAAGGTCGGAGATGTCGTTAATCCGATATCCATTCAGCATCCTTAAGATATGTGTGCAAAAGTTACTTCCTTACTAGGAAATTAATAAAGTAGGGAAGTGATATTATAAATTCTTAGTAATGTATACGAACAATAATAAAGAATCCTTCGCAATTCTGATGTATTCAGAAAAATAAAGGTTTTTATTGTTGATTCACCACATTTAAAAAATATTACCAGTTCTGTTATCAAACGAAGCCATATCAAATACACCATTTCTTGCGTTTCTTCTTTTAGTATCCAAATAACCGTAGACAGAAAAAAGTCGCCGTCAATTGAATCAATGGCCCATATCAAAGAAATGGTGGGCAAAGACAGAATGTCTTGGTACTCAGATATGCCTTAATCACTTGGATATTTCTGAATATGGGTTACTCCATCGTTGTGAATGAATGGTTCGTAAGAAAGAGGAAAAAATAGCCATTTCCTGTCTAGACTTCTTTCGTAATCACGTGCTATCAAACTATAGATTTGTTTGAATCTTGCGCACCGTGGCATAACCTTGTCAATACGAATCTTTTACGTAACTATGCTTTCATCAACACACACACACATATTAACACAGACACGCATATTTAACTTTCATCAATACACACAATTACTGTCGAATTTTATCAACGATTAATACTTTTTTTCAAAGTACTAGTCAAAAAGATTGATTTAGTTCACCATGATTTGTGAAG
>JAPMOR010014795.1:0-21837 GCA_026543865.1 Argiope aurantia | reverse complement strand
CTTAACTCGCTATTCTCTTAACGTATTCTTATGAAAGAATACGTTAAGAGAATAGCGCCTTATTTTTTCAAAAAGCGAGCTAAAACTAAAAGTTTAGAAAACAAAGGCAGAATTAAGTATTGAAGATGTGAACAGGTAAAAAAATCCAAACTACATTAGATTTACCCAATTAAAACAGAGTTTTAATAATTAACCACCAGTTGAAAATTACCCTAGGAAATACACGCGACCTTCTATGTATGTATAGATGACTCACCCGCTAGAATGTTAAGGAACACAAGTACTAAAATTATTGAAAAATTCTTAATATTTTATTACATTTTTATGGTATCACATTTCTATGAAGAGTCGCCCATACAGTTCTTGCTATTTATAAAGGTATTTCATAATTTGCAAACATAATAGGCTGTGTGTGTGTGTGTGTGTGATATCCTTAATTTAATTTAAATCCTGATTAATTTCCTAAATTTCATCTTAGCATAGCAAATGTTAAAGTCATTCTAAAATGTTCTCCTATTTTCTGATCCAATTCCCACTTTTTAACACGCGCTTTATAAAACTAAAGATGTAAACATTTTCTCGTGCTCTGAGCGAGGAGATAAGAATCCCTAAGGCTTACAATATTCTTTTAAAGATACCTTAGATTCCTTTGCCTAAATCAACACGTGGCAAATCAATTCCTTTCAGAATCTCACAGTAAAATTACTGGTTAGTCCAAATTTCTGTTTCTGCTTTTGTGTCGTGATGTAGGCCGACTTATCTCTTATCGCTTTTTCTGTACAAATTATGCCTCCTCGGTTGAAATAAATCGATGTGAAAATTCCCAAACCTCCATCTTTTACGATCAGGCACTGTTTATATATATCGTTTTTAAAATAGGAGTGCCAAATTTAAATCATTGTAAAAAGTTTTGCATATGAGTATTGAAAACATAAATGCAAAAAATAATTATTAAAGCTTATGACCGCATGATTTGATCATTTTACCTACCTTGGACATGCAATTTCAACCTTTAAAAGTCCTGAAGAACGTTAGCATAATCGAATTCGAAGCACAACAATTTCACGTTAAAGCAAAACAATATATGCAAATGAATATCTCAAATTTGCTGGGAAATTAGAAGAAAAAAACTATGTCTAGCTTGTTGTTAATTAGAACTAACAATAACATCTGAAAATTTAAAACCAACGTAGTTATAAATGTTCACTATAATAACTCCGAAAAATACGAATGATATCAAGACAGTACAATAACTCACCCCATACTCTTTCGGTACCTCTAATGTGAAGCTTTGATAACATGCAGATATCGATATCAAGTTTATAAACATCAGTTAATAGCAGAAGAAGAAATACCTGATGTTTAATGAAAACTATAAAAAAATCAATTATCCCCATACAAGCATATATACATCCTTCCAAAGTTTCACTGCAGACATGCAAAACACATTGTGGGACGAGTTATAGTACCGCATCAATATTTTTCACTTCAGGAGGGGTTCACATTTAATAAATTTAAATAAATTGAATTTAAATTTTCAACTGTTTTTGATTATCGAGGAGCAACAAGACTTAATTTAGTTTTCTTTTAATAGACCAGATTTAGCTCGGATATTTATTTAGGGACATCCTGTACATTAGAGTGGATCGATATTCTTCGAAGACAAGCCATGTACCACATGCGGTACCTAAGCTCGTACAGACCAGTTCTATCTATCATCTTATCTGGATTATTTTCTCTCTTGTCTAGGAGCTGCGGTGGCCTGGTGGTAAGGTCTCGGCTCGTAAGCCATAATGTTTCAGGTTCGAGACCCGATTTCACCGAAGAACCGTCGTGTAAGGGGGTCTGTGGCATGTTGAATCCGTCAGGACCAAACGTCCTCCCACTGGTGTGTTGTGGTGTGGAGAGGGGGTGCCAGCTCAGGTGTCGTCTTCATCATCTGACCGCGGTTCATAATTATGAGGTCCCTGCCAAAGTAGCCCAAGTGTTGCTTTACAACGGGACGTTAAGATAACTAAACTAAACAAAACCAAACTTCTCTACTGCCTAATTAGATGACAACTTCTAGTTTTGGATTATTTTGCAATTTTGATTTAAATGAGAATCTAAAGAATACTAGAAATATTTATGTATTCCACGAAGAATTTATATCGAATAATAGCATTTGTGAATGACTTAATTGTTGTTTAAAGGTGAATGATTTAATTGTTGTTAAAGGTCGAAATACACATCGAATACACGTTGAAGCTGGTTAAGCAATTAGCAACACGCACACGACTTTTCCTAATAATGCTCTCTTCATCATAAAGCATAAGTTGAAATGTTTAAAAAACTTAATTATGGAAGTTATAATATTAACTGTTAGTATACACTCTTATATATACAATTTCTTGATTAGTGCTAAAGTGCAATATTAGAAAATCGTAATAACAATAAAAAAAAGTAAGAAGGAGGATAGGAAATAACGCATTATGATACAATAAAATCATACACAAAATATGTGTGGCAAATTTATTTTCAATAGGATACTTAAAACACTGATTAAATTTTAATTCAGTATTAAGTTTGGAGCTGAATATCTGCAGTGACCAAAAGAGAAATCGATAGTATCTCAGTACATATATTCAGATGTTTTTTAAATATATAGCAAATGCTTTCAAATCAATCCTTTTTAGTTTTATTAATCTATGATGTTCATTGATATACTATTTAGAAGGATTTGTAAAATACATTTTTCGATTTTATATGCAACATACTCAGATATAAATATGAATTTAAAAATATGCTATCAGGCTGTGTATCTAGATAATGAGTTTTATAATAATCTTTTTCCTTAAGCTATGTAATCACATGCCTGTTTTTTATGCCGTACTGCCTTCTTTTGATGAATTGGAATATTTTGTGACCAATTTTTGTTTGTTTAATTTCAGTTAAATCTCTTATGCTTTTATCTTTGATGTTCATGATTTCTTCATCAAAATGTTTTTGAAAATCAGGTTTTGACAGTATATTATCATCGTTTCCTATTAATTGCCTTAACTTGTTCTGTTTATAGTGCGTATGAACCTTCCAAATGGAGTTGAAACCAATAATAACGTATTAAAAATCAAATAATAATGCTTTTAAAACTGTGCATTATCTTATGCGGTAATGAAATCTTACGATCTCATTCAGCATGTAGACTCAACTAATTATTAACTGATTCTTTCTTCCTTAACATTCAGCAGCGAAAAAAATTTCCGCAATGAAACACTGAATGTGATTTGAAATTCAGCGCAACAAGGAAATATATTTTTAAAAAATATCTTGAAAAATTGTAAAACTTTAAAAAGAATGTGGATAATTTATTTGGTAGTAATAAAAAGAATAATTTTAAAAAATTTATGACATAAAAATCAATTGCGCATGGCAATGTTTTTGCAATTTCTTACAGAAAACATCAAAATTTCACTGAATCTTAATTAATTTTTTTTAAAAAAATGACCTTAGGATTTGCACTCTCACGCTATGAAGTATTATATATGTGCCAAATGTGGTAACTAATTATTTATCCTGTCAAGGGCCAACACACAGAACAGAACGCCGTCTCATACCCCCGTATCCTTAATCATTCTGGTCACTGAACGATAATCATTCTGGCATGTTAAGGGAAATTGAACTAAATATCATAATATTTACAGAAGATAAAACAAAATTAAATATATAAAGAATTTGCAAACATATAAGAAATGATAATAATATGAAAACGTTTACACGGTTTTCTACTTTGAAATACTATAGAAAATTTATCTTGAGTAATAATATGTAGAAAGATATTATGCATAAAAAACACACGAGTTCTGTGATTATTGCACTTAATATTAACATAATGATGAGAATGCAGTTAATAATAATATAAAATAATATAATATAACATAAAACAATTTGATCAATGATTACAAAGAAAATCTCTATATGAAAGATTTTTATGAAAGCATATGAATGTGAAGAAACTATGGTGTTTTTTCTCCCTCTTAGTCCTGTGTGTATGACACCTGATATTGCAAGATAGGAAGGCAAGAAAAGATCTATATTTTCACTGATAAATATAAACGACAACACACACACATTCGCCTTCATTATTATTGGATATATATGTTCCATTATTCCTGAAAGATCACCCCTCTCCTTCTTCAATTCAAATATTACGTACAGCAAAAAATAAGGGAAATATCTCTAAACATTATCATCTTCGTTTTCATCTGATTACTTAGATATTCAAAAGCTAAATACCAGGGCATTACACAGAATAATCGTTTACATTCATACATCAAAATATATTGAGCTTTAAAATAGAAATCACATCATTCCGAATTCAATCTACTTAATTTCCATTCGTTATCTTTCCAACTAAACCAATAAAAAATTGATGCACGGTAGTGAAAGCTAGGATTTAATGATGACAAAACTTCCTTTATGCTGTGTTCCATCAACTGAGAACCACTTTGCTCGATTCCGTTGCACTTAAGTCTCTGAGGCGTGCAAGGGAGAGGAGAATGTACAGTTAATCATCTGGAAGCTGAATAAGAAGTATGGCCCCAGATGCATAGTAAATACATGTTTAAAAGCTATGATTTATTATCCGCATTACATTTAATGACTTTGGATGATTGCTTTTAAACCTCTTTTCAAATTTATGAGGCATGGCGCATTTATTACAAACTTTATTTCTAAAACTTTCATTTAAATGGTTGGGTTTTTTTATTTTATTTAATTTTTGTGAATTACGTCTTTAGCTAAGGTTCAAAAGTTAATAATATTTTGGTGTCATTGTTTTTGTTTGTTAACATTGTTGTTCGTTATACATACATAAGGATTCTCGAATTTCTTAAATAGATTAGAAAATCATCAGAAAATATCAATGAATGCATCATGAAATTTTTTTGTATTTTCTAAGAATTGATTATTAATATATGAATTCAAAGATAGGATGATACTGAAATATAACAGAAATAAATAGAACTGAATGGAAAATCAAAATCTAATTAAATTGTTTTTACTAGTTTTATTAAAGACTAAAACGATAAAACGAAGCAACTTTCAAATTATTTTCTTCAGTTATCAAATAACTAAATTATAGAAATACTTTTATTGAAATATTTTTTCTATTTTAAACATCGCATGCATAATTTCAATTTAAGTGAATTCAAATTAAAAATTTAGCCAAAAATAATTAATTACTTAGTATTAATTCGTTTCCAAAATGCATTTTAATGAATTTAATGAAAAAAATATTTAAAGCTGTATACAATTGACCCCATTAACATAAGGCACTCTATAATCTTCACGATATTATGAGACATCCAAAACATTGAAACACATCGTAGAAATATCGAAGCAATATGCATGCCAATAGAGAATATACGACTTGAAGTTTTATCAAAAAATAAAAATCAAATCTTTACAAACTAGTAAATTTAATGCATATAAATAATCAAATTCCTCACAAATTTAATTTTAGCAGCTAAAATATTGAAATATCATTTTTTAAAAACTTACTGATATTGAAGAGTTTTAAAAAGACGCACACTTCTGTTTTATCTATAATGTCGAAAGAAACTCAATATTTTTCAAAAATAATCAGAAAATGGACTAATAAATTATTTTTTCTGTATATGCAAAGTCACCCAGTAATTAATTTTAAAAATTTGTTATTCTTATAAAATTTTATATTAATAGGGAAGTTAAAATATAAATTAAAGTTCAATTGTATAGAATATTATGAGACTATTTTTATTGGACCTATAAAACTATTTTTTAGAATATTATAACAATATTTATATAATATTCTTATAATATTTTAGTATTATTCGTCAACCGTATCTCCTCTATTTCATCCAACCTGAAAATAACAATTTCCTATTTTAAATCCATCCCATGCATTTTTCTTTTCTTTGTAATAATACTTGCCTATCGTATATCGATTTTAAAAGATATATAATCATTTTTTATACTTTTTTACAACTAATTTACTTACATTGGAATCTAATATAAATCTTTTTTATGATAGATTATTCCCGTCTAATTGACGCACGAACTTCTCAGCATGGAAGTTACGAAGGTTACGGTTATGAGCAAGGAGGTGGATGGCAACAATCTCGTAGCTCTTTATCCCAGCAAACATCGGGACAAAGACTGAATCTTGGGTAAACATATTTAGTTTCATAGATACATGATTTAAACTGTTTGAAGGACACAAAATGAATGCAGTTAAAGACAGGAGGCCTGAAGTATATGAGGCCCGAAGTATGGCCACAGGTCTCTCTTCATGTACACAATAAAAAGAACATGTGAAAATCTTTTTAAATAACATCATTTAAATGTCTGGTAGTTTGATGAAATCACAAACAGGAAATTGTAATTAAGAGATTTAGCTGAAATTAAACAAAACCAATATTCTCAGTGAGCTAAATGATAGCCAAAGGTGGCTAGTATAAAATAAATATTAAAAGTAATTAATATTAAAAAGTCAATCGAAAGTCATGATTTCCAAAATAACTTATGTTTTAGTATTAAATAATAATATATTAGCATTTTCCAATAATGTTATCTTCTATTTAAAGTAATAACTTTTGTAATATGAAAGATTAAATATAGGGATATTTTTCAGGGTAGTTATTTAAAACATTCGCTTAATTCATATTCAGTATTCTATTAGTGACTGGTTTGATTTTATTGGACGGCATATTACTAAATAATACAATATGTCTCCTATATTTAAATATATATTAAGAGGAAGATAAAATTTTCCTTATTCATTTATCTAGCATCACAGATAAATATAAAGGTACTAGTAAATTTGAAACATTAGAGATTATTTGATTTTTTTTTTATTATTTGATTAGTTTATTAGTTATATATATTAGTTATTGATTTGTTAATTTATTTCTGATGATAATTATTTTAAATAGTTAATTAATATTTTTTCCAAAGATCAGAAATTGATATTTGCTGTGTTAAATATATATTTTAAAAAAATTCATTCAAAAATTGAAGATTCAGAGATAAAATGAAACATTCAGAACAAATAAAGCACATTATTTAACTATACTGGTTGTCATATTTTATAAACAATTAAAGGGAATTGCATAAAAATAGTCATTATCTAGTAAGAGAATTCGAATTTGTAATCATATCCAATTTGAAAAGAAACATACTTTTCTGTTTCAGTATCATATTTAGCTTTCAGTAGAGGGATGGTCTAATAAAATTTGTTCACTTTGATTAACATTGTTTCTAAAATCCTCTTTGTTTCCTATTTATGTATCAGAAATCAGGTTACATAATTACTAATTATTAAAAAAATTTGTCATGTGCATTTAGAACATTTTTTATCCTGCAATTGGTTATTTAATTATTTCTAAATTCTGCCGAATTTTTTGATAATTTCTTTTTTAGCCTTAAACAAAGTGCCATAATTCATAAAAGATTATATGTTCTGAATTAAATGAGCAATAGGATTAGTCTTGAATATTGCCTTAATTATATGAAAAAATGTCATTATTAAATTCTTAGGCAACAACATATAAAAATTATCAAAAATGGAACTGATGATATCTTGTTATTGAATTGACAGAAATCTCAGATTAGCCGATTAAATCTTATTTTTATCCTTTTTTTTTTGTTACGGTTTTTAAAAAAAATCCCGGCTCTTATTTATATACATTTTTTATAATTACAAACTTGCAATATTTTAGTCCTGTTTTTATTCACTTCTTCCTGAACTGAGGGTTGTTTTTTTTTCTTTAGTCTTCTGTGCTCTAAAGGAAAGCTCTTTTTTTTCTGTGCTCTAAAGGAAAACGGAATATTTCGATAGTTCAGTCCTTACATTTAGTTAATCTATAAATTTAGTTAAATTTTGATTCTCTATACTCCTGGAGCCACTGCACCATTTGACTTTTGAAAAAAAATCATCTCAAATTTCATAATACTTATAAAATTCCATTGTAAATAAAAAAAATAATTATAAACTTTTATAAACTTTATTCACACGTAAACATCAGGGTATTTTAATACTCTTAGAAATCTTTAAAAATCAATTAATGATTCTAAACAAGAATTCCAAATCGTATAAGTATCAACAATAGTGTAAAATATAATTTGAACAGTTTCCTTTTGTTATTCTTCAAACTTGTAATAGAACTGAAAAATAAATATCTTAATTAAATAAATAAATTCCGAAACAATAAATCTAAATAAGTCTTAAATTAAATAAATATTTTAGCAGCTTAACAAAATTTTATTTGGGAAAATGCTAACATTTTTAAATGCATATTCATACAGTCGATAATCGTGTACCTTAAATCGTATAAACATATTATAACTGATATCTCGTCCTGTACCTAAAAATACTACAATTGAGATTCGTGAGGCAGTCTTAACAAGGTTAAATATGAGTTTATGTCCCTTAAAGCATATTTTTTTAAATAATAAAAGACTAATTCAGATTCTATATAAAGTTTGTTGATAAAATGGAAAGATTAAAACACAAACGATGAACATTTGAGAGAAAATATGCGCAAATGTTCACTTGATGACAGCACTACAGTTGAAGTAATTGGTGAGATGTTTAATAGTTTTTATGCATTTTAAATGGGTGTTCCCTCGGATAAAAAAGTGATTCGTCAAATCTTTGACGTTTGTGAGGTTAATAAAATAGAGTGGAAAAATCAAAAGTCTATGCAACTCACAGCCAAAGTACCACAAAATTAGAATTTATGTTTTGAGAAAAAAAATTAATTTAAAAAAAAGAAAAGATTGAATGAATTTGCAAATGGATATATTACATTCTTAATTTCTTTTTTCTTTAAATGTTGAACTTAAATTTGAACCCTTCAGATATATTTGACGTTCATAAAAGTCATAACCATTGTGAAAAGCCACACATTTATTCGCCGGTGATAACAGAGTGATTATGGTGATCTGTGAGAAAGTTACTAGGAAATACTAATTTTTATGTATTATAATTCCCTGAAAAAAAACAGGACCAAGCTTATTTTTGAAGTTTGGGAAGTTAATATATACATTAATGTGAAACAACAGAAATTAATGTAATTGAATTAGAATAGATTGCGAAAGGCGCAAGGGGAAAAAAATTAAAGCAACATCGCGCGACTCATAAATTGAGATTGCTTTTTTACCTTCGTATTTAAGTAATGACAAATAAGTAATTTTACAAGAGGAGGAAAGTTTAATATAATACATGTGTGTATAAAATTCTTTCATCAGAATATTCTTTCATCTTTTTTCCTAATTTTCATAACATTTTTTTTTAAATATTGTTCTGCAAAAACTTTCTGGAATTTGATTGTTTACAGCAAAATTAATTTCAGCAGAAAAGAAGCTAATGTGAAAATACTAGAACTATGTTAAAATAAATCTGAATAGAGAAGCCTTAAATTATAAATATTTATAAATATTTCCTTGGGATACATAAAATTAAAGCAATATTTCGTAAATCAGCAATATTTTAAATTTGAAAAAATAATACTTATAATGCCTAATAATGCAATAGCATTTCATAATGAAGTTACTAAACCCGAACTCCACTTGAAGCTAAACTATAAATCTTCTATATCTCTATAATTTGCTGCTATCTGCTATATACAGCTGAATAAACTATAACTCTGCCTTTTAATATCAAAGCATTTTTGCAATCAATTATCGTCTGTTTATGACATAAAATATTTAAGTGTAATCTTTTCATATATTTAAAATTATTTTTTGTGTTTTTCGAGAAGTGACGCATACAAAAATATTTTGCAAAATTTTTACTTATCTTGAAGTTGCTTTTCTTACATTTCCTATATATGTGTTAAATTGCATCTTATTTTATAATCTCTGATAAGTAAATTAATATTTTTTACTTAAAAGATAAATAAAATTTCATTGTGACAGTATTTATAAAATAATTTAAATACATAGTATGTAAATATGAAAGATTTTCATATAATTTTTTTTAATATTATAACATTGAAATCAATGGTTTCTACAGGTACATATTCTATTACACGTTTGATAAAAAAAATGTGAGAATAGGATGCTATACTTTCCAAAAAGAAAATTACTTAAATTACATAAAATGAAAGACGACTAATGAATTATTAGCATTTCTATAATGAAATTACATTCATTTAAAAATTTAAATGAAGGTTTAAAAGTAGATATGCAATGGCATTAGATTGTATTTGCAACTTAACAAAAATTAAATTTCTTTAAATATATATATATATATATATATATTGTTTCTAAAGGGGATATGAAGAATTTGGACAACAACAAGTTGGCCATGAGTTTGGTGGACAGCAACAAATGGAACATGAGTTTGGTGAATTTGATGGGCAACAACAAGTTGGCCATGAGTTTGGTGGACAGCAACAAATGGAACATGAGTTTGGTGAATTTGGTGGGCAACAACAAATTGACCATGATTTCGATGAATTTGGTGGACAACAGCAACAACAGCGGTTTAAGCAAGAATTTAGTCAGTTTGGTGGACAACAACGAATGGGCCACGAATTTGGATTACAACAGCAAATAGGTCACGAATTTGGTGGACAGCAACAAATTGGTCATGATTTTGGTGGCCAACAACAAATAGGGCATGAGTTTGGAGGACAGCAACAAGTTGGTCATGAATTTGGTGGTCAAGAACAAACTGATTATGACTTTGACGAGGAAGAAACTATTCAAAAGGTGCATAAGACTTATGAAGAGAGTCAATATCCTCCAAAGACAGAAGAAACTGAACTTCAAAATGTATCCCCTTCGAGACAAAATCAAGGTCTAGAAGAGTTCAGTGTTGATTTACCCAAAGGAATCGAAAGTGGAGTTAAAACTGAAATTGAAGATGATAAATTTCGCTTGACAGACACAGATTCTCAAGAAATTATAAAAACAATAGTAAGTGAAAAGCATTTTTTATTAACTTTCATTTCGTCCATTATTTTATTCGTGCGATATTTCCTTTATTTATTTTCTCACAGGTTGATAGTTCTGCAAACATAATTTATTTACACATTATATGCAGTAGTAGAAAATTTTCTGTTTAGAAAAGTTTGGCATTCAGTAAAGAAAAGAAACTTTAATCATTTAATTTACTTTTTATTGTAGCTATTATATAAAATTTACATTTCATTATGGTTGATCATTTTGAAGAAAAAATTCAAAATTGATGAAAATTTTAGTAAAGAGCAGTTAGCTGATTTCTTAATTGATGACAATAAAATATTTATCTGATAATTTGAGGAGTTTTACTCTTTTTTTAACTTTGTCTTATTTTCAATTTTCTATTTTACATAAAATTGACAATAATCGCTAATCTTTTACTAAAAGATTCTTTGTGTCAGACTAGATTATAAAAGAAAATCTGCGAAAATGATTATAATAAAAATTTAATATTTTAAATCCTCAAAGCTATATTGAAATTAGTTTTTTTTTCTATTTAATGTTCAATTAAGAATATGTTATTTTTCTCTATAATAAGTTTTAATTTATTTCCAATTTTTGCATTTTTTTACTTACTTATAAAGTTTGTTTCTGACAGGAGTAAATTAAAATATAAACTACTATTGTAATTTATTTATTTTAACGTTCTCTAAATTTCCTCGAAGGCGAGTAAAATATGATCTAAATTGTACTAGCAATAATTAAAATCAACTTAATTTCCTAAAACAAGGTAAAATGTTAAATTAGATTAGCTCTTACTCTTTAATATAATTATAGGAACACAATGATGATAATTGTATATTCATGTCTTTAAGGACATTAACTTGATTTTTTTAAAACAGAATAAGATGACTTTAGCTTGTCATAGAAAATGCTATAAGATAATCCGTCCAAAGAGAACACAGATGATAAGCTTAAGCAAAACTGAAATTTCTGCAAACACAATAATGTTATATTTTACAGGAAGGTCAAAAGAATATGATGATAATGCATTTAATCTCTGACATTTGCAATCTCTTCTTTTCCTGAAATAACACGTTTATTAATAGAATTTACACACAAAGTATTTAAACATCCTTTTGGTTAATGAGATTTTATTCATTAACGAAAGTAGTCAGAATATGATGATTGATATTGTGCTCTTCTGTCTTTACATGATTCATTATTTTGGTAGAAAGCAAATGAAATATTTAAAAAAAAGAATGCAATCTAATTTTGCTAATTATAATGGAAATTAATCTAATAAAACAACAAATGAAATAAATGTCATTAACTTAACATGTTTGATATTGAACTCAAGTGTCAATTTACTTTACAAGTGCCTTTAGAAGAAGAAGAGGATTTTTGCCATGAATATTCATTATACACAATTTAATTAATTAGTTTCTATGTATAAAATTGTTATTCGTCATATTCTCGGAATTTTTGTTTTATCTTGCATTATATTTTACATAAATTAACCCTTTAAAGGGTCATTTTTTTCGAGTCATATTATGTTAAAATATTTTTAGGCTTGAAATTAGAATAAGAAAAGGGATTCATTTAGCTTATTAGATAATTTTTATTTGATTAATTAATTTTGTTAATTGATAATTAAGTAACAAATCAAAACACATCTTTTTGTCTGAAATAAAGAACTGAAGCATCTAAGTTTCTGACTTACTAAAAAAATTTGTCAGAACGTATGCCACCCTACAGAATTTCATACAAAGATTGATAAATTTGGTGGGAAGCATACTTCCCACGGTCCTAGAAGGGGTTAAAAAGATTATTATTTTATAATTATTTTTTATATGAATTTTAAGAATTTATCTTGAACGTAGACTTCTGACCATAAGCATTTCAAATAATTTTTTTCAAATGGGATTATAAAATTGTTATTTAAGCAGTATTTGATGAAAGCTTTCAGTTGAAATGATTAAATTTATTTTTAAAAAAGGATGATTGAGAGCTCCTTAAATACTTAGAATAAATTATTTTTCTTTTAACATATGGATCATTATTTGTTACATTCTTTTTTTTTAAATTTCCTTCATTTTAAATATCTTTTATAAATAAAATCTATAATAAGTATTATATTTTAATAAAAGACCTTTGAAATTCATTGTGTTTGATCTTAATCATATCAAAACATAATAGCAAAGCCAAGCATATAAATAATTACTGAAAAAAACTATTTTAAACCAAATCTTTACTTATACATTATTTTAAAAATATTCAAAAATATACAAACAGTTTTTTATGTACAAGTTTAAGGTTTAGAATTGAACTTTCGAGCAACTAAAATTGATTATTGAAGCACATAAAGTTTTTTTTATGAGTTTCACTTCTTCAAGTAGAATGCATTAAGTGATTATACAAGCGATCAATATTTAGTAAAAGTTTTCAGGTTAAATAATTAAAATTACTCATCTCTTTGATGTCAATAATGGATTTTCATCTTAAGAATTAATTATAATTTTAATTATTTTTTTGATTAATGATTTTGGATTTAATGATTTTACTAAGAAATTAACATTAGTTTTTAGTTTTAAATACTTCAAATATTCAAGTAAATAAATTTTCACTAATCATAAATAGTAAATGTGGTCTGCAAAAATTAATACAATCATTTTTAAATTTCAGCCGCTTAGAATTCTGTGTTGATAGAAAGTTAAGAATTTATTGGTCTAAACTATTTGTTTTATGTTTTTTCAGGATAATCTGATTCTTCCTTTAATTGATTAACATTGTAAAATATCATGGAATTTATGCTTTAGTTAATAAACAGCAAAAAATAATTAAATGTGTTTAATATAAATAGTAACAGCATAATATAAATAACCAAATTAGATTGTGATATATTTTTAACATAGTTAAGGGTTTTTGAAAACCTTAAATGAAAAAAGTAAATGAACAAAATATTTTTAATGAATCGGACATTTTTTTACAGGGTGACAATACTGAGGTTTCTAGTGATTTAAATGAATTTTCATCAAAGCGCAGTAAGTAATAGACTTTTTAATTTATTTATAATTGTACATAATAATTTAAAATTCTTTCACATGCAAAATAATCAAAAAATTTTGTTGCATCTAACTAATTCATTCATATGATTATATCTGGAAGAAGTATTACACATACAGTGTAATATACATATTAATATATTATGTAATATTATGATATATTAATATGGACAAACACAAAAAAATTCCCAAATGTTGTTTAATTAGTATAAGTTAACTTACATGCACGGAATAACAATCTAATATAAAATGTGTCCTTCTCTAGCTTGAATGAGATCCTGTACACGGTTTGGCATGGATTGCACTAAATTAGAACATAAACTTTTGATCTCGTCATCACGAAACCAAACTTTATAGCATTCTCCATCATTGTTTTCTTTGTTGAGCAGTCCATTTTACTCAGAAGTCTCTTTACAATGCTCTACAAATTTTAGATGGAATTTACATCAAGAGAATTACCAGGCCAATCCAAAACCAGTATTTTCTGTTTTTGAAAAAAAATTCGTTGTTAGCTTAGAAGTACGGTATGGAGCAAGATCTTGTCGAAAGATACCAACACTACCTGCGAACGTTTGCATCGTTGGCACAGTTTTACTTTCTATTATAGAAATGTATTGTTTTGAGTTCATCATCCCTTCAACTGGTATTAAGCTGCCAGTTCCTTCAGAAGTAAAATAACCGCAAAACATCTGTTTCCGAGGGTGCTAAACTGTTTGAATAAGATGTTGTTCCCTGATGGGTTCTCCACCACATTGCCTGACAAATCTTGGTCGAAACCCTTGAAAAAGAAAATCCGTTTCGTCGCTGAATATAACCTTCTTCCAATCTTGCGCAGTTCAGAATTGATATTTCCTGTCCCAATCCAAATGTTTTTTCTTCATTGCAGGTGTTAATAACTGTTTTTCGATTGGTTTTCTTGCAAATCTCCCAGCTTCACTAAGCCTTCGTCGAACTGTCGATGAATCCACGCCCACACCAGTAGCTAATAATTCTCTCTGAAGATCTCTACTTTTTTTTAAGGATGCATTGTACTATTTCGTACAAGAAATTTGTCTGTTCGAAGTGTGGTCTTGCATTTGCGTCCACATTTATCATTTCATTTTGGAGACACTGTCCCAAAATTCTTTTACTTATTAATAATCCTAGAAACACTACATTTTCCAACTCTAACTGCTGTAGCAATATCCCTCACAGTCATAGAAGTATGTTGACTAAGGGTAACAATTCTAGTCCTTTTCCTGGGAGTTATATCCATTTTTTAATACACGTCAGAAGGAGAAAATTCAGACAAGCGACCACTTTTTACAGCAACTGAAGAGAAAAAATTTCGACATGTCATGATCACGTGGTCAAACTGGTTTAGACTACTCAAGGAAAGTCACGCGTTCTAAGAAAATGCAGTTGAAAACGGTTTGAGGCAGAAAATCCCCGAGAAAGCAACAATTTTCTTTAAAAATATGTTTGTCCCAATTAATTTACTCAGTACTGTATATGTAATATTATGTATATTAAACATAGTGTAATATACATAATAATACATATTACAATCGTAGTACAATAAATATCTTCAAAACCGTTTCAGTTAGACATATATTTCCTGGTGGATATATGCTCTAAATGTCATATTGTTTGGGGTATTAATTTAACTGCTTAAAATATTTATCATCCATAAGGTGTATATTTAATTCCTTGAGTTTCTTCCATTGTTGAAGTTAAAGAAGAAGACGGATTCTATTTATGTGGTTAACAATAACAAAAAATGAAAATATAATACCACGAAATTTAGATGACAGATGAACCACATTTACATTTTTAATAGCACTTTGATACCATGGAAATGTTTTCAAGAAAGGTTTATGTATACAATAAACAAAATATTTGCAAGACAATTAAAATAACATAGGTTTAATGGTTGACAATTTGGCAGAATTATGGCCATGGAAATATATCTAAGAGATTTAACTAAAATTAAATATAATCAAAGCCTTGGCGAATAAATCTCAATGGGTCCCTAATGGTTACTAATATTTAATATTTTTTTTCGAAACTCTAATATTTTTAACAAAAATAAACGTATCCCTTCTTTTTCAATCAAACCTGAATGAGATGCCGATTTGAATAACAGTATCATATAGGATTTTAAGATAATAATTTACCGGTATTTAACTTAATAAATTATCAGTAATTAAATTGATTAATGATTGATCATCAATCGACATTCAACGTTTAAAATAAGATGATCACTGATTGGCCAAAAATAATAAAATTCAAAGCTTCATAACTAATTCAGTTTCGGTTGCAGACTATAGGAATATTTTTGTTTAAAACTTTAATGTATCCGATTTATTTTATTAAATAAGATTAGAAGATTTATAAATATTTATACCTCATGGTTTTTTTTACAGCATAATATTTATTGACTTAAATAATATAAAATATTTTATATTACAGGACTTAAAGCCTTTCTTTTTAAATTGAAAGTAAATACCTATAACTATAGGTTTAGATTTTTTCTTTTATGTCCAATTAAAGAGGACACCGTATACATTAAAATTATTTTCTTGAAATAAATTTTGAATTCAGTGTATCTAAAATTCGAAAAGTATTTAACTAAAAATAGTTTTATTTGCTAATATATTAGGAATCATGATGTATTTCTGCTTATCTGGAAAATCATTTAGAAATTCAATTTTTATAATTATTATTTATACATTTATATATATTTTTATAAAAAATTTATAAATATTTCAAAATTATTCTAATATACTCAAAAATCAAACTTTATTCCTTACATTGATAGTTATTATTGCGTTTATGGAATCTTATTTCCTATTACGATAAATAGAAGTCGCATCATAAATGTTAATATTTCAAATTTCTGCTAAAGATTTCTAAATATACTTTAAAAAACAAAAGTTATGTTATAAAATAAATTGATTAAAATACTATTTTATAAAAAGTATTTCTTAAAAAAACTCTTGTTTTCGTTATTGGGCTTGATCTCTAGATTTTTAATTTTCAAAATTTTTTTCATTTTTTAGCTCAATGATAAAAGCCCATTTTTTTTAAAAAAATTAATATTTAAGAGTTATAAATTTATCTATTTTGAAATATAACTGTTACTATTTAAAATTTCTGTTCAGAATTTCTAAACATTCTTATATATGTATAATATTATAAAATAAATTAATTAAAACGCCTTTTTGTGAATTATATTTTTTGCCCTACTTCTTGCCTTTGTTAATTGGTTCGATTCTAGATTTTTTATTTTCAAAATATTTTTCATTCATTACTTCAATGATAAAAGTACATTTAAAAAAAATTTAATGCTCATTATTTATACATTTATTTCGAAAATGGATATTTATTTTCAAATATATAGAACTGACTAATTAAAAAATAGCTAACTAAATTTTATTCTGTGTGCCGTAACCTCAAGCAAATGCTGATTGTTTCTTCACTTCTGAAATATCCTCATTAATCATTGCAGAAGTATCCAACTACCGTGGCATTTGCTCAGCATGGGGATTTTACCACTATCGCACATTTGATGGAAGCGTATACACATTTCCATCATCTTGCTGGTACGTTCTAGCAGCCAATACTGAAAATAATTTGGCTATCAGTTTAAAAAGTGTGTGCACTCATCGACAGTGCAATAGGATTGTTGCCATTCAACATGCGAATTACAGGTATAAATTATTTTTAAAAAAATTATTTATTATAAAATTTTACTTTATTTTATTATGAATTGTAATCAACAATAAATCGAAGTCTGGCAAAATTTTGTGATGAGGAAAATCTTTGAATTTTTTTTTAATTTCGAAATTTGATTGGGAATACATTACAAGCCAATACATATTTTGTAGCAGGAAATTAACTTTATGTATATTTTAAGTGCTACAACATATGAAGTTAAGTTTTAACAATCGCGTATTGTTTATAAGATAGGACAGTAGTCTAATTTACTTCAAAATGGTAAATTGGCTTAAGGTTTTGGCATTAAATAAAAATTAGCTTTTTCCAAACATATTCTGTAAATTATTTTAATTACTCAAAAAATGCAATATGAGATCTACAGTTGTCTAAAAATTTTAAAATAAGAAGAATTAAACTTTAACAAATCTTTTAAAAAAATATTGGTTTATTCTGATTTTTTTGTTGGGCATACTTGAATAAAATTTATTAAGCAATTCCGTTTTTTTACGTATTTAACAATAATCTGCCATCACATATACCCAGTTTCAAGACATAAACCCTCCACTGTGTTTAATATTCTAACGAAATCATATATCCTATTCTTAACAAATATCGACAAGATTTAGAGGATAAAGTTCTAAATGGTTATACAATTCATAAAGTGCCATTAATTACACCAATGGAATTTTTTAACTATAAACAAGCAATTCTTGCATATGTATATAAATTTATTTTGCATATCGCGGAAACGGCTCTAACAATTTGGATCAAATTGTATATTTAGATAAGGTTTTGTTTTTCAAATTTATCTATCTAGGTATCTTTCCTGAAAAAAAGTGATTTTACACAAAAAGTATTTTTTATAATTGAATAATGACGTATGGCTTACACGTGACCAGCATAAGCATATCAGAAATGGAGTAGTGGTTAAGGGCTTCGGACTCTCATGCATTTTTCCAATGTTCGACCCCGCATTTGCAATTCAACTAGACTTGGTTTACAATCAACATCATTAAAGTTTTTACGCAAGCTATAAACTTATACATGCAATATAGTTTTCAGTTTCATGTTAACCTAGAAAGTTCTTACAAGAATGAGAGAGATCCCACCCGTTTTGCTCTGCATTATTCATGTGCTTCAGAAAATATGTATTTTTTTTTTGTCTAATTTAAAAATCATGAAAAGTTCCATTTTGAAATTTTTTTGAACTTATTCCGCGCACATACACACATTCAGGTATTTTTTTATCCGCGTAAAACAAGGTATGTTCCGATGAATACCATTCAGAAACTTTTTTTATTCGTTTTAGCTATAATAGTAGTGAAGGCAAGATTATTTCGACTCTATCGATTAATATGCTCAGGAATGGAATTTTTTTTTGCTCCAATAATAGTGTTCTTTTGACTTTCTCTTATACAAAACATACAAAGAAAAATCGCCAACTCGAGATTTTCAAAATCTTTACTTTTCCGACCTCCACGAATCCAAGAAACACATCTTTAGAATTATGTCCGTCTGTCTGTGAATTGTCCTCGAAATTTGACAGAAATTTAGAAATTTTATAGAAACACTACATATCAGATCTCATCTGTCTGGCTTAAGGAATTTTTCAATTTCTTATTCATGTGCAGACAAACAATTTCAGACACTTGTTTTCCGGATTCGGAAAGGTCTAAAAGGTAAAAATTCATCAAAATCTCAAACTCGAATTTTTTTTCACGATTACAATACTTTCTCTTTATGTATTGTGAATTCGTCAAACTAAAAACTGATTTCATACTTAAAACAAGCACATAAAAGGTATTCAAAATATTTTTATGCAACTAATTCCTTCATTCATTTTATATAAACTATGTAATTTTATTCCAAAATTTCTAAATACATCTTTTTATATTTTCTACATTTTTACGTTAAACATTACGATCATTAATGCGTTGAAGAATTTCGGAACAAATAAAATTCATATGCGAAACATGATGAACCAGAAGGAAGTTAGAGAAAATTTCTACACCAGATATTTTTAAAATGAAACACTTTATAATACTACTTGAAATAACAATAAGTAATGATTATATTACATGCTTACAACTTCTTGTCTACACCCCTGATCTCACACTTTTCGACTATCATGTCTTCAGATCTCTGTCCGACGCCTGTCGATTTATTTTCAGACTAAGACGCGTATGAAGCCATGGATAAAAAATTGGACAACTAACAGAAAAAAATAATTTTTGAATGAACATGGGATAGTGAATTTGCATAAGCATGTGTGTTTGATACTTAGACGATTCACTTAAATGTTGAAGATTCGCATTTTGATTCATCTTTTTACATTTTTATAGATATTTGATTTCTTATACTGATGGAATTATTCGCAATCAGGAACAATTATCGATTCCAGTACAAGATGAGAATCTTGTTGTGGAATACATTTCCCGGTATTTGGTTATTAAAACACAATTTGGATACACCATCTGGATCAACGGTGAGGCAAGTACAATCCTTTTATATATTTTCTACTATTTAAATCATATTATGAAATTCGTATTTCAATGCATTGTATCCATTATTTATTTAAAGATTATTGGTTATAATTACATCCATTATTTAAATGTGTCTCAAAATATTCTTTTAACCAGGAAATTTTCCATTCTGGAAAAATAGCTAAATTCTAAATTTCTCGAAAATTTTATATTAAAGAAAATAAATAATTGAATTTCATTTTTAATGGGGAGAAAGAAACAACAAGAACATTTTTCAGCTCAAAATATCATGAATACCATAGACGTTTTCCATAAAAAAAATCGCATTTTTAAAATGTCATCAATGCTTCTTACTTATAGTAAGACAATGTATTCCATGCATTAATTTTACTTGAAGGAAAATGCGATGCTTTTCTTTTCGCGTACTCAAAAACCGAATGTTTCTACTATAGCATTTTAAAAGAAAAATCACGCACTTCACTTCCTCTTTTTGTATCTCTTACATTTCTATCATAAATTATTGAAATAATTATTTTAATGCTTTTTGAAATTCAAAATACGACAGACAATTTTGAATGTACTTATTTTATGAAATTAGAGATTTAATAAACATGGTCATTAAGTTGACTTTTCAGTTACTTCACTAGCAACCTGTTGATAAAATTTGGCGATTTGGCAATGAATCAGTTCCAATCATGGAAATCAAATGGTTCTCAAAAGTGTTAAAAATAAGAAAATTTGTGAAAATGGTCGTTTCTGATATCTTATTCATGAATTACAATTCACAGAAATTATAAAAGCGACAAGCGACCTTCCACATTTCCCCATTAAACTGTTCTTCCTATTTTTTCCATTTAGGCTACCTAATGATGTAAGAAAAAAATATTCACAGAAACATATATTTTCTATAAATACAAAATGACAAATCTTCTATTTGTGTTTACATTAGCTGTCTTTCGCGACCAGTTGTTTTACCTGGATTAATGGTTACAAAAAAAATATTCACAGAAACATATATTTTCTATAAATACAAAAATGTCAAATCCTCTATTTTTGTTTACATTAGCCGTTTTTGGCGGCTAATTGACTTTGCTTGGGTTAATGGTTGCAAAAAGTTTCAATTATTTCCTCAGTAAAACTTTTTTAAATTTCAAATTTTGATAGACTTGTAACGTATTTCAAAAGCTTACACCGTTCATTGTGATTTACATTTTCTTTTCTTTTTTTACATTTTTGTGCATCCAATCATATCACAGTAAAAAGTTCAAAAAGTGTATCTGCGGCACTTTTAAAGTTTTTCTTCATTGCTTGATTTCCGAACATAAACCTTAAATGTAAGTACAATAAAATATCACTAAAATTATTAAAAACAAACCTATCTATCCAACAAGAAAAGGTGAACCAAATCTTAATATCTTGATCGCAACAGTGGAAAAAGTCAAAATGGAATATTAGTAGCAATAGTGCGAGAAGTTTAAGTTTCATTTCAATAACAAAATTAGTCATGGTAAAATATGCTTAAAATATTTTAAATTTATTAAAAATACTAAAAAGTGTTATATGGCAAAAAAATTGGTATCATTGCAAAGGCATTTTATTGAATTTAAGATACTGTAAGAGTTCGTTTTTAATTTGCAATATTTTGGCCAAAATTTAATTTAATT